>JABFEA020000050.1:5419400-5443240 GCA_019775915.2 Cyphomyrus plagiostoma | reverse complement strand
AAAGGCCCGATAGGACTCCTTCTTCAGCTTGACAGCATCCCTCACCGCCGGTGTCCACCAGCGGGTTCGGGGATTGCATGGTGAGGAAAAAAATTATGAAAAACACAAATCTGATGGATCGTATAAAAATGAGCCACAGTATCCTTCTTCCCCTGCTGCTCTGCCACAACAACACAATGAAAGCTCCACTAACCCACACACTCCGTCCTTCTTCACCGCGGCCTCGAGGGGGCGCCCTTCGGGCTCCGGGGCTGCAGGTTGGCTCTCGGGGGCCAGTTCCTCAGCCTGGGGTGGGTCTGCAGGAGGTGTGTTGGCAGAGGGAGCCACGTCTGCCTCTTTGTGGCGGATCTGAGGGTCGCAGGGGGAGAGGGACAGTGAGTAATTCTGTCAATGAGAAGGAGCCAAAATCACGTTGGGTAATGAGACCATCTACAGGACCTCAGAGGGGGTGTATTACCACATCCTGGGTGGCAGAGCCTGTATGTGTGTAGGGGGGAGTTGGGGGGGCTTGGGTACCTTGGGGTACTGGCGGTTCCATGGCATCGGACCCTTCTTCACCAGCACCGCCACAAAGAAGCCACCCGTGTCCTGATGGTGCGGCAGAATCCTCATACTGGAAACCAGAACAAGCCTCAGCTCTGACAGTCCTGAACTATGGGACTGTGGACAAACTGAAGGGGGGAACTCAGATATAAATGTACAGTTGGGGGGGGAGTCACATTCAATGCACCTCGCCACCAGGTCTAAATACACAACACAATGAAACACTGACATTAAAGCAGGGAGAGGCCAAGTATCAGCCCCTAACCACCGCACCAAACGTACAATGCAGGCCCGCGGCCCTGATTGGCCAGAGAAAGACGCACTGCGTTCTTAGACAGACGAGCAGTCTCTCTCCCTGGTGTAAGACATCAATTTCCCATATTAAGGCATTAATTTAGCAGGGCTGAGACAGGGGGCCTGAATGCACACATCCGCACACGTCCACCCCGCCTCAAACTGCCAGGCCGTGATGAATCCGCGTCGCTCCGTACGGCCACACGTCGCCGTGACAACGGACCCCACACACTTTGCATAACTGTATTACACATAATGACACCATCACCACGTGTAACAGTCCCTGCATGGTGAGGAAATATGCTGTGATGTCACATTTCCAGGGGAATGACTGACCAACAGCGCCCTCTGGTGCTCAGCTTCAGCAAAATACTTCACCCGCTTATGGTAACGATTCAACCTTTTCAAAGAAATCTGACATTAAAGACTGCCAGAGGTGCTAACAGAATCAAGGAAATGAGCCACGAGTCCAAGCGTAGCATGGTAAAGGGAATACCATCTCTCAAGTCTCATCTCCTTGAGCTTCTCCGGGTCTGTAGGCGGGAACATCGTGGGCCGGATCTGCGTGTGTCGGCTGGACGGAACCTCGGACCAGCTGGTGTACCACTCCCCGGTCTTAGTCATCAGCTGCAGAGACAGAGAGAGGGCCACAGCTACCATGACGGCCTCCCACTGGCCCCCCAGGGTTAGGTAATCGTTTGTTATGGTGACGCTCCGCTCGGGGGGGCAGGCTTGGGAGAGACATGGTGGGGGTGGAAGAGGGAGGGAGGGAGGGAGAGAGAGAGAGAACACAGGAGACGGAGGAGTGCACCCACACACAGACACACGTGGTAAGGGAACAAAGAGGAGCACCTTCCATGATGTCATCCCAGGCATCCACTTCAAGCCCCGAAGGTCGGCAGAAGCGTCCGCAAGCTCTAAGGCTCCTGAAAGCGGGAGCAAGAGCAAGAGCAACCGCTCAGAGTCAGGTTGCTGGGAGCATCTCCAACGCCCCGCAACCCCCCCCACCCCGAGCCGGCACGGCCCCACGCACCCCAGTTACACCGCCAGCAAAACCAGAACAGCAGCATCCAGAGCAAAGAGCTGCCATGGCCAGACATGTGGGATTCCCCATTTCTGTAGGTGCACTGCAAATGTGGCCTTGTCTGAGCGGCACTGAAATCAGACAGTTATTGTCCCACTTCCAGAACATTCTGCCAGCTTCCAGGAGGCTTGGCGTCAGTGTGAACGGGACATGGTCCAAGACTGAACCCTAAATCTCCTGTTGATCAGACACCCGCATATGGCTGCATGCCGTTCACAACTGGAAATATACTTTAACCTGACCAGGTTCCTATTTAGACAGTCTGCCTCACTGAAGATGAAGTTCTGGGTCCACATCAGCAGAAACTAAAGAGGTCACTGGAAGGAATTTTGTGTGAATCAACAAGAAATTAACCTGATGGCCGGAATAGAAACTGGATTCACACATTTTCACCGGAAGTCGTCTAACCAGATATGACTATGTACTCCAGTGGCCTGTACTACGAAGTGGGGTTACTGGCTTATCGGGGTAACTTCTCAGACTCAAGGTAGTCTGGAGAAAATACAAGTGAGCGAATATGAAGTCAATTTAAACTGTGGTACCTTAAATCCAACAAGTTACCCCGATAAGCCAGTAACCCCGCTTCGTAGTACAGGCCACAGGTCAGAGCCGCACCTTCGCTCTTCTCCAGCAGGGCGGCGATGACAGCCTCATCCTCGATTGGGTTGAGGGAGCAGGTGGAGTACACCATTCTGCCCCCGACAGCCAGCTGCTCCACGCCACGGACTGCTATCCTGAGCTGCAGGCTGCCCAGGACACAAACATGGTCAAAATTCTCTGTTAAATCCAGCTTCATCGGAAGTACTTCCAGTATGAAAAATACACATCTGTGCATGTGGGGGACTTTTGGAACCCAGTATTTGAATCGTAAAATATTACATGATAACCAGGGATGCACACAACTGGTTTGCATTTACCTTTAAAAGCCATACATGCAGCAATCGATTGTTGTAACAGTACAAATGCCAGAGACATTCACAAGTCACAATATAAGAACCGAAGATAATTCACAAGTCTTCACTATAGTTCCAGTTTTACATTACCATTTATTAAAAATGTAGTAATAATAATAATAATAATAATAATAATAATAATAATAAACAGCCTATTTGCTTTTTTCTATAAGTAAGTGATGCGACTAAATGGGAATCAGCACAGAAAACAATTCAAAGACCACGTCTCTCATGGCTGCTTAGACTTACAGACATTTTCACAGTAATTATTTAAAATGCCTTTGATGGCAGTAACATTTTGTAAGAACCTAAGCACATTTTTAATTTAGATTTCAAAACTGATACTTTCTCAAAAAGAACATTATAATGAAGACATACACCGAGCACTGAACAAGTAAACTTTAGTCACAAACGTATGCCAGAGGGTCCAAACTTGGCAACGACAATTAAATATGTAGAAGCCAGTCCAAACGATTACAGACCCCACCCCCAGCTATGTTAAAGCGATGTGATTGACTAATGAATGAGGATAACCAAGACCCCTTATTATCGTGCTGCTAAAGTAGATGTATATTAATGTAAATTGCAATTTCAATTTTTACACATCGTTCTAAAGCAAAAACGTAATTTTATCCATTTGATTTGTCTCTCAGCCCGTGTGTGTGCAATTAAACGATTATTCAAGTAACACTGCAAACTTCGTGATAAAAAGGTAAATTAATGAGTTAGTCATGCTGTTCTTTTAGTTACAGAAGAGCAGTTAGCGATATCACTGTTCCGTCTAATTATTTGTAGGTGTTGTGTTTTTACAGCAACCTAACGGTCTGTATAATGTCAGCCCAGCATTAATGCAACACACAAAACAGAATTCTCAAGATCCCAGCCCACATAGAACATGTGACTCAACCCCCTCAGCCCTGATTGGCCAGGGAAAGATGCCCCACCCTCCCTGGGCATGGCTCACCCATGCAGCTGCAGGCTGTTGCTCGTCGTCCACTTCTTCCACACGTCAATATTCTTCCTCATCGTTCCATCACCACTGCAGGTGAAAATGAACATTTAATATTCACAAAAATAATGCACGGGATAAGCATGGCCAAAGCTGTGGGGCAGTCAGTCGTAAAGAGGAGAGTGTCCACCGTTTACAGGCTGAAGCCGCAGTGCTGAGGGTCAGCAAAAGCCAGCACAGATCAAATGGGTCAGCCGTTCACCTGCATGGGACGTCACAGAGGATACGATCATAGAACAAGACTTCCTTCCTGCCATCGCTGTCCACCTGGAAACGGGGGATGCTGGAGGCGTCGTGGTTGATCACCATGACGCAGGGGCTGTTCAGCCTCTTGGCCTGGTGCACTAGCAGGTAACAGCGTTTGTTGTCCACGTCATTGGCAATGACAAATCCCTCTACGGGGCCAAGAGACACGATGATGAGCAGATGCAGATGCAAAACGTAGATCCCCTCCACACAGAGGTGGGTAGTTCAGGTGCAGAGAATAAAAATCCAGACCAAGGTTTTGTTTCAACCAACCAGTTGAGTATTCTGTGACTGTTTATGTTCAACTGGTTGGTCGAAACAAAACCTTGGTCTGGATTTTTATTCTCTGCACCTGAAGTATCCCCTTCTACTTCCACAGAGAGGCACGCCGACGTCCGGCCGCATTACCGGGAAACGGGACATTCATGTCGGAGTGCAGCATCTCGATGAGCTGAGCAGTCTTAGAACCTGGGGCGGCACACATGTCCAGGATCTGTGCGATATCACAAGGTATCTCGTTAGCCTGTTCGCCCTTCGGCCTGCATCGACCAAGGGACTTAACGAGTGGAGAGGATCCCAGAATTAACCCAGATTCTGACTGAACTTGGTGGGGGGGGGGCATTTATTTCAGCTACCAGTGTGGCACTAATCACCAAGCATCCTAAAATCTGGTACTGCCCAGGCATCAGAAGCTACGCCCCCGTGATTTTCTAATTTTGGTCACAGAAAAGAAAGAGTCCAGAAACCAACCGGCTGCGTGAATGCAACCTGCAGTGAGGTACCTTATGCTGGGGCTCAATTTTCAGGAGCAGGGGGGGAATCATGCTGACAGCTTCCTGCCGGCTGATATTTCCCTGGGGAAGGACATTAAATATCACTCATCACCATGCACAGGTGTGTATTCAGCTCAGTGTACGAGAAATTAACATTGTCTGACATACAAATTCTGAAGACTATTCCAGAGATTGGCCATAGCATCTATAAACTGATCAAGCAGGTAAATGGCTTAATGTTACTGTAACAGTTACAGTGCAGGTATTTCTTAAAAATGCTGCAGCATAATGAATATTTATTTTGTTATGCTTTGTATTTTTTCCTGAGACAATGTTTGTGTTGCACAGTTCTAATATGAAGCTGAAATCTGCCAAAGTGAACACAGTACAGATCAGGTACAGTTCATTTTCTAAATGTGCATGTTCATGGATATTTATTTTTCTTAACTTGTGATTTCTTTTATTTTGATTTACTTTTAAGTAAATTAAAATTTTTAATCAGTAGGTTACAGCAGTATTAATCATTTAAGAGTCGTACTTTGTTCGGTAAACCACTGTTAATTAAAGAAAAAAAGAAGCAATTTATGCCTTGTTCCTTTTACAAATCAAAAACGTACTGAACCATGAGTTTTGTGTACTGTTACACCGCTATAAGATACTTACTGATTCCGTTTCGCTGACCAGGAACTGGTGGAATTTTTCCAGAAGGGGCGACTTGCGGATGATCTTCCTGCTCATGTTGGTGTGCCATGCCAGCTCATCCGGGTACCTGGATAAGAAAATGAGGTCACATCTCTGCCACTGTCCCCAAACACCTACACCGCTAAGGCGGCTTGCATTGGCCCTCTCACCAGCTTAGAGGCTGAGGGGCTTCGATTCTCTGCCCATCGATTTCAAGGTCCAGGATCTCTTTGAAATACTTCTCCTTTAAGCAATGGAGGATTTCCTTAGCATGGCTTAAAAAAAAAGATACAGGGTTTGTGTTAGATATAAAAGGCACACCATAAATCACCTGCTCCAGTATCTACACAAAAAGCTAACATCTATCAGGCACCCCCATCTAAGAGATAATCGCTGAAAGTTTCGCAGAAGCAGGAGTGTCCAAATCAGTGAGCATCAATGTTGGGCTGGAGTGTTGTCAGTTCACTTTTGTAAAACACGAAAACCACAACACAAAAAGCCAACGGTTCCAGGGTGTTAACAGTCAAGCAACGCCCACAAAACAATATCTGCAATATTTGGTGTTAATATAACTTAACGATTTACCTTTTATAACCTGTTATTCTAATAGTCGCCGGGAGGGGCTCCCGCATCGTGTCCATAAACTGCTGAAACTCTCCTTCGGGGACGATCTTCTGCTCTTGGTAGTAGTGTTCAAAGAGTTTGTTCTCCTTTATTATCTCCGAGTAGCCGGCACCCCAGGCCTAAGCACAGGCAACACAAACTCATCTAAGGACAGTATGTGTAGGAGCACTTCCACGCTACTAGATGACCAAACTACAAAGCCATGAAGCCATCCTGCAGCCGTACTTTAAAAGACGGCTCGATTTCACTGTTGAATGACAGATTACTTAACTTTCAGCTGGATCATGGTAGTGACAAAACTAGTATAACTTTAATTCGCTAGTCGGTTAGGCAGCTGCTTAATTAGAAAAGACGGGGCATGTAACTATATTAATTAGCTATCAATTTCGTTATGTTACCTTCCGAAAAAGTACCAGGCTTAATCAAACAAATACTGAATATGTCTTTAATTTATAAACATAGTAAAAATGATAACTCTACAGAAATTAAATGTACTGATCGGATGGCCAGGCTAATTTTTGTGGATTTAAAACATCACGCCGCAAACTCACAGCACTGTCTCTGTCTTTTCCACCACTTTTCCCGTCTCTTTCCTGTTGATTTTTCTGTCGGTTTCTATTTCTTCTGCCCATCTCTGCCGCAGAGAGCACTGCCTGGCCAAAAAAACTACGTCGTTTTATGTTCAGTACTCTAGCTAAGGATATTGGTTTCCCTACCAGTTTCATACACCGTTACCACGACAAGCCAGAGGTGCAACAACTCATGTGCAGAACACTCACACCACTGGGTCCTTCGCTCAAAGCCCTCGGGGTTACTATCGTGCTGCCTGAAACAAATTGTAATCCAGAGGTCCACACGACAATTACACCGTTTACAGTTAAGCGTTTTGATGGCTTTTAAAACGTGTAAAGCTTCTCACCAGTTCACTGACGTTATTATTCTTTTTTTTGTCCAATCAGGCATTGGTGTAGACATCTAAAACACAGGTATAATTTGTTTTATACGAACGTAAATTAAAGTTGTTTTGATGCAATGTGTGTTGCACGTCAGTGTTTTAAAATCTTGGTTGCACAGATATTTTTAACACTATTGCTTATTATCATACTCGCCACGCCTAATCCTGAATAAATGACAAACCAACAAATTTCGATTGGCTAACGGGGGGGTCTTGCGAGGATCTGTTGGCCGTTTTGTCCCGAGTCTCGGCGAGAGTCGGAAGTCCATATTTGTCAGAATTTATTTACTTAAGCTCGTTGAATGAACACTGCAGCAGTTTTGAGTTTTTATTGCGGCTCTCCGCCTTCGTTACATCTTCATAAAATCTGATCACTGACATGCACCGTGTGTTGTGTCCATAGCTGAACTTGCATTTGCTTTACTTCACTAGTCATCCTGCGAGTGACATGATGAGCCTGCTGCACGGTCTGCTCGTCTCCGAAGCCGAGGAGATGTGCCTCCTCGACCTGATGTCCTACGTGATGTTCCTCATGGCGGCCGTAACTTTTTTCGCTCTGCTTTTCGAGGACGTACCCTACGGCAGGTACGCCAGCAGAAAGTATGGCTTTCCCGTGGGCGCCAAGTTGGCGTGGTTTGTTCAAGAGCTGCCTGCGCTCCTGATCCCTCTCTGCCTGTTGTTCGGAACGTCCGCCTCCAAACTGCGCCATCTACCCAACCGTTTGCTGCTTGTCATGTACTTCTGCCACTACATACAAAGGTGAGAATAAACGTAAAAGTCAAGCAGATGGGTTTTCATCAAGTATTCAAGTTGCAGTACCAATAAAAATAAGGTGTTTTGTTTTTATAAGGAGTCATATAGTTGCAGGTAACTTAATTATTGCTGACAATTTTCTTTTAAAATAGGACCCTCAGGAAAGATGTGCATGGTAACGCTGTCTTGACTCCGCAGATGTCTCATATACCCGTTTTTAATCCGAGGGGGGAAAGGGACCCCCTTCGTATCCTTCCTACTCGCCTTTGTTTTCTGCGTGTACAACGGGTATCTCCAAGGTAGATATCTGAGCCACTATGCAGATTACCCGGCAGGCTGGGTTTCACACCCCGCCTTTGTCTCAGGTACGTAGGTGTGTGCAGGCAACTGAGCTTCGTATTAAAATAATTTATTAGCATGTAAATGTGGATGGTTGTGTTCAGTCATACAGTCCCACAAGACCCCTGTAATAGCAGAATGAGTTACAGCAGTGGTTCTCAGTCCTGCTCCTGGCGCCCCATCTGGCAGAATGTTTTTGTTTCAACCCTTCCTTAATCAGGCTTATGTGGCCCTTAATAGGCTAAAGCCGGTTTCAGACTGAACGCGGCGTACACTACGTAGAATCTTTTTGAATGCGAACTATACGTCGTCGCTACTGACCGCGAGCCAAAATAATAGGAGAGAGTTTTGAAAACCACGCCTACTTTGCTCAGATGCCTCGCGGCGAGCACAGCGCATGCCGCGTTCGGTCTGTAACCAGCTTTTAGCCTATTAAGGACCATATAACCCTGATTAAGGTAGGGTTGGAATGAAAAAATTCTGGCAGGTGGATCGCCAGGAACAGGATTGAGAACCACTGGGTTACAGCATCATTTGTTTAGATGTTTGGACCATTTAATATGTTCATATTTTGTGTTAAGAACTTCGTATATTTTCAGGATCCATAATGTGGCTGGTGGGGTTTCTGATAAACCTGCATTCGGATCACATCCTCAGGAATCTCCGGAAACCTGGAGAGACAGGCTACAAGATCCCACCTGGTAACATCTGAAAACTCGCACCCTGATGCGAGCTGATGCTGTTTAAATCATTAAAAAAAAAAAAAATCGTTGATATCCACTGTATCCTTCACCGTCCCCTTGCAAACATCTGATGTGCTCGTGAAGCGGTGGTCCGAAGGAACTTTAAACAGAATTTTAATTACCATCCAAGGCCTTGTGTTAATTATTCTCAAGACCCGGGTGCACATTGCAAGTCAAGTCTAGTTAAAAATCTTTATTGTCATAGCATAGAACAATGAAACAAGGCAGCTTATCCCAAACAATGTAGTACAATACCAATATAAAATATGAGATTAATTGTAAAATGACGGGCAGTTTTAATTATTCGTGACCTCATCGCCAGCCTGTATGTTGGAGCCCCATGGAGGCCGTTACGGGGGGGAGGGGGGTGACCGAGGTTCGTGTGTCCGTCCTGCAGGAGGCCTCTTTGAGTATGTGTCGGGGGCCAACTTCCTGGGCGAGATCGTGGAGTGGGCGGGGTTTGCCTGTGCCGGATGCTCCGTTCACAGCGCGTCGTTCGCCGTCTTCACACTCGTGGTGCTGTCCAGCCGGGCCACGGCTCATCACAGGTGAGACTCGCCCAGCGGTTTGGCTCACCTGCCAAGAGCTAAAAGGTGTATCAGTGTGCAGTCTGCTTCAGGCTCATTTGCTGATTCTGCGTAATACTGCATGTGTTTGAATGACTTAATGATGATGATCGGGAGGCACATTGACTCAGACCTCTGGAGGAACATCGGAGGGGCACGGACAGTGGTGTAGTCTGGAGAAGGGGGTATGCTGTAAATTTAGCCCCTACAATTTTTAGTGGCCTACATGGCAAAAGAAAAAAACTGCCCCGTTATTAATAGTGACGGTCTTTCATATTTAGTTCCCACTAGAAATGGGCTGTACTATTTACATCTGCTGCCTGACTTAATTCAGGGATCATTATGAGATGAACAAACCAGAGATACAGATTTTGCAAATCTGTCTGGCTCACAGATTACTGTGACTCAACTGCATAATGCGTACATTTTGTTAGTCCATGGGGAAAGTAGATTCTTTTGCAAATGGTGTCTTAGAATATTTAATCTGCAACAGATAGCAAAGGCCAAAGAGTGACACAATTATAAAACAAATGATTTGTCAGTGACAGTTTGTGAAAGTCACTGGTGGTACAGAGGCCCGTTTCATTAATAGTAGATACATTTAACATGAAGTCAATGCCTTTTCAGTCAGAGGTACATTTATTTTTGCAAGTTTATTTAAACTTTATTTTACCAGGTAAATTAACTGAAAACCAGTTCTCACTGCTTTAAATGCTGTGACCACCTAATGAGAAGTGGGTGTGTGCCGTATACCTGCGTGTACCCTGGACTCCACTACTGGGCACAGATACTTTACAGGGGCCCTTGAGCACATAAAATTGTAAGTAAAATTTGGTGGGGGGGGGGCCCAAGGTGACATCAAAGGGCCCAGAATTTCCTGGTACACCCCAGTTTGGCTCCACGTCTCCCCGTGTGGTTCTGGGGTTTACTTGTGGGTTCTCCCACAGCCCAAAACCATGCTGAGGTGAACTGGAGTTGCCAGATTATCCCTAGGTGTATGGGCATGTGTGTGTGTGGGTCTGTGTGTGTGTCCTGCGATGCACTAGGTTATTCCCCAACTTGCACCCACTGTTTTTAGGATAGGCTGCGGACCCCCATTCACCCTGAGCAGGACAAAGCAATATAGCAAATGAATGAAAAATAATCATCATTATTACCATTTGCACACATCGGTAAATATGCACTTTCAGAAGTCAGCATGAGCATTGTATTTGATTTCTGAAAACACTGTTAAAACATGAAAACTTTGTGATGTTTTCTAAACCAGGGTTATTCAAATCACGGTCCTCGAGATCCGAGCCCTGCTGGTTTTCCAGCCTTCCTTTACCTGTCAGTCAGGTGTTGAAGCCTGTGACCAATCAGAATCAGTTGTTATTAAACTAACTACCTGGGAGAACTGAAAACAAGGCCTGGACTTGGAATCGATGTCCTGATTTAAAGAACCCTGATATAAATTGTATACAAGTATGTGGAACTTGTGAGGATTAATGGACTGTTTCCTCTTCTTTCCAGATGGTACTTGGAAAAATTTGAAGATTACCCGAAAGGCAGAAAAGCTTTAGTGCCTTTTTTGTACTGAGGTATAAAGTAAGATATGGGTGTATTAATGCGATACAGCCCTGGGTAGCGTTGGGCAATTAATCGAAAATTAATCAAAACTGACATTCAGAATCTCTAATCAGCATAATCTTGAACCCGTCGGTTATTTAGTTTTTTTATTATTATTATTATTCTAATACTTCAAATAATCTGTCAATATTTTCCCCAGTGTTTGTTCATGTACTCTCCCCTCAAAAATATACTACCTCATGTGGTGTCATGTGACTCCGTCCAGTCTGCAACATGGAAGCAGCATGGAGGAGAAGTGGTCCGACTGAGTAACTCGAGCAGCTTGTATCAAAGGAAAATGTTGTGTCCATCCTTTGGCCACATTGTGGCTTCATTGAAGACGACGCCAAATAAACAATAAACGTATTGTTTATTTCGCCTATCGTAATCAAGTAGTCTGCTTACAGTGTTCATTTTGGGTATTTCTATGCATGGGAAAAAAATGATGGTGATTCTTTTCTTTACTTGCCTACTTAGCCTTGCAGTAACCCTTCTGCTTCGGGCCAGCTGCCTGAGGCTAATGCTGCATGCGCGGAAAACATGACAGGGAAAAGAAAGTAATTTTGTCTAAATCACAAATATATCCTCATCAAAGTTTATCATAAACTGTCAAAGACGAGACAAAGAGATGCAGTAGTGAAACTACAACAAGCTATATTTTATGTAGGCCTACAGAATTGTACTGTATTATGGCGCCGCGATTCTCAAACTGAGGGTCGCTGCAAGTTCAGAAGGTGTCACGGAGCAGATACCTGGAGACCGAGTTCGACGTGCGAAACCGGTGTTCCTGTGTTCCGTGTAAAATTTTTGTGTGCTTTAACTATAGTACATTTAGGGATACAGTAATTGTGAGCCCTAAGAAAGTAAGCAGTGATAGCAGAAAACCAAAGAGTAATGTATTGAGAGTACCTGTAGAACTTAAAAAGGAAATTATAGCGAGACTTGAAGGTGGTGCGCATGTGTCTGCTTATAGGATTGTCGTTTGTTTACTGTATATCACTCTTGTATGTGTGATTTTTTTTTTTTCGGGTGTGTATTAGTTTTATTTTGATTGCCATTGCTTTTTATCATTAGCTAGATAAGTTGCTGTAATGGTATACAGTTTCTTATCGTCAAAATTAAATTAGATGGTCAAGTTGATTTTTCTGGAGGAAAATTAATCGTTTAGATTAATCAACCAATCGATACAACAGTCTGTAGATTAATCGATAAAACAATGGCTGTTACTGGCAGCCCTAATGGTAGTCTGCCAGAGACAAAGAAAAAGAAAGAAAATGAGCTATAATGATCATCCGCTTATAGTGATCAATTTCACCTGGACAGACGTGATCAGTATAAACTGTTTGTTTTATTTGCATGAAATGCAAACTATTTATTCTCTACTTTTTTTTTAGGGACCTTCCATTTTCATTAAAACTGAAACGTGACCTCATAAGCAGTTTTCATTACAAGCAATTTGTGTTTTGAATGTCAGTTGTTCAAAATATTCAATGAATAAGCATAAATTGCGGATCTGTTCATTTTCCTTTGATTATTTTAAAATCATAAACATGTACAGTCTTTCATCAAAATAGTTGGACATATTTACAATACAAACCTTGTCAATGAAATATGAAGGCGAAAGACAAAAAAAAAATCGTTCATTTATCATAATTCATAAATTATCAATTAATCTTCATTGGTTTGAGTATGTGCTCTTTCCCCTTGACTCCTGTGAGTTCTTACTTTATTTCCTTTAATATGGACAACCAATCTGTTTTGGTCAGTTCATATAATTTGGTTGTTTAAATTACATGCCCTCTAAGCGCTGGACTGCGTGCCCTTTTTACACCTGAATACCTTTATTTAAACGATGCAGATTACGTGTACAATTTCAGTTTGTGTATCGCATGCTGTTTGCATTATTTAATATTTAAAATACAAGAAATAAAGATTTCTCTGGTAAAACTCTCTTTGGTAAAACGTCTTTATAAAATGTTTAAGAAACCTCTTCACCTTAAAAAGGTTTAAAAAAAATCTCACGAAAAGGTTACACGTTCTTAAATGTATTTTTATAGGTTATCAATCTTAGATGAAAGGGGGGGGGGGGGGGAATCGGGCTTGGATTTTTATATTATCAGGATCTCCCGAGAAATCCGAAATTCATGGTGCAGAGAAGGAGGGTCTCCCCTGGTGTGGAGGAGGGGGGCACATGAGTGTATGGGGTGTGCTATGCTTCCACCCCAGCCTGCAAGAGGCGATAAACCCAATCTGCCCTCACACTCAAGGACATGGGTGCGTATTAATGGCATTAAATCACGTGCGGGGCAGTGGGGAGACGTGAGGCTCCGGTAACCTCCACATTCGCAGTATTTCCCCTTCCCTTCGCTCCGGTTGCCATTGCGGTATCATCTCATCAATCAGCGCTGCAAATCTAGTGCAAAATAGGGGCTTCGTTTGCATTTTATTGTCATAATGCATGTTTTTCTTACTGGCGAAATATCAGTAATTCAATATCCAGTAATTTCGTGTGGTTTATGAATGGTATGAAAGCAAAAAAAATACATAATAGGTTTTTTTTAATAACCTTACCGAAAAGCAGAATTTTAACCGTTATTTGTTAAAGGGGAGTTACACGTTTGTGTCTGCGGCCACACAATTGGCTACTTAAAGAGGTAAATGTGAAAAGTGAATACTGGATTGTCATCATCCGACATATCCATATACTTACCCATGAAATAAAACTATTATCAGCTTCTATAAAATTCAGGAAATAATCTATCCCTGAACATCCTGTACTGAACAGGCCCTTAGAAGGCGCGTGGTGGATTTATGATGAGTTATTTGGGAGGGCGGGATAATTGATTTGGGATCTTAAACCTAGCTGTTTTAATTACATTCAGCACTTGTTCCCAGGTCTTCCGTTTGTGATTTCTGGCCCATATAGTTTTATACAATTTGCAACGTGGAATTCAATGACTAGATTGCTATCTTAGCATCCTTACATGGAATTTTTAGTTGACTGTATGTATTTGATTTGTCACACGCAGGGGGATAACCAGCTATGATCGTAAAAGTACAGGCATCTCCTAGGGGCATACAACTACACAGAAAAGGAAATTACATTGCCACATACTGATAAATGTTTGTATCCGGTAAAATTTATCTAGACGAAATACCAATTTCAAACTAAACTGGAATCAGCATTAATGAAAAAAATAATGTGCCCAATTTTACAGCGAAAGAATGTTCAATCAATAGAAAGCCGTTTCTTACGCCGTGCAACCGAAAATTAATCATATCGTAAGGAAGTAACGGGGTGGTTCAGGGGGCAGTCTATATTGTTAGGTTAACCGACATCTCTAAATTGTTCACAGTGTAGGCTATGTCTCTGGTAAATGGTTGTTTGTGTGGTAAAATGATTATTTACATATGCACGTCCAAATACTCCAGAAATTACATTATGACCTTCAAAGACAGAACAAATAAATTAATTAGCAGCGTGTTTGTGCTCTTTAGTTCAGGTCAGAGCGCTTTATCAAAACATGACTGCGTATTGCCTGCCCAGTTGGAGCGCACTCGACAAACTTAATTTGTCAGGCATTTGAGCGTGTGATTGCATTTCACACTATACCTTTCCAGCCTTTTCCTGGCATATTCAAAATTCAAGCTGTGCATGTTACTCATATTTAGAAGTTCAGAATTTATCAATGTCAAACCTTTGCCAAATCTTAAAGTTAAAATTGACCAAAAGCCTTTGGGAGGCGGTGGTGTCTCTTTAAATGACACTTCCATTGCATGGATGCTTAAAGTCTAAGATCACTCCTAGCACATTCGCGCATGGTTTGACACACATTCCTGCCGTTTATTAATACAGTCACGCTTAGGTTGCAGTAACCAATGAGGTGCTGCGCCGTATTCTGCATTTAAGTGGAAGGGGCGTGTCTAGGCGGAGATTTTAAAAAGTGACGCGCATGCGCGCTGCGCTCTGAGCTCGAGCGCTTCCGCCATATTGAATCTGGAGCCGTTGATCAGTTTTAGCTAGCTAGCTAGCGAGATGCTAGCGCTTATGAGGAGAGAGTAACCAGTCGTGTCCCCCGCCCCCTTCCCGGACTACGGTGCGGGTTTTTAAGCACTTAACTTTATTTATTAAATTCTAATATATATTTTAATCTGGGTCAGACGCTCGCCTTTTAAACAAAAAACAAGCAGACTGCAGACCAGCTGAATGGATCCGAGGGTCGCCTGGATTCAGCCCGAACAGAAGGGACCCGCGACCGCCTTGTGGATGCAGGCATGGGAGAACTCCTCCCAGGACGCCCGGGTGCTCTCCAGCCGCCACCTCCCGCAACACCTCCACCTGCACCACCATTACCATAACTATCACCACCAACGCCTGTGCGTCAACTCTCCTGCGCTGGACTCCGGTTCCGCCAGCCATCCCACGGCCGCCTCGCCCCACGGCGCCAAGGCGTGCTCCGGGCCGGGCAGAAGGCTGCCCAAGGCTGGTTCCGTGTCGTCCTCGTCCTCGGCGGAGTCCGGCGCGGAGAGTCCGTCTTCGGAGCGTAGCGGCAGCGGCACGCTAGGCGACCCGTTCGCCGGGGACTCGTGCGCTCTCCGCCGCCCGCACCCGGCCGCCAACGTGAATCATCGCCGATACCAGCACCATCCGGGCCGGAGGAAAAGCGACAACCGGGCCAGCACCTACGGCATCAACTACCTGCTGTCCTCCTGGAGCGACGGCGGCTGTGTGGGCTCCGGCACCCCCTGGAAGAGGAGGAGATACAGCCCGGGGGTCAACGGGTAAGTGGGCGTTGGGGCTCCGGGGCGACCGGGGCTGGACCCCCAGGCCTGCTTTCTTATCCATTTGTACCGACCTTTAATGATGGATGAGCGCCCCTGGGTCGTGCTTCTCATCAGCTCAGTGTATTATGATAAATGCACATTACTGTTCCCCAGCGGGACATTTTTTAAAAAATTATTATTCGAGGGGGTTAAGTGGCATCATTTCTAACATCAGTGTTTCTATTGCAATGTGTGTCGGGGTGGGGCAGCCGTTCTGCATAATGTTATGTTTGTTTTATGGGATTATTTGATTGACTCCAGGTGGTGAACCTGTGATCTCTTTGGTATTTAGTTCTTATAAGATAAGGACTTTTAGGTTGCTTAGCCACATGGCTGGTCGGTCATTTCTGATGGCACTGTTCTTAAAATGTGCACGTAAGAAGTAAAAAATAAAAAGATGAATCAGGAAAAATGCATAGAAGGGTGGGTGCGTATGGTCAGCGGAGTCCCGACTGACATGCCACTGTGTAGCCTAACATTTGCCTTTCCCCCGAGGCCTAGAGGGGCGGGTGGTAAGGTTTTGAGTCTGAAGACGGCCATCATGGCAGCGCCCTGTAGCCCAAATTTTACCCCCATCGGTTTCTGGTAATTCTTTTTTTTCCTCCTCGGCTCCCTGCATGTCTTGCTTAAGCTGGTGATGACCTCCAAAAATGGTCATATTTTAATCTCTGTATATATTATTGTATCTTATTGGTGCCCCTTCCAGCATACTTGAGCAGTGTGGCAGTGACTTGCCTGTTCCTTGGTTTTTCAGGTATCAGGTGATTGTTTATTTTCCAAGGAACAACCTTCCTATTAGCTATGTGAATGTCGTGTGGTCCCATACAGATCTCCACAGCACATTCAAACTGCATCTGAATAGGAATTTATAAATATGTGACTCTGTCATGCCGTCCCCATTACAGGAATGCAGGCCCCTTGTGAATACTGCATGATTGCATTGCACATGAAACATTGTTTATGCTTTGGCTTTCAGTCTGGATTCTCTTAGGCTGTGCAACATGTGCTTGTACTGGATTTGGTGATTTCAGCTGCTATCCTTTTCTTTATGTAGATATTGCTGTTTTTTGTGTGCTTTTTGGTAATTAAGGTTGTTGATGTTCTAGAAATCACAGCTCTAGAAACTGTGTACCATTCCGATACTGGATGCATTATAATGGTGGAGTTGCAGTTGGATTCTCCAGAATTGTGGCATGATTGTATAGTATTTCTGAAGGTTGATTATATCTGCCCAGGAGGCATCTCTGCAGGGATTTCCTCCACCTTCAGGAATGCACCACTCTTTCAGAATGTTTGAATGTTAAATTTATTACAGGGTAAACCGTTTTGTGTATTCCCAAAGTTCACCGGTCATCCCCTGGATACTGTAAGTCGGCTAAACTTTCAAAATGTGAATCCAGGACACAGGAATGCATATGTTATAATTCTAAAGATTCAGATTGGGAAATGGCTAAAATGGTACTTTTATATGGATTCACTTATCGATTGTTTCACCGATTGGTCAATTAATCTGAAGAATTAATTTTCCTCCAGACAATCCAGACATTACTTTCGCACACAATTCGATAAGTAGATTAGTAGTATGCCTAAAATATTAATGACACACATCGCGATGCCCGAAAAGGTAATAATCTGTGTAAATTTGATGTATCCTTATTTTCATTAAACTCAATAAGTGCAGCACGCCACATGCTAGGGTTTTAGTGTCATGCAAGCAATAAGTGAAGTTGCTCATTAGCCACAGCGTCTCTTAATACTACTGCCGAAAAAACATTTGTTATAATGAACTGAAGCATTTTAGAAATCAAAAAGATAATTAAAATAATTTTTTAAAAGCAATGTGTCGATTTTAAATACGGATGTCGACGTCATCTATGTCGGCTAATCGAGGCGGCCCCACTTTCATGTAACATTAAAGGAGCAGACCCAGACCTGGATTAAGTTCTATACCGTATATCCCAGAAGCTGCTTTTTTTGCCTAATCTCAAGGTGTCTTAATATTTTAAGTTTGGGTGGTTCTGAGAATAAGATGTGCAGAAATCATCACTCTTTCACTTTGCCAGTCCTAGTACTCTCTCCTTGCAATCATACCAAGAGTAAGTTATGTAAGCTGGTAGTTTCAGTGAATGAATGTTTACTCAAGACCGCATCTAAACAGATGGTGGTATGACCACCCACCCGTTCTGCTCCATCCAGACTTCATGAGGAGATTGTGGACTTCTACCACTTCATGTCCCCACGCCCAGAAGAGGCAGCCATGCGCAAAGAGGTGGTCGGCAGGATCGAGGCAGTCATTAAGGAGCTGTGGCCCACTGCAGATGTAAGCCCCCCTTTGCACTTGCTGTTTTACTTGCTAACTTGTTCACTGTCAGACCACTGGCCGCTGTGCCGTGACTGATCTTACTGTTATTTCAGCTTATTGTGTTTTTAACAGAGCGAGTATTAACGGCGTGTGCCGAGCAGAGGTGAGTAGTTCAGGTCCAGAAAATAAAAATCCAGAGCAAGGTTACAGTCAACCAGTTTGCACTCTAACTGACACTCCATACTTAACTGGTTGGTTATATCAGTGTCTCTTCTGGATTTTTGATTTCTGGACCTGGATGATCCACTTCTGGTGCTGAGGTAACCATATGCCTTTTTCAGGTCCAGATATTTGGGAGCTTCAGTACGGGTCTTTATCTTCCGACAAGGTAATTAAGAGATGGCCTGGTTATGGTCCAAGGGAGGGGGGCGGGTGGGAGTGACATAATGGCAAACCTTGTACTGTGTACTGTGCATGACAAGCCTTCTCCCCTCGTCATCACAGTGACATCGACCTGGTGGTCTTTGGGACCTGGGAGCGCCCCCCTTTGCAACAGCTGGAGCAGGCCCTGAGGCGGCGGAATGTAGCCGTGCCCTATTCCATTAAAGTGCTTGACAAAGCAACGGTGAGCTCCACACCCAGGGTAGCCCTCCCGCATGAATTCCTGGTGTTTATTTACTGGATGGCCCTCACAAGGAGGTTGCACAGTGGTTAAAGGCTTAGAACTGCAAGAGATCAGAAGGTTTCTGGTTTAAATCCTAGAGTTGAGTGATGTCACCATTTGGCCCCTGAGCAAGGTCGTTAACCCCTAGCTGCTCCTCAACTGGATCCTGCTTTCTCAATTCCATGTTGCTTTGGACGAAAGCATCTGTTAAATAAATTAAACGTAAATGTACTGTAGCTAAATTAGCGTTAATTAAATGGAAGGGTTGCTGCCCCCCCCTTGGGTGCTCAATCACACATTAGGTTTAGTAAGTAAAATCTTGGGCCAATCCAATACATCTTCCCCTTTTAGGTGCCAATAATTAAACTGACGGATCAAGAGACTGAGGTCAAGGTGGACATCAGCTTTAACGTGGAGACAGGTGTCAAAGCCGCCTGGTTTATTAAGGACTATGTGAAGGTGAGCGCCTCACAAGAACAGTGTTATAAACCCAATCACTCATTTCTTCAAAATTGGCCAGGAGCAAATGGAGCGTTTTAATGAAAAGCGACGGCTGTTGGCCCCATTATTGGTGCGTGGAGCTCCGTTTCCCTGCTTCGGGCTTGAGGGGGCATCGCACCTCTTTCTGAGCAGCTGAGCTCCTCATTTATTTAGCTATTGGTTGAATGAGTCGCCTGGCTTCCATCTCATCCAAGTAAACATTACCTGTATTCCTCCCCCCCAGGATGTTGGACTGTGTTTTGCTTTTGCCTGCGTGCAGTCAGTAGGGCACACGAGAGATACAAACCTGGCGAACGTTTTTAAGAAGATCCTCTGAAACGTGAATATTTAGTCAACCGATAACGTGCCGTGATTAATCGCAGTCCTCCTCCGTCGATGGGCCACCCTTCTGGCTTTTTGCGCCTGGCACGCTTAATGTTGCAGGACGTCGAGCATTCTGTTGAGTGCAAGATGAATGATTCAGAGAATGCGGAGAAGGTGAATTAGGGTCTCGTTTGTGATGTGAGGCTGAGCTTGGGGACTGTTTGGGCAGTGAGACAGCGCCCCCTGCTGTGTGTTTAGCTCAGGCGTGAGCCTCTAGATTGGATGCCCATCATTGGTTTCCCCAAGCAAGGGTTGAAATACGTAATTGATTTTTAGGAAACTGCACTAAACTGCACATGAACTGTGCTGTCTGTCGCCCCCCCCCCCAGAGGTACACAGTGCTGCCTTACTTGATATTCGTGCTGAAGCAGTTTCTTCTCCAGCGGGACCTCAATGAGGTTTTCACAGGCGGTATCAGTTCCTACAGCCTCATTCTAATGGTCATCAGCTTCCTGCAGGTAAGACCCGGGGTTCTTCGTATTTTATACTATACTAGGATCCTATTTGTAGTCTGAGTGCAGCTCACGTGCTGGATCTATGCCGCCCCCGCCAGCTACACCCACGGATCGATGCCCGGAACCCCAACGTGAACCTGGGCATCCTCCTCATCGAGTTCTTCGAACTCTACGGGAGGCACTTCAACTACCTGCGGACGGGTATCCGCATCCGCAATGGCGGGGCGTACGTCGCCAAGGAGGAGATCATGAGGTCCATGATTGGCGGCTACAGGCCCTCCATGCTGTGCATCGAGGATCCTCTCCTACCAGGTATATCCCGGAATCAGGCCTAGGATGGGCTTTCCGGCCTCTCTTCCAAAATGGCTGCCAAAGATCTGTCTGAATGAAAGCCAAGCCTGGTTCTGTGCCTGGTGGGCTCGCCCTGCCGCCGTCTGGGAGTGCTCCCTGTTTCTGTCCTCACTCCGGAGAGTCGCCATATTCCTGTTTGTGACACACAGGCTCTGAGTTAATTGGCTCTCAGTAAAGTCATACCGAGCCTGAAAGCCAAGCCGACCGGGGCAGACGATTCTAAAGAGCTTCCACTGCCTGTTCCCAGTGTCTTCATTGTATTCCCCCCCCCCCGCAGGAAATGACGTGGGCAGGAGCTCCTATGGTGCCATGCAGGTGAAGCAGGTCTTTGACTACGCCTACATTGTGCTGGGCCATGCCGTCTCACCCCTCGCCCGCTCGTATCCCAACAGGGACAGCGACAGGTATATCACGTGCCAGTTGGGCCCCTGTGTGGTCTCGTCGTGTCACGGGCAGGTGTGACTCTCCCCTGTGCCTCCCTCTTCCCAGCACTTTGGGTCGCATCATCAAGGTGACCCAGGAGGTGATGGACTACAGAGACTGGATCTCCATGAAGTGGGGCAGTGAGCGCTCAGCCCGGGTAGACGGCACTGGTGAGTGGGTCGGGCCAAGACCGGCATGGGCAGAACCTGCTGATACCACGCCTCAGCACTTAGCATTCTTTGATTCTCCCCCCCCCTCCCCCCGAGTTTACTCTACTCCTGAAATTAGTGGCAGGAGATCATTATTCGTTGTGTCGTCAATCACCAGAGAAGTCATGCAGTTTTGCGTCTGGGGAGTCTGTTACTCTGGGGTTCAGGTCCAAAGCTGATTGGTGCATTTGTATCCCAGCCGGCTCTGCTCAGAAGGACCCCTGTGATCAGGCAGGCATCTCCACGGACGAACCTCAGCGGGACTCCGCCTCCCCTCAGAGCGCAGACTCCCCCATGTCACTGTCCAGCCCCCAGCAGCACTCCTCTGCCTCTTCGGTCTCCTCCCTCTCAGGAAGTGACATCGTAAGGACTGCCCCTCATGCCCGGTCTGCCACTCGCATGTGCTTTCTGACAAGCGGGTGGCTTTAGCCTTTCCTTGTCTCATGACAGGACTCAGACTCCATGCCCTGCATGGGCCCCGCCCTCCCCGCCTCCTGTTTCCAAGCTTTGACATTGGCCTCCACGCCCCCAACACTACAAATGACCAATGGGAAGGCCAACTTTAATAAGGCATCCATAATGCCCCCAGGCTCTCAGGTAGACAAAGCTGGTGTCTGAATGTTATCTGTGGATGTTTGGCAGCGGGATTTTTTTGTCATTCATTTTGTGCGTTTGTGTATGTGTGATGTGTCTGAGGGGCAATGACTGGCTGGTAACTCTCTGCCCTCTCTCTGCCTTCCACAGGCCAGAGGAAATTTGCCCCGGACGCTTGCCTCACATTCTCTTCCTACCAGAGCAGTCTGTATAGATGGGGTGCCCCCTTTCTTACAGATGCCCCCTCCCAGAGCACCCCCTGGTTCCGGATCTCTTCCAAACTGCCAGTTAAACCACAAGGTCTGTACCGGACGCTCGGGGAGATGCTAAACGTCTCGTTGGGTCCTGTCTTTTGGCCGATACTGATGTCTCTGCAGTATCCCTGCATATTTTCCCTAAAGCTGCTGTATGTTCGATTCTTGGAAAAGCTGATTTGTTGACCGCTTTCCCCAGGTCTCCAACGGACTGAGGTACCCCCAGAAGGCACTGGACAGCCCCCCGGCGATACACACCCCTCTGCTGGCCAATCGAGGGAACCTGCAATTTCCCCGTAACATGTGGCGCCGGAGGAAGGTGACACGGGACAGCCTGAGCAGATAGAATAGCCCCGCCCCCGACCTCCTGAAGCTGCGCGGGGGGTGGGGGGGGAGGAGGGGTTTGGTGAGTGAGCCACCCTGTCCTTACAGCAGATTGGCATGTGATGGTAAAGCCCCCCACTTCTAGTGTTTGGAAGGAACACTTTGTGCAATATCACCCCAACAAATATTTAATTTTAATAGTTGTTGGTTTAAGTTATTTTTCCTGTTGTCTTTCCATTGAAAGTTTACAGGTCCTTGTGTTCTTTGTAAGTCTGTTTTAAAACAATCTATATTCCTGGGTGTCGAGTCTGTGGACTGTGGAGTGGAAAGGAACTAGTGTGGAGCCTCAGTGTCTGTGATCCATGGGACTGTATCCTACCCCCTGCTGGACAAGTGCGAAACTGCTCCGAGTGCAACCAAGGCCTGACTGAGGCAGACCAGTGGGTTGGTAGATTCCCTGCTCGATGTCTCGCTTGAACCAGTGATGGATGTCCGATCAGTCTTTCTGTTCAGAAGACAGCTGGGCTCTGCAGTGTTCTGGGCCACCCAGTTTCCT
The DNA here is from genome assembly GCA_019775915.2 of Cyphomyrus plagiostoma. Lineage (NCBI taxonomy): Eukaryota > Metazoa > Chordata > Actinopteri > Osteoglossiformes > Mormyridae > Cyphomyrus > Cyphomyrus plagiostoma. Next base: position 5,420,249 of record JABFEA020000050.1, on the reverse strand, counting down.
GGGTGGACTGAGCCCCTTCAATTTGTGTGATTTCAAGTCGGTGGTCCTTGAAGGAGAGGCCATCAGCCACCCAGTTTCAAACAGACTTTTGTGAAGAGGCATTATTTTGATTCCGTTCGGGAATCTGCGTATCTGTATGCATTCGTTCTGTTAAGAGCAACACATTTCAATCATAAACTTCGACTATATATGTCGATGTCCTGATTGCAGTATTATGTTCTCATGCAAACAGACCTGTATTCATGTTAGTTAGAGCTTGACAGATACATACAGGCGTTACTATGCAAGTGTGTGGTTTGGGGGGGGGGGGGTGTATTCGTCCCCTCACCCCACATCTTCTCCTGTGTCACCGTGCCGTTGACAGCATCCCCAAGCCTGTGCCATCCTGTAGGACACGCACTTGCATCCTGCGAAACGCCCCGCGTGGTGACGGCGAGGCTCAGAGGTTTTCCTTTAAACGTTATTGTTGACCCCCTAAGCCACCACTGCAGTCTGTATGCTCTGACTCATGGTGCCGGGCAACTGGTGGTGGGGTCACGAGCCGCATCGGGCAATCGGACACTAACCTGATTATGGGAGTTTGTCTTAGAAACCAGCAACCTTTATAGAAGGTTTTTTAAACGCGTCTATTCATCTTGTGTTACGAATTCATAACGGTATCCTGACCAGATTGGGAGAGCACAGATCGGGTGTTCTGGACACGTTCAGCTCGGGATGAGTTGGGCGGGCTGGCTCAGTTTGACACCCCGCCCCCCCCCCCCCCCCCCGGGGGGAGGGCGGGCAAGGCCCGAGAACAACCCCCGAGCGCACACCACCCCCCCCACAGCCCACCCCCCCACACCACCCCCC
>JABFEA020000050.1:5399290-5410333 GCA_019775915.2 Cyphomyrus plagiostoma | reverse complement strand
GAAATACAGTGGCTTCTGTAGAAATTTAATTTATTTCAGATATGCCCCCCCCCCCCCCTTTGCCCGCAACCAGCAAATTAATATCAGATGGTGTCTCTCGGAGGACCTGAATGACTGACGTTGCTGATGGGACAGGAAGTACAGATCCAGTGCCAAACGCGGCAGCTTCCTGGATAGAGGCCACCTTTGCCAGGCAGCACTGGAGTTGCGATGTGACAGTCAGACACAAAGGCCTTTATTAAACAAAAGTTGATGGAAAATTGGCACCAGGCTCCCTTAAGGGGGGCAGCTTAAAAAAAAAAAAGGCCCGCAAGCCTGCCCCCCCCCCCCAATCCACCCAGCTGGACCCCTGTAAGGTATTAATATGCTATGTATCCCAATCGAGGTCGGCTGGGCCTCATTAACGGGCCCCCGGGGATGCCGGGCCAGTAATCGGTTGCCACGGGAACAATAACGCGCGTCCAGATCCCAGCCCGTGGCTCTGCCTTCCATAGGCTGTCAGTAGTGAGGTCATTAAGGGGCTCGTTAAGGTTTTTTGTTCGGCACTAGGAGTATGAAAAGCACAATAAGGACTTATGAGGTGACGCTGGGATCCCGATCGGCCGTAGAGCGGACGGTTGCGGATCATGCAGGCACCTCCCAGTGCGTCCTGCACGCGAGTGTGAATATCTGTAAACTCCCTTCTGGTGACTTCCTAGTGAGCAGCCGACTGAATAGATATGCTCTGCCTTGTTTGCCAGGGGGAGGAGAGTACCAACCAGAGGCCAGCAGGGGGGGTAGTGGCTAAGAACACGTCTGTGCGCCATTGTAAGTGGTGGGGCATACATGTCCACGTTCCTGTTCGCTGGCCAGGACTATCCACGTTACGACACGTCTGGTCACATGGCTGGGAAATCGAGATTCACTTCAGGACAGTGTGAGCGCATCGGCGATTAGCTGATCACCTTATTAAAACTATAGATAATTATGTAAATAAAATATAACAGCATAATTGAACCTTAATTTCCCGGTGCGCCCCCGGCACATCTGTCTGTGGTAACATGGTGTTTATCTTTAACACCGGACGCCGTTCACGTGCCTGACCCAAGTGCTCCAGGTCTCCATGGCAACGCTCCAGACAATATCTACACTGGTGCACGGGAAAGGAGGCCCGTGACGGAGGCGCATTAATACACCGGAATGACACGGCCCCGCCCTCCCCGGCTACGAGCGGCTGATCACTCTGCTTACCCCCGTCACTGTTTGGCTTCCGTGTTAAACAGTCAGGGATATTAAATACACCCCGTTCATCATGCAGGCTCCCACTGTTTACATATAGCTCTGATGTTAATGTTCACTTAATGCTGTCTGGGCTATTAATATATCCTTACCTTCATAAATGATTCTGTAATTCCTCTTTATAACTTTATCAGCCTGCCAGATTGTTACCATGTGCTAAATGAATCAGCCCTGGGAATTTTCTGGGAAATTTTTGAGGGAACCAGAGGGATGAGTCACTAACAGGAGCCTGTTTTACTGTCCTCCTGGGTCGGGGGGGAAGAACTTGTTAAATCTCAACCAAAGCTGCCCCATGACACAGCAGAGGAGATACTCAGTGCTGGTCACACCTCTCAGTAGTGCCTCACACTGACCACACTGACAAACTGAAGCGGCCTGTAAATAATTGACTTTGCATGGCCACTGTGGGATTTTTGTATGACCCCCATCTTAATTAAAATTACCTCCACAGATTATCAGTATCTCTGTCCCAGAAAGGTCGCACTGGAACAGCCCTACTGCTGAAATATGGGCCATATCATCTGTTGGTGGCAGTGACCCTGCACAGGCCTCAGCTTTCGACATGTGACCATCTTCATGACACCATCAGCGTCTGCCAACTCACACAGGGGGTGGTGGGGGGGGAGGAGAAGGAGAGACCAGAGGAAATCAATGGGCCTGAGAGGCTCCTCTGGGGGGAACAGGAGAGCCTGGGGGGGGACGAGGGTAGAGACGGGAAGGGGTAGGTGGCAGAGGGGAAAGGAGAGGAGCAGAGTGGAGGAGAGGGGGAAGGAGAGGAGGAGAGAGGAGTGGAGTGGAACAAAGAGGAAAGGAGAGAAGGGGAACAGAGAGCCGTGAAAAAGAAAGAGAGGAAGCAGAGAAGAGCAGAGAGGAGGTGATAAAGAGGAGCAGAGGGGAGGAGAGAGGAGAAAGGAGGGGAGTGGAGGGGAGCAGGGATGAGAGAAGAGGAACCGAGCAGTGGGGTGGGGAGGGGAAAGGAGAATAGAGGAGGATAGTAGAGAGGAGCAGAGGAGGCGGAAAAGGAGAAGAACATAGCAGGAGGGGAGCGGAGAAAGCAGAGATGAGAGGGTGGGAGGAGAGGAGGGGAGTGGAGGAGCAAGAAGGAGAGAAGAGGGGAGGGGAAAGGAAGGAGCAGAGAAGGAGGGGAGTGAAAAAGAGCTGGGATGAGAGAAGAGGGGATCAGAAAGGAGACGAGTAGAGAGTAAGTGATAGGAGAGGAGAAAGGAGAGGAGAGGAGAGGAGAGGAGCACAGGACACTGGTCCCCTCTGCATCTTTGCCAGGCATCACTGGTGCAGCAACATGACGATCAGACAGTCAGCAGCACTTACACATGACTGTAGTAAACAGTCCATACCCCCCCCCACCCCCCCAAGTCCGTTACTCTTGCTCTCTCGCTTTTGCGCTCACTCTCTGCCTATTTTCCCAGTCTTTTTACTTTCCCTCACTTGCTCACTCACACCCTTTCTCTCTCTCCGCCTACCCCCCAGTCTCGTTACTCTCCCTCCCTCCCTCTCTCTCGCTCCGCCTGCCCACCAGTCTTGTTATTCTCCCTCTCTTTCTCTCTGTCTTCGCCAGTCTCTCACTCCTGCCTGCATCCCAGACACTTTCTCTCTCTCCCTGTCTCTCCCTGTCTCCGTCAGCACTCAGTTGTTCCCCCCCACGACAATCCCTCAGCACTCTCTCTCTCTCTCTCTCTCTCTCTCCCCCTCCTCACTGACTCCTTCACTCCATCCTCAGTCCAACATGTTGCCTGGACAATGCCACGGTCGCCAGTGCGAGTCGTCCCGCCTGCCGCAAGTGCCGTCCCTGGTGGCTCTGCGTGCCTGACGGAGGAGCGGGCGGGCCGCACGTGGCGGGGGATCATGTGGCGACGGCGCTCCCTGCTGGAGGGTGCGGAAGGCGGCGCCGGGGGACAGAAGCCCGCTGACTGGCTGTATGAGTCCTACTACTGCCTGAGCCAGCAGCACCCGCTGATCGTGTTCCTACTGCTCATCGTCATGGCAGCATGCCTGGCGCTGATCGCCGTCTTCTTTGCCTCGGGACTGGTGAGCTGCCGTGGGGGCTCGAGGGTCCGGGGGGGTCCGTGCCGCGTGCCTGGTCTGTGGAAACTCGGGAGAGCCCCAAAGTTGAAGGTAACTCAGGCCCGGTTATTCATTAAAACCCAACGGGCCATTTCCCGCCCCAGCCACGCCGACATCATCACTTAATGTGTAACTCATAACTGAGGGACAGTTCGGGAAACATGCCAGGGGGGCAGGCGAGGGGGGGGGGGCTGCTTCAGCTCTGTTACTTTAATCCCTGCATGTATGAATGGATGCATTTAGGATTCGTGGCACTGAGATAACATTAAACAGTCTAGACTTTTTATTCGTGTCAACTTGTAGTTTTTTCAGGGTCCTGCCGTGTATTATAAAATAACAATAATTATTGTTACTGTATGCAATCATACAACATTGAAAGAATCTGTGTGCCATTAGTGCATAATTAGAAATGTGAATTGTGATCATACAATACTATACACAGAATTAACTGAATAGAATAATTATGTTTATGACACAGTCATAACAAGAATAATTGTGTTTATGACATGTTAATCAGTATTACTTCTTATATAAGATGTATTTCTCTTTCCTCTTTGAACATTATTTTTCCACTGCATAATGTTTACACTCTTTATTATGCTTCTTATGATGTAACGCAGTGACACAGCCCCTCGTTATCATCCTGGGGACAGAAACAGGCTGTCAACAGTCACAACACCAGAGCAGAGCTCTCTGAGATGTAGTCAGGGACCAGTAGCAGCCCTTAAAACTTCACTCCTGCCTGCTGCTGGATTTCCATTCATCACCTTTGCTCCTGAACATCTCTAAGCAAAACAGATGTATCACGTAGTTGGGTTCAGAGATGGGCACCTCCTGACTGTACGTGAGAAGTGTGAGTGAGCTCTACTCAACTTCAATGTCTCTGGGTTCAAAGAGTGACATGACTCACAATGAGCCATTGAGAAAAATATATAACTAAATATGTTTAATATATAACTAAATATATAAATAAAATGTGTTTTTTTCCCCTCTGATGCTGGGTTTTTAACCCCCAGGAACACAAATCAGTCAGTAAATCAGAAAAGGGAACTTTATTGTACAGTACTGTTTTACAGGAGTATTGTACATGAGTATTGTACAGGAAATATATGGCTGTTTTGAGTGTTAAAAAGAGGCCAGCATTACTCAGAAGTAACTCGCCAGCATCCCAAACCCTTGACAGAGCTCCAGACTGCAGAGCCATCGCGGTGCTTTGAGTTCATATGCCAAGATACCCAGTCAATCAGAGGCCCCCGATTCCCCAGTCAATACTGTGTGTGGGATCTGGTCCATGCAACTTAGTCTGTGAATGTCTTCAGTTTGAGTGACATCCTGTGTGGTTTTTGCCGCCCCTGGCTCCTCCTCTCAGCAGCTGGACCCCCCCTCTTGGCACCCGGCTCCGCCTCTCAGCCCCTGGCTCCGCCCCTCGGCCCCTGGCTCCGCCCCTCGGCCCCCGGCTCCGCCTCTCGGCCCCCGGCACCGCCTCTCGGTACCTGGGACCCCCTCTCGGCCCCTGGCGCCGCCTCTTGGTACCTGGGACCCCCTCTCGGCCCCCGGCGCCGCCTCTTGGTACCTGGGACCCCCTCTCGGCTCCTGGCTCCGCCTCTCGGTCCCCGATTCTCGGTGCTCATGCAGCAGTCCTCATGACCCCATTATATCTCCTGCTGGGGCTCCGCTCATGCCCCTGCCTTCTAAAGGTTCACACAGGCCTATAAATGTGCATTAAAAGCACGTGTGCCAGTGCAGAACAAAGGTAGAAACACAGGAAACGGATAATTGACACCTGTTAGCTACCCGAAATTGCTATGAAGGTGGTCTGTTTATGAAGTTGCTCTGTTTTTTGAATGAATGTAAACAGAAGTATGTAACATGTACAAATGTAACTTCTGGTGCAGTTTGACCAAGGTGGTCGTGTCCTGGTGGAGGGTAAACCAGAATGTGAGAAATTTAAAAGCTATTAAATCAGAAGGACAGGCTTAAACCAAACTAATCCCTGAGTTAATTATTATTCAGAAATGATTCCCCACATGGGGGTGGGGGGGATGAGCATTCTTACTTTCTTCTCCATAATCTGAAAAATGTGTGGATTTAAGAGGCTGCTGTTCGCTGCAGGTTTGGAAAATGACGTTCAGCAAACCAGCAGAGTTGTATGGGAGGCAAAGTAGAGAAAGTGAACCCCCCTCGAACCCCCCTACCCAGGCCAGGGTAAACAGTCTGCTTTTAAAGGGATATGCCCCCCCCGCCAGGTACACATACTAAACTACTTTATGGCCATCTAGAAAGACTGCCCCCCTCCGCCAGGAGCCTCTCCCCAGGCCAAACACACGGGCGGGCCAGAAATAATCATATAAACTGTAGATTCTGAGCTGACGGAAGGGAAAAAATGGGCGGTAGAATGTGGGGCACCTGGAACGTGTGAGCAGACGCCTCCGTGGTCTTTGAAGTGACTTTTAGTGCTTATTTCCAGCAGCTTAAGCCAGAGAAGTGGAGAGGCTGTTCAGTGGTGATTTATAAACGAGCTTCTTCCTAGCGGCATGCAGCGCGGCAGCCTCGCACTGAGCCTGCTGAGAGCATCCGAAGGCCATCTCTGTCAGAGGACGAACCTGTGGCCGGTGCAGCTCGGCGAGCGGAAATGTCACCGTGACCGAATGGCTCCGTCCGACGGCTCCCGGAAGTGCGGAGACGCCGGCGGTATTCGGTCCCCGATTCCCGTGCCGCTGCCTGCCGCCATGCATTGTTCACCAAGGCGTAGTTACCCACCACCATCATTGAGATGCCACCTGCCAATCTGAATGAAATTCGGTGCAATTCGGTTCTCACAGGGGCTCATTCTCCAGAGATTGTTGGTTAAACTGTCCAGTGCTGCTATTCGCCTCTGACATTTTTTTCTCTGACTTACATAACGGCTCAGACCTCAGAAACCCATTTAAGGTTCTGCCTCTCACGGAGGGAAATCAGCCCTGGTCCAGTAGGCAACGGAACCCTGCAGGTTTCAGACTGCTGTTTAATTAGTGCCTGGGGGAGGGGGGGGCGTGATGTATCGCCTGTCCCCATCATTCAGTGACATGCTCCGTTAAATCTGATGAGGAGAGGGACCAACTGAACAAGCCAACCCGCCTCACTCTCTCTCCGGGGAGGGGGCAGGCATCCTGGTAAAGGCCAGTGCTCCTTACACACCCAAATCCACGGTCTAGGTGTCGGAGACAGGCGGTAGGGATCAGCGGCCGGCTCCTCACCTTTAATGGGCGCCGTTACTCAGGATGCAAAAGGCAGATTTTCGTTAAACATCGAATTCTTCCCGATGTCTGTTACACTTTCCTGGATCCCCCGTGGTATCATCAGTCTGAGGCACACAGAGTACGATCTTCCCAAACTGAGCCTCGTGTAAAAGCTGAATGTAGGGACACGGTAAACGGCACACGCTGTGCTACCTGGAAAGGCTCAGGAAACACGGACATGGCTGTTAACCTGGCACCAGCGGACCCAGTAAAACGACGGGTTTTCAGCCTCCATAGCTCTTTGAGAATTAAAACACTGGGACCAGGTATCTAGTCCTATCCTCAAAGGCTATTTTAAATTGCGGACCTAGGCCACGTTTGAGCCCCACTTTAATAACCATGTTCAGCTTGTCTCCTTTGACTCCTCAGACGGCATGGAGGGGGTCTTATCAGGCTTTATTTAAATTTCTTGGCATCCTCACACCGGACACATTCAGCCCCATGATACGTCTGCGTGTTGCGGAGTCAGACTCCAGAGAAGCGTCTGGAAAACGGGGCAGCTGGCTTTGGACGGCAGACCTTCACACCTTCCCGACAGCTTGTTCGCAAGCAGTCAGCCTCTCGGGTGCTGGGTGTATTTTGGGGGTGTGAAGAGCATCTGCACGCTTCACTGACATACCGCGCTCTGTGCTTTTGCCCCATTGCCACACGTGAGAGCCTCACCCCCGCTTAAAACCCAGAGCTGGCTTTGGAGAGCCGCCGGCACACGTAAACCCCTCTTTCCATGTCCCCGCAGGACATCCAGGACCACGTGGCGTTCCTCATCACCGTTCCCACCGCCCTGGCCATCTTCCTGACGATTTTCGTCTTGGTCTGCATCGAGTCGGTCTTCAAGAAGCTCCTGCGGCTTTTCTCCTTGGTAATCTGGGCCTGCCTTGTGGCAATGGGCTACCTCTTCATGTTCTTTGGAGGGATCATCTGTCCCTGGGACCAGGTACGTCGGCACTGTAACTAATCTGCGGTCCTTCGGTCCTCCTTTGGGTCCATCTTGTATTCATGACCTAATCCACAATGAAAGAGATCATTCCTAATTATCATTTTAATCACAAAAAAAGCAAGTGGTGCACGAGGATCGAGAATAATCTCAGTTCGATCTTCAGAAGGAGATTATCTGAAGTGTCTATTTGTATTTGAGTGAAAACTGGTGTCCAGCTTCCTCATTAGACAAAAAGGATCGAAACCCGATCTTCGGGCAGGATGCAGTAGTGGCATCATTTCCAGAAACACATCAGTTATTAATCATATGAGTGAGACATGCTGTTATTTTTAGTCATTTCAGCCTGCATGTTTGAGGGCCACATCCCGTACGAGGCTGCCTTTTCTGCAGCTTCTGCCTGCCGCTGTCCCGCTCTCATCTATTATTCAGCAAGTCCCATCCTCGTTTCCCATTCCCCCGCCCACCCGCAGTGGGGCTGTGCTTGTGTGCGGACAGTGAGGGAACGCCTTTCTATTTGCCGGCCCCGGTATGACCTTTACCCATCGCCCATCGCTCCACGCAAGAGGCTGTCGGCTCGTTTCGCCACAAGACCCCGGACAGATGCGAAACCCGACCTGCAAAGACACAAAGAAATGTCAGTGGAAGGTGTTAAATTTCATAATCATGAGCGTGCATTATATTTCGATGGCACAATGAGGTTACAATATTCTTCATACTGTGGGTAAACACCTTTGCTTATGAAATAGCTTTTAAATTGACAAGTTTTAAAACATCTCCCTTCCTTGCTTTCTGATGCAAATGGGGATCTTTGATATCAGCTGTGTATTTTCTAGTAAGAATCCTCAAGGACAATACTTATTGGCCTACTAAACTATTAATGTTCCACAAACAAATCCATCCATTATTTAAAACCATTTAATCCCAACTGGGGTCACTGGAGCCTATCCCGGGAACCAACACTGGGCACTCACCAACACACCACAAGTCGCACACACTCACAACTACAGGGCCTGTTGAGACACAACACTCAACCTATCCTGCACACTTTTGGACCATGGGAGGAAACCAGAGCCCCTCGTGAAAACCCGCACAATCAGTGTGCGAACTCCACACAGAATGGACCTGGGACCGAACCCAGGACCTCCTTAGTGGGACACAGCAGCGCTAACCACTGACCCACCATGCCACTCTGGCAAGTCCAGACAGTTAACTGTACCCTGCTGTTTAGAAAAGAATCACAGAAATGGACTATGGCCCCAAAAGGGGGGGGGGTGGCAGGAGCCAGTATCATCCTGTGACTCATCGGACCAGCGGCGTGCTCGGAGTCAGCGGTCAGAGGCCAGAAACCTGCATGACGCACTTTTTCATATCGGACATCTCTGAGGTCACACGGGAGTCAGAAGCCAATCTCAGCAGGACAAACAGGCGGCTGGCCTCGTCCAATCCCGACTGGCACGGGGGGGGGGGGGGAGTATAAGGTCCTTATCACCCATTCTTGTTGACTACAGCTATCCCATCAGCAGGAAATCATATTTCCTGCATTTAGCCGAAGGGCATGCGTGATTGCTCCATGCAGAGAAAATGAAACTCAGGGAAAGTGCTTGGTGGGACCACGCCTGGAGTGGAAATCGGCAAGCCATTAAACAGGCATCAATTTCAGCGGTTTTGCAGAGGTGCGCCTGCATTTATTTAGCAGAGGAGACTTTTAATGTCCGACAATCACACATGAAATGTGCGGCCTTGCTCTGGAATTCAGGAAAACGGAAAGGGTACCAGAGCCCACTTAATGTGTTGATGGCGTGCACCTGTACAGTGACCTCGCATTCTGAGCACACATCACAGGTAATCCACACCAGCCAGAACACAGGCCAAGTTCATAGCATGACTCGATCTTTCACTGCCCTGCCCTGATGACTCGGCTCAAAATAAATCCCTGACCGCCATTCCGGCCTTTCCCAGGGTCTCTTGCTGAAGCATAATTCACTTACTGGGAAGCTTGAAGGAAGCTGGGAAACAGGGCTGATAGAATCATTCCTGCATGTAATCGCAGCCCTTAAGCCAGCGGTGAGTCTATAATTAAGATGAGGTGGACGATGTGTTTCAGAATATGATGCAGCTACAACCCCCCCCCCCCCCCCCCACACCCCACCCCTATGATCTATTTTTTGCACCAGAGCATGGGCGTCTGCACCATTAAATCTGAGGAGGACGTGTCTCCCTCACATTTCAAAATTATTCGTTTGGACCCCCCCCCCACACACATTCAAGATAAAATATTAGTTTTATGCCAGTGTGTTTTCAATTAGTGCATCAGAGTGTTTAGTCAGCACACAATCAGGCAGAAACACAGGCAGACCAGGCATTCCTTAGGTCAACTAATGATTGCTCTTCATTCCCTCACTAACGATACAAACCCAAGTATGAGCATCTCCATGAGACCGCACTAACTCCTCTATATAGTGACACTGCCGTCTTATATTACTCCCGAATGTGGGAGGTCGCAATTAATTCCTGAAAGAAAGTAAGTAGGTGGCCATCAGGGCTAAGAGCCGCCAGACCTTTGGTGTGTTTTACAGAGGTGTTAGGGCTCAGGGCACAAGAGTCACTGTTTGCTTTACCAATCCAACGCTAAAAAATATCAAAAGGTAAATGAATCCTGGTTCCCATCACTTTGTAGCAAAACGCCAGTTCAGGTTCTATTACAGGTTCTCCTGTAGACATTCTGCTTTAATCCCTCACTTTAATTTGGGATGGTGAAATGTTTTCGCCCCATCAAAGAAGTGGACCCTCTGAGCTCTCAGTCAGAAAACTAACCTCTTAATTAAGCCGACTAATAGCTTCTTTTTAAGTCCTTCCAGAAGATTCTTCTTCCTAGCACTACACAAGTGTGAGCATTTTCTGCTTCAGTCAATAAATAACAGCATTTTATTCGGTATTAATGTTTAGTTCCTGTATCTCCTCAGCTAGCGGACAACCACTAGAGCTTTCTTAAAAGTACTCTTCTTGCCTGAGGAGCTTCTCTTTCAACAAGCGTTTCTCTGTTTCTCTGTCTCCATCCCCCCTCCCCCTGACCCCACCTTCTCAAAATAACCTGCAGGAGTGTAATTTGCACCTTCCAACAGATCTAGACGTGAACACTAGGCCCCTTTCACAGAGACGGAGACCCAGAGGGGCTGGGAATAAGCGAAGCGGTACCACCGGAGGCAGTGTAGGGATCAGGGCTGTTTATGTGTGCTCATACTCCCAGCCAAGGACGCAGACCGTAAAGCGAGCACACCCAGATTGCCCAGCGGGGCGGAGAGAGGCAGGCAGAGAGGAGAATTATGGGTAAAAAGAGCATCCTTTAAATGCATACCCGTGGGAGATTAGCCCAGGGATTCGATCAGAGTGCCTCGGTGTGGGGGGGGGGGGGGGGGGGGGGGGGGGGGGGGGGGGGGGGGGGGGGGGGGGGGGGGGGGGGGGGGGGGG
>JABFEA020000050.1:5366359-5395040 GCA_019775915.2 Cyphomyrus plagiostoma | reverse complement strand
CACACACACACACACACACACACACACACACACACACACACACACACACACACACACACACACACACACACAGCATAAGAGCTGAAATCTCCTTGGAAACCCCAAGGAGATTAGTACACTATCCCTAGAGGCGACTGTTAACTTTCACCGGCTGATACACTGTCGTCTGGACGCTCCCTGACTGACACTCCAGGCAGAAACGTTCCATGTTCTCTTAATTTCGCCTTTAGAATCCCAGCCCATGTTCTCTCACTGAGAAACTCCCCGGAGTTTCCCTAACAGTTGGTGGATCAGCGGGGGTCTAACAAGCGGGGATGTTAACAGGCTGCCTCCTTCAGTACCTGGCACATCAGCTCATGGTTATTGCATTTTTCTGCAAGGCCCTGAAATCAAATCACTAAAAATCTCATGCTAAGACTCTCGCAGCTAGAATGCCAACCTGGTAGGCTAATGAAGTGAGCTCTTAAAGGGCCAGGTGACCAGGTCCGGACCTCTGCTATGCTAACCTCTTATGGGAGTGATCATAAAACACAAAAAGCAAGTACAGAAATGCGAATGTGGGTCCCATAGTCATCAGAAGGCCTTGGAGTTACCACTGGGCCCCAAAATCATCAGAGGGCCCCATAGTCAATAAATGGGCCCCTAGGTCAGCAGAGGGCCCCATAGTTATCACCAGACCCCATAATTATCAGAAGGTCTCATTGTCATAAAACACAATTATTCTTTTTAAGGTGCTCATTTTTTAAACTGTAACAAAGTCACAATGCGGTGAAGGTTATAGAATATTTGCTCTTCAATAGCTAAACAATCCACTTCTTAAGTCATGGCATTTGACTCACATGACAGCAGCTGTTTCCGGGGCCAACCAGGCTACAAGCCAGTATGCCGCAGTAATGGCTTCCTCAGCATTTTTATCAATCTGAAATAAAAAACTAAAGAAATATCCTTCTACAGCTTTCCATGTAGCAAGAAAGAGAGTTGACAAAATGGCTGTGTAAACTAAACAGCCATTTTTCACAATACTTTCATGTTTAGTATTGGGGTGTAATGGTACATGATATTCACGGTTCAGTACAAGCCTGGGCTTTGGCTTCATGGTTTGGCGCAATTTCAGTACAGCAGGGAAACAGAATTTGTTCTGAGATTAATTGTTATTAAAATCACAAACGCAATTAGAAAAAGTTGTAAACCAAAGGCAATGCATCGATACATCTGAATAACAAGACAAGCTGATTTGCACATTGTAAAAAAACATACACACATTCAGATGATGTTGTCTAAAATGAGTTAGCGCACTGGATTCGTTTCCAGCAACCTATAGGAATTTGGTATTATAGACGACAGGCAGTCCTGGTCTTATCAGCTACTTTGCCTTCAATTTATTGGGAAACTGAAATGTTTCTAAACTGCTGATTATGACTCAGTATAACCAGCATTGGCTATATCAATCTCAGAACCACAATTAGCATAATGTTTTAATAATTGCACAACTACATGTGAATTTAGGTTCCACTTGTGTCAACAAATGTGTTCATTCGTTTCATGTTGTGCACCGAACCGAAAATGATGTACGAAATATGTACTGATAATTCCTCCCAGGGAAAACAGCTACGCTCAATGTATCTCCTTTTCACCCATAACGATTCCTTACTGAATAACAAAATTATAATGAATAATGTTTCCGGTTCCACCATTTTGGTGTGTTTGGATTGTCAGGCCTCAGAAACATCATGTGCTGAGTCAGACATAACTGGTGGATATTCCAGCCAATTTGCCGTGATTCATATTAAACACTGAAATCCTTATATTCAGGGAATTCAGGTATCTGTAGGACATTTACCATCTTTATGACTATGGTGACTTTTTTGAGAAAGAAATTCTATTTTTTTTTTTGTCAGCCCTAGACCACAGTGCTGAGACTAAGGTCCTTGGGTTCACCTAGGAGATGTTCAGTGGTCCTCCCGCCCCTGCAGATTTTGGCCAACATCACCATCTTTGTCTGTGGCGGCATGACTGGCGCCTATCACAAGCATCTGATGGAGCTGGCCCTCAAGCAGACGTACCAGGACACCTGCAACTGCATCAAATCCCCCATGAAGCTGGAGTTCGAGAAACACCAACAGGTCCTCATTTCGTTCTGCGTGTCTGTGTGCGTGTCTGTGTGCGTGTCTGTGTGTGTGCGCATAAACTGACAAGCCGTCTGTTCCACTGGACAGGTCACATCCTTGCCTGCATACACTGACATTACCGGCCGTCTTCCAATCTTCTCACAATTCATTTGATCAATGGTGAAATGTGACAAAATTGTCCAATTAAATATGGAACCTCTTAACACTCCGCGGAGTTTAATTTTCATCACAACATCACTCTAAATCATTCTGGATATTATGTGACTCTGGCAATTATCATTAGCAGTAGCAGCAGTAGCAGTTGTTGTCAGACACTCATATCTGTGGCCATATTAGTTAGCGGTGTGATTAACTAATCACAGGTTACAGATAATTATAATCAAAAGGCTTCATGTAGTGAATACTCCACAAAGCACAGCACACACACCCCACCACACAATGATTTATACTAATATTTTAAATTATAATCCACAAAGCATGATGAGCTAAAGTAAATTAGCAGAGGGCTACGGGAGCATGCGGATGGACAGTGACAATCAGCGGAAGCAAATCGCTTCCACTCAGCCAGCTGCGTCCTACGTAGCATCTGTCATATTGATAGTAGGTTTATTACCAGAGACATTTACACAGTTACTAGCTCTGGTGATGGTGGCATTACTTCAAATTGTAGCGGCAGCAGCTGTAGATAAGAAGTAGTATAATAGTTAATGTACCAAGGTGACGGTCATAGGACTGGTTTCAACACAGGTAGGGATCAAATCATTAAATCAGCCCTGACCCCTCCAAATATACATATAGTACTCCCAAAATACCAAAGAACACCCTGACATGTACAGCAGTACTACTGATATTGAAGGAAATGGTAGCGTAATTGATTCGGTTTTAAAAGTCCGTAGCACGCATGCTTACCGTGTAGCCAGAGGAGGGAGCGGGGGGTGACATGATATTCAGCTGAGGTGATGATTATGGGAAACGTGTGCAGGTAGGAACCACTTTGTCGACTTTGCTTGGCTGAGTTAGCCGAGTGCTATTTCATACGATGACGCGTCCTTGTTTTTAAATTACGCACGTGTATCACGGCCGGCGGTCCCTTCCCCTCCGCTTCCTCCTTCACGTCACTCCCCCCAAAACCTTTCAGGATCGCCTGCTCCTCTCTCTGCTCCCTGCCCACATCGCGCGGGTCATGAAGGCTGAGATCATCCATCGGCTGCAAGGTCCCAACTTCGGACAGACCGAAAACACCAACAACTTCCACAACCTTTACGTGCAGCGTCACACCAACGTCAGGTACGCTGTTTGGGGTAAAATTTGAGGATCAGCTGATATTAAAGTAGGATGGATGAATCTGTAGTGCCATTGTCTTTCGTGATATTTCAGCTTTAAAGCTTTTTATTTTAATTGTACTCCTCCTAATAGACATTCTGGATATGGGAGTTGATCTTTCCCTGAAGGTCCATCATCTTTATGATGTACTTTAGCTCAAGGGCTGTGGTCCTTGATGATTTATGAGTTGGAATACTTAGAGTGCTCCAGAGACTACTTAATTTACTTACAGAAAACACAAATCCAGTTTGAAGCAAGAGGGTGTTTTAATGCAAGTGGGCCGCGCAGCACAGGTCACTGCTTTCGGGTCGACAGGCAGGAGGGGCCAGCCTGGGGGCGGGACGTGGGCCCGGATCTAGGAAGCTGGTTCGCTGGCTGCTGCTGTTCACCCTGACCAATCAGGGTCCGCCTGGCGCTTTTTAAGAAAGTGGCACAGTTTTGGTTATGACTCCTGGGGGCGGTGTGTACCTGCCCGCACGAGGGCTGTGTCAATGACACCTCGGCATGTGGCACTGCAACAGACGGGTTCCGTCCAGTTTGTGTATAGCGCCCTTGCCAACAAAATATTTAAGGAGAACAACAAAGATAAAACGAAAATAGCACATTCATGTTGCTAACCATCCAGAGACAGAGAAACAGAGAGACAGAAAAAAAAGGGGAAGAAGGGATGGAGTGAGACTGAGGGAGGGGTGATTTTTAGTATCATTTCACAATTGTCTTTCAAGCAGCTGCCATTTTATCACAGAGCAGGAGGTGGGAAAACAACCTATATTGTTATTGTCCAAAAAAAACACCTCGATCTATATTATTATTGTCCAAAATGACACAGGAAGTTACTTAAAGCACTGGGGAGTTGAACCCAGGAACGGTGATTTCAACAGAAATCGATAAACAAAATGTTTGCACTTTATAGTGCCCTACAGCCACAGGCTAAGAGTAGCTGTTAATGCTTCAGCAGTAAATAAAATCCTGTCAGCGTTCAATTCGTGAACCCGGGAAAAGGCTAGAGGTCTGTTTTGAAGTGGTGTTCCCCTGTCACATGACCCTTGTCAGGTGACCACCTGCCGACCTGACAGTGGAACGATCATCTGCACCACTGGAGTGTAGTCATATAAAATGTTTTAAGCAGCTGTGCATGATTACCGTCCGAAGGGATTCCCTTTGCTTGGGTTAGTAACGACAGAAGGAGCAGGTTTCAGGGCAGCAATGAAACATCTCAGCTTTATAAACCTTTAACAGCACAGGAAACCTACATATGTTGTACCTCTGATCTGTCTGGTCATGTGATCATATTACAGACTAGGCTGCAAGGGTAGATACTGCTGTGTGTTTACGTCTGTCTGTGAGTGACCACAGATCCAGGCACGCATGAGTCAAACTTGCCGATAACTGAATATCACGACAAAAAGCTGCACAGTTAATTCTGCATCGGTTTATATAAACTGTATATTAAAATGCTGTCTGTTGGTGCATGTGCGTGCGTGCGTGTGTGTCCTGCCTCTCCCAGCATCCTGTACGCTGACATCGTGGGCTTCACGCGTCTGGCCAGTGACTGCTCCCCCGGAGAGTTGGTGCACATGCTCAATGAGCTCTTCGGCAAATTCGACCAGATCGCCAAGGTACGGACTCCCTCGCGCCGTGACCGGGGTCTGGGTCATGTGACAGGTGAACACTGTGGGCGGGAAGGAGGGAATATGGCTGAGGATGGCTAAGCCACACAGCCTGACACACACCTGTAGGGGGTGCCGCTCCCGAAGGGTAACTGGTTCCTTTTAGGATGCCTGTGCTGTGGTGATGTGAACTGTTAGTTTACACTCAGACAGCCTTTGTTTTGGCAGGTCAAACTTTCCTGCGAGCGTTAGCATTCTGACTGCAGCTGCTGACTCATCACCTGCGGCTAGCTGGTTAGTGCCAGCGGCCTTGCTGTAGTTTCCGTCTTCATGGTTTCTTTCCCCTCCATCTCTCACACCTCTTTTCAGGAGAATGACTGCATGAGGATTAAAATCCTAGGTGACTGCTACTACTGTGTTTCCGGCCTCCCAGAGTACCTGCCCAATCATGCCAAAAACTGTGTGAAAATGGGCTTGGACATGTGTGAGGCCATAACGTGAGTATCCCAACGCTAGGGTGGCCAGGAAATCAACGTTGGGGGAGGACACTTGGAGCTTGGATAGGATTTCAGAGGACTTGGATTTCACTTTAGCACTGAGTTCTTTCTGTGTGCTGATTGGTCAGTCTCCTTTAATCATGCACGCGTCACTAATGTTAATGCGAAACAGTCTTTCGGTCAAGGAAACAAACCAGTCAGAGCACAAGAAGAAGTGAACTATTTAGCCAAACAGGGCTGCCTTTCAGTTTTACGGTAGTTTGTACAACTCGAATTGGTCCATAGTGTCCTCCCTGACATGAATTATCTGGTCAACCTAACAAATATCCTTGGTTCTCTTGCAAAGTTACGGGCATAGAAGTCAAATCACTAATCCACAATAACCAGGTGATGTGAAGCCTTCTGAATATTGAAAATATTTAATCCGCAATTAGAAATTCAAAGACTTGCTACAGTTCAGCAGGGAGTGTGCTCAGAACCTGACAAAGGTCCTCGTACGCGCGGTCCACTAAATCTCCCGTACATTAATTAACCTCAGTCTCTTTCTTACGTATTCCAAACGGTTTAACTACTTTTACATACTCGGTTTTATTACTGTTTTTTTTCCAGTTTTATAAACCAAATATATATTTGCCATTTTCCTCAGTGTCACATTTCATTTTTTCTGTTGTGTGTGTTTACTCAGTTGACAGTAAAATATGCATGCATAAAGATTAGGCTTCCACTACTGTGGATACCTTGGAGTTGGCTATACATATCATTAAGTTTCCTGTTAGCGGAGTTGTGTTTAATCAGTCAGTCAGTTGCTGGGGTGCTGGACACAAGCAAATGGAAAAACATGGGAGGTAACAGCTAATGGAGGGATTATATGCAAAGTCGGGGCAAGAGTATGGCTGTTTGGCTCAGTATCCGTGCTCTGGTCGGCACGACTGACTTTTAGATCACAAGTTTTCCCCAGAGGAAGACACATTACAGAAGCGTCTTTGCAGTGTAATATGAGAGTATCATAAAAAACGTAGTCATGGGAACAGAGATCCTTACACCTTGGCTCAATTCCATAGAAAAAGAAAATTTTGAAAAATTCTTAGCGCTTCAACAGTAACAGCGAGGGTCGTGAATGTAGATATTTTTACAGCAGTGTGACATACAGTTGAGAAAGCAGAGTCCGACTCTCCCTGGAGCCACTGCGGATAAGGTCTCAACCATCTATTATTAGATTTGAACCAGCAACCTTCCAGTCACAGGCACAGACTGCTTTCCTGCAAGGCCACACACCAATTTCTGTATTGACCCACTAAGAAGCAACTAAAGTAATATTTTTCTGAAGACCGACCATATCAGCCATAGCCTAGGTGGTGGCAACATATCCCTGCAAAGCCAACACACTCTTTCTGAGAACAGAGGTCAAAAGTGACTTTTTGTTTTCTGGAGAGGACATTATGTTTTTGTTCATCTCTCCCATGCTGTTCACACCACCTTATTAAGTCCTGTTGTTCCTTAATTAAACAGGTCAGACAGGAGTTTATGATGACATTGTTTGTCTAACATGATGACATCATTTGTGCGACCTTTTCAACTTAGTCTTCCTGTCAAATTAAAGTTTTAATCAATCATTTAAATGATATGCATTGCTGGATTGTAAAGATAGACACATATCTCTATAATGTTAAATGCCAGAGTTGGGTAATTCAGGTCCAGGTTGTAAGAGTACAGACCAAGATTTTGTTTCAACCAACCAGTCGAGCATAAAGAGTCACAGTCATAGAGTACTTAGCTGGTTGGTTGAAACAAAATCCCAGTCTGGACTTTTATTCTCTGGACCTGAATTACCAAACTCTGTTAAATACATAGGATTAGATTGAAACAGGCATAGATGGATGAGAAGAGTCATGATTACTGGTGTCTTGAGCATCTTGGGCACTTACCCAGAAGATAATCTTGTCTCTGACATTGGATTTCTAATTAAAGGCAGAAGCTCTTTATGTAGCTATGTAATCCAGTAAAGGAGTGGAGGGATTTGAATTCCTTACAAATATGGCCAGTTCTCTTGGGATGGTACAGGCCATTCAATTTAAGTTTAAGTGGAACCTGAATTAGCAGGACTTGCATCATAGAGCTGTAAACCACTGATAATCTGAAGTCTAGAGTTTAAGATTTGCATTTCCTCAGAGGACAGAATATGGTGGAAATCTGCACCGAAAAGCAAAAATTGCACTAGCATGTATTTGCATTTAAATGCCCCGTTGTGTATCTTGAGACTCCAAATGCCAGCTAATATGTGAAGAAATTCGGTTTACATACTTTGAAAATCTGCATCGAAATCGTTCCGTTCCGTTGCCCATTTTCTAACAGCTGAGTAATAAATCCTGGAAATGACGTCCTCTTCATCTTCATCTTAAATGTTGGCACTAAAATATGCAACAGGGCGTCAATAAAGTAACCTCCATTATAGGAACAGGATAATGAGGCAGAATTGCTGAAGGTCCCTCAGGACTTAAACATGGATGGTGCAAGATACATGTCAGAAACATGCTTGGAATGGGATACAGAATACAAACTCGCTGGGGGGGTGCAATTACTTTATTTGCCCTCAGTCTCCACTTCGCACCAACTACTCCATCTTCTGTGTAAATACAAAGGGAAATGGAAATGATAAGATTATTGGTCCCGAGTCTACAATGTACATAAACAGTGATATGGATACAGATACTCGCCCCAGAGATTTACGCAAATATCCCACTACTTTTTTTACACACAGCTTCCTCGTTATTTTTATATACTGGTGTAGCAATCTACACAAAGCTGTGCTTAATTTTGTAATATGCAATAACATATCTCAGTCGAAAGTAGTGAATCTAAATAAATTTGCAGAAACTTTCCGCGGCTACATGGGGTGATTGGTATTGCAGACGCTGTGAAAATGCCCTCATTAAAGAGGCTTTTTTGTAAGATTTCACATGGGTGTTATACTGAATCACCGCTGTGTAGGCCTATCTTTCAAGTCAATTCAGTTCAATTCAAAGCCTTATTGTCATGTGTGCGTTGCACTATGTGCACATGTCCAAATTCTTCCTTGCATACCCTTCCAGCAGTCAGGTCAATGATAAGACCATCTCACAGCAGTATAGTTGAATAACAACAATTAAATACAATAAATATAGGATGAACAAGAAGATATATGTTGGAACTAAACAGCAATATAAAGTGTCATAGTCACTCTCTGAAGTGCGATTGAAGTGAGGTGGTGCAATTGAAGAGACTAGTGATTCAGAACAGTAAAGTAACAGTGTAAAAATAACAATTTCCAGTGAGCTCCCGGGAGAAAATAAAATGAGCAGACAATACGCATTCCCCACCACCGCCATGCCGATCGATGCCCAGCTTCACAAAACTGCGGATCTAAATTACAGAAAATAAAATAATAATGAAATTAATGATTGCAACTCCTCAAAGCTCCTGCAGCTGATTGAATCGGAAGCAGTTAATGTGATGTAGGGCGAACTTAACCACCGGTCTACGTAAAGCATGTCTTTAATTATAGCTCCGTGATTAAGACCCGCCGATCACAAATTTAACGAGTCTGCTTCCCCATATTGACATGCAGTCGAAGGACCTGCAGATAAACGGATTTAAGCTGCTATCAGAGAGAACTTTGGTGAAACTGCGGCCTACTTTGCATAGAAATAACACTTAATTCCACGATTTCGCATATATATGTGCCTCGTACATCTCCGTTCCCGTAATGATGCTACTTTGTTCGCTTTACAGACAGACCTATGCTTTGACATTTCGGATTGTGGTTTTTATTGAAAAACATAATACATACTGTACATGTAATTTATTTTTCTAAACCCCTGCATATGGTTTAAAATAAAATGGGAAAAAACGCAATATAAACTCATCTGGATTTGCATATTAGTGCTGTACTAACCTTGGGGCTGCAAATTCCAGCAATGCTATGAATAAATTAGGCTACATTCAGATGCTTAAAGCCTTGTATGAATCAGAAAAGCTTGTGCCGGTAAACATTTAAATGTTTTGTTCAAACTTGCTGTAAGCAAGTAAATCAAGGAATATTGATTGTCTGCAAGGTGTTGGTTAGGCTAATTAGGCTAAACCACAATTCCTAGAAAACATTCGTTTAAAGACATGTCAAATACCAGAATGATTATTCGTGCTTTAAAATGTGTGGGATTCAATTAACAGACAAGTGGCCAGGCACTCTTAACAAATATGTAATGATACATTGTATAAGATTGTATTTTTCTACCCTTAAAGGGGAAAATGTAGTTTTGTGTATGTGTGTGTTTGTAATTAAAGCTTTCTAAAAACGTTAGAACGCATTTCTGCGTCTTTACAGGAAGGTCCGGGTTGCCACCGGAGCTGACATTAACATGAGGGTGGGAGTGCATTCTGGAAACGTCCTGTGTGGTGTCATTGGCCTTCAGAAGTGGCAGTATGACGTCTGGTCACATGATGTCACATTAGCCAATCACATGGAGGCAGGTGGTGTACCTGGGTGAGCAGAACTATTTCATGCATTGTTTGTTTATTTCTGTAGGTTGAGTTTTTGGCTGCCAAATGGGCTGTAATAATGCTACAGTTCCACATATTTTTACATGATTTGATTGAGGTGTATGCGTGAGTAGCTTCCGGATAAGAAGTGAGATATGAAATGCCATCCATCCATCCATCTGTCCATCCAGCCATCCTTTTTCTGTACCCACTTGTTCTATGTGGGGTGAAATAAGAAATATATTTTTGATAATTATTATGACAAGCTTACAATATAAGCATGTTCATGTGATACCGTGGTAAATCTTTTGGGCATCACTTCAATTACACTCTTCCAGAAATCAGCGCAGTTTGAGTGATCTTCAGGTAGTGTTAAGGAGGGTCACTCAGCCCATGCTGCCGGGCTCTCTGGCTCCCCCCTCAGGCGGGTCCACATCTCCTCTGTCACTCTTGAGCACCTGAATGGGGCGTACAAGGTGGAGGAAGGGGATGGACAGAACCGAGATGCCTACCTGAAGGAGCACGGTGTCACCACCTACCTGGTCATCAACCCTAAGGCAAGATGCCCACCATGTTCATGAGCCATCCTGAACTGGCCATCTTTGGAAGACTAAGTGGAACATTTTCAGTTTCTCCATAGTGAGAAATACCAAATGCTTTGTCACTGCTTGGTTTTAAAAATGTGCTTTAATTAAAAGGACTTCAAGTTAATTGGCCAATCACTTTCTTAATTTAATCAAAACAAATCCAACACTTTGTGCGGGCTGGTGTAGACCGAAGCCTGGAGCCGTGTTCTGTCGCCCCCTGCAGGCAGAGAGGCACAGCCCGCAGCTCCACTGCCGGCTCAGGCCCACGCCAGATGGTGCCAAGATGAGGGCGTCAGTGCGGATGACCCGCTACCTGGAGTCGTGGGGGGCAGCCAAGCCATTCGCCCACTTGCAGCATCGTGACAGCATGACGACAGAGAATGGGAAGATCAACACCACCGTCAGTGCCCCCCCCCCCAAACTGTGTGTGCTGGGATTGTGTGTATGTCAGGGGGGCAGTAATGAGAGAGCGCATTACAGATTGATCTAGCTTATTTCACTTATATGCAGTAGGTGATATGACATGTGGATGGGGGGGGGGGTAGGGGGTGGCACTCCCAATATTAGCTAAATTTAGAAAGTGCATCTCCCTTAACCTTAACCTGCCCCCCGCGCATCCTTCAGCAGAGAGAGTGCTAAATGTCCTGTGAGCATCCTTGTGGTTGGCGTTAGATAAATCGCTGGACCTACTGCTTATTTTCCATCCGTGATCCCCCACCTGCAGTGGTTTTAAAATCACCCCCCCCTGTGAGATTTCTGTCGGTGAGACCCAACACGGGGTGGGATGTTAAGAGAGGAACCTGAATACTGATCATAGGCACAGAGGCCTAGTCCACTGAGTCACACCCCCCCCCCAGATTACGAAACACAAGTACTGATTCTGTGTGAATATTCACCCAAATGGGGTTGAAAACGGTGAACACAGTGTGCAGGATGGGAGTAGGGGTGAGTGCTTGAGTTCTGTATCTCTGTGAAGTCCCTGAATTTCTGTGACGTCACTGTATTTCTGTCCGGCGCAATTGTGTGGAGTGGAATGCAGACCATGTGCTAAAATGCATTGTTTTCTTTGTCTGTAAGGATGTGCCGATGGGCCAGTATAATTTTCAGAGGCGCTCAGAGAGGTGGGTGACAGGGCTCTCCAAATGTCTGCATGCATTCATGATGTTTCTGTAGTATGAACAGCACAATCACCAACCTTAATGTCATCATTTACTAAATAAAGTGCAGCTTTACAGTAAACACCTTACCTTCCTAATTTAGACAGAGGACCTACACAAATTTTCCTTGGTAAAGCTTCTATAAATTATTCATAAGTAAATACATCTTTATAAACATTACTTATAAATCATGGCCAATAAGAAAACAGGCTCTAAAAGTAGATGATTTGCATCAGTGGCGACTGTGTTTGGATCTTCTGTTTCCTTTGGGCCAGAAAAAGTTTGCTGTTTCGAGCAGATAGAAATTCAGGTCCCAGGTTTTCTTATTCTGTTTGTGTGGTCAGGGTGCCATGATGGCCTCACAGTAGATTAGTGCCTGTGTATTCAGATAAAAACCTCACCTAGAGTCTTCAGGGTCAACCATAGGAACTCCGGGAGGTTCTGAGTGAATAAGGCTTCGTTTGTTAATTCCTCTCCGCTTCGCACTCACCTCGCATATCAACCTTGCGTCTCCATGCTGTCACGCTTCCCTGGGCTTAAATCTCAATTCTCATTATTCGCCACAGGACAAAATCACAGAAAAAGAGATTTGAAGAGGAGCTGAATGAGAGGATGATTAGGGCCATTGACGGCATCAACTCTCAGAAGTATGAAGCTCCGCCTTTCCCTCCCCACTGACCGTGATAGTGTGTGCTGTCATCTCACCTTAAACCCCTTTTGAGCATTTATGGCTGTCAGCTGTATGGACCATGACGACCGTGATGGTGCTTCAGTTATGGCGAAAACCCCCACCAAACACTGAGGTTTTGCCATTTCAGGCAGTGGCTGAAATCTGAAGACATTCAGCGGATCTCCCTGTTCTTTCATAACAAGACTCTGGAAAAAGAGGTAGGAAGAAACCTGTATTTTAGCAAAATAAATGTTTCGCTAAGGGGTTCAAAAAACCCCCCAGGAGCACAAACTCAAATGTCGTGTCCCTCAAAAGCTCCTTTTGTTAAAATGCCACATGTGAAGCATCTGTGATGAAAATGCACTTGTTTTCGCCCCACAGTATAGGGCGATGACCTTGCCAGCCTTCAAATATTACGTCACGTGTGCGTACGTTATCTTCTTCTGTCTCTTCATCGTCCAGGTCCTGGTTCTGCCAAAGTAAGTGAGCTGCATTAGACATTATGGAAGTGTGTCTCTGGAGCTGTGATGTAGTGAGTAGGGTATAGGGAGCAGGGTAAATGGTATAGGGAGCAAGGTAAATGGTGTAGGGAGCAGGGTAAATGGTGTAGGGAGCAGAGTAAATGGTATCGGGAGCAGAGTAAATGGATTATGGAGCAGGTGAAGGGTGTAGGGAGCAGGCGAATAGTGTAGGGAGCAGGTGAAGAGAATAGGGAGCAGTCGAAGGGTGTATGGAGCAGGTGAAGGATGTATGGAGCATCTTAAGGATGTATGGAGCAGATCAAGGGATTAGGGAGCAGTTGAAGGGTATAGGGAGCAAGTGAAGGGATTAGGGAGCAGGTTAAGGGTGTAGGGAGCAGTTGAAGGGTGTAGGGAGCAGTTGAAGGGTGTAGGGAGCAGGTGAAGGGTGTGGGGAGCAGGTGAAGGGTGTGGGGAGCAGGTGAAGGGATTAGGGAGCAGGTGAAGGGATTAGGGAGCAGGTGAAGGGATTAGGCAGCAGTTGAAGGGTGTAGGAAGCAGGTGAAGGGTGTAGGGAGTATGGTGATTGCTGTGAGGAATTAGGGTTTGGGGCTCTGGATTCAGGATATTTTAAACCTCCTGCTTTGAAATCACATGTCATATCTGTTCACAGTCTCGCTGTTACCCCGTATCCCAAAAGGAAGAAAGCCTTGTTCACTGCATGATAAAACACCTTATATCTATTATCCCTATAATTAGCTGATAATGATGAATGTAATGCAAGTTATCTCAGTTTCATTCTGCCTGCCCAGTGAGGCCCACAGCGGTCAGGTTTGTGGCTCGAAGACTGATACCCTGTGATTGAATTTGGTGCAGGACGACGATCCTGGGTGTGTCATTTGGGGTGGCCTTCATCCTGCTCTCCCTTATCCTGCTCATCTGCTTCGCGGGACACCTCACGGCGAGTAATGGCACCCGTCCATCCATCCACCCGCCATCCGGGCATCATCGGCCGTCTGTCCACCTGGGACGACAAAGACCCGGATCTTATCCTAGATGCGACACCCTGGATGTCCCTCACGGCGTTTTATTTTTATTTACTTTCTCAAGAGAAGGAGAGGGAGAGAGAATTTGTTTCTTAAGTCGTATTTCAGCGCCGCCTATCATGACACAGGCAGGATAATCCTTCTCAGGGGCACAGTCAGTGGGCAGCTGTGCTCATGACCCTACCTAATGGCTACTCCCCGATGCATAGCAGTAACAGAGGGTCCCTGTCCAGGGGGGGCAACAGGCATAGTCACAGTGGTGGCTTCATAACCACAACTGCCTCACAGTCTGGCTGTGCAGCATGAAGCTGACTGGCACTAACACTCAGCCAACTGGTGTTTACCAGTGGAGTTGTCTGCGTGCCAGGGGACGGGATGGACTTCAACACCCCCAAGCTCCCCCGGAGCCACGGGTGCGGCTCTAATATGCCCCCCCCCCAGCCAGGCTTTGCCGTAGGGTTTCAGAACCACCAACTGAGCTCCTCTGTGACAGATGGACCCGGCCTTTATCTTGCCAACGGCTCCGGGTCCCAGGCATCTCTGCTACCCGATCCAAGCCAATCAGGGTGTCCCTTCCTGGGTCGCCACCCCCCCCCCTCCCCCCCAGCTGAGTGCTGGATCACTCCTGCTGTTCACCTCCAAAGGTTCATACTTCTCCAAACAGGCCCAACACTCGCCTGTCCACGCTGCGTACACGTGCACGGATACGTTTGTAGTTCCCCTGCAGAACGTTCTGTATTTATATTCTTATTAGCAATGATTATTATAATAATATAAATTATTATTCTGATATTCCCTGCACACAACCACAGCAATGAGTTTTGTGTCTGTTTCTCTGTTTTACAAATTCAGAGAGTCACTTCACAGGGTTTGGCAACGTAGGTCAGCTGGCTGGCGTGAGATTTTCAATTTGAGACAAGTCTGCACACGCATTGACATGTATGTAGCAGTTTTCTTACTCTGTAAATAGTGTGCAGGGTTTTTGCAGACTACCCCAACGCTCGCCAAAAGTGTCCGTGTCTGTATTTAAAGTGCACACTAGTGAATCGATTAGAGCTGCACAGACACAAACTTGAAGCGTGGCAGGCGCTCATGCGCAGATGCGCACAGCGACGTCATGAATGTTCGCACGGAGGCCTCCGCTAGTACGTGTGCAGAGAAGTATGAACCAGCCTTTAACTTGATCAGCGTGCAAATGGAACACACACATAACAAGGTCTGATTCCCCTCATCAAACAAAGAGCACTGAAATCATAGAATCATGGATAATATGACCATTTTTATGAGTACTCTGTGGTGCTCACTGCCAGGGTCGGGGGGGGACGGTGGGGGGGGGGGCAGTGTGCCTGGGTGCTGTCCAGGGCAGACCCCAGCTACGGTGCGTCGATAGGCCGCTGGAATCGTGCCGCCGTTTTGCCTGCTAAAACAAACGTGGCAGGACAGTCATCCGATTACCGTGAAAATAGGGCTCCTTCAAAGCCGCATGGATATCAAAGCCAGCCATAATACTCCTAGCATTAGACTGATTGCTTCTGATCTGCAGATTAGCAAGACTGCGTGTCGTGTAATTGGATGGTAAGGGGCCGATCTCACCCTGGAGGGCGTGGCGCTTTTAAGGAGGGGTTTTCCGCTGGGCCGGGCTGAGCTCCGCCCCCACCCCCCCCCCCCCTTTCCTCCTCAGGAATGCACCAAGGGCACATCAAACCCGTTGGCGTGGATTCTGAGCTCCTCCAGAATCATCGCCAACCGGCCCTGGCCGCGGCTGGCCGTCACCGTGGCAACCACCGCGCTCATACTAATAATGGCCGTGTTCAACATGGTAAGTGCCCAGCCGGTGGCCTCTTGCCTTTTCAGCTCTCCGCCTTATGAATGTTCCACCAGCAAAGCTCTCCGACAAATTGCAAGCATGATTTGATTTGTTTTCTTAATTAGCCAACCCGATTTCATTTTTATATGAACTGTAGCATTTAAACCTGCACTGCTCCAGTTCAGTTTGGATTTACTGGAACTGGAATGAATTCCAGCTGAAACCACTGTGTTTCAATAACTGGTCCCGCTCGACGTTTATCAATAGATCAGTGTTACCAGTACATCTACAGGGAAGCCCTTTACTGGAAAGAATGGAATGCCTGAACCAGCCAACGAGTTTCGCAAAAAACACACCAGAATCCAAATGCTTACTGCGAATTTCCACTGGAGAATTTAAGAAATGTCGATGTAAGAGATTAATGTGCAGTGCCAGGGGTTATGAGGTTTTTATCCGTCCGACTTGTTTCCAAATTAAACCTTCCTGGGAGAAGCTCATTAGAATGGTTTTTAAAAATAGGATTGGGAGGAGAGTGTCAAAATAACAGGCAGCTTACCCCCCCACCCCCCCCCTGCTCGGAGCTCAGCCATCTGGAACTCAAGATAACATTTGTGTGTCACAAAGTTTGAGGCTTCAGCAGAAATTGACCTGAAAGATTGAAATCTTCTTTTCCCCTCAAACTGACTGAATGGGAATAGCGTGTGGGATTATCTCTGAAATGTGCTTCCTGTCATATTGACGGTTTCTCTGAGCTGGTCGTTTCTGAGCCTAGCCAGAATTCACGGTGTAAAGTGTCTGGATAAGCACACCTACTCCACACTTAATACGCTGCTCGAGTGTTCTAAGTACCGATCCACGACTCTTGGGTCATTTGTTTAGCCACATTTTTAATTACATGTATGTTTCACTAGATAGTGACTAGGTATTTTATGCTCCTTCCCGGGCCTCCAGTTTTTCCTGGAGAACAAGAAATCACCTGAGGCCTCGGTCTCCAACACGTCCAACGAAACTGCTTATAGCTCCCAGGTGAAACTGATCATGGAGACCAATAAGTTCTACTTACCGGTAAGTAAAACGCCGGACTGAAGAGGTGCCAAATCGGCTGGTTCTGCCTGCTGTCCATGTTTGATCATGTTCCTGCAAGAAATATCAGATCAACACTATATTCCTGTACTGTTAACATTGTTCTGACCCCTACAGGTTCTTCTAAACACTTTCCTTCTTTACTTTCCCTGCACAGTGAATCTTAGCCAAAAATAGCAGCAATATTAATGATTACTGAATAAATAGCACAGTAAGTCGCATCACAATGGCGCACGTTAAATGTATAATTGCAGCTCATTATCGCAGACATTTTTGGCATCTGTCACAATGTATTACCAAGAAAAGAATATTTATAGTGTTTTTTCTTGCTTTTCTTGGCTTTCCCTTGCCTGCACCCATCTGTACTCCTGTTCACTTTAAATGTTTTTATTTTTTTTTTCTGGTCACATTTTTGACCGCAGCACTAGAAAAAAATAAATCCCGAAAATGCCATGAAGAGATGGTGACAAAATGAGGGCCCTGGTAGGGGCTCAGGTGTAGGGAGCGAATGTGACATAAAGTGACACCATGCCGCAGATGTGACACGTTGCCATTGCAGCCTGAAGGAATGGCTGTGGCT
Organism: Cyphomyrus plagiostoma; assembly: GCA_019775915.2. Classification (NCBI taxonomy): domain Eukaryota; kingdom Metazoa; phylum Chordata; class Actinopteri; order Osteoglossiformes; family Mormyridae; genus Cyphomyrus; species Cyphomyrus plagiostoma. Next base: position 5,377,578 of record JABFEA020000050.1, on the reverse strand, counting down.
GTGTCTCTCGAGCGACCTTCACCGCGCTGTCTCGCCAGTACAAATCAGGCAGCATATTTCGCAGCGGAGCCAGGCCTGAATTATTTTCTAAACAGCCCCTTCAGTACTTGACATCATGATTAATTGTTGCACATGATTACAGAAGAGATTGTCCCGTGGAGTTCAGAGAAGGAGGACAAAACTTTCTAGATTGTCGGTGTGACTGTAGGGTGTTTGTTTACGGAATTCATCAGATAAATCGGAGCATGCTTGTGGCCCGGTTTGAGTGTCTGAAGACGTGCCCTATGGCCCCTCCCAGTTCTCATTAATGCCCGCTTTCTCTCCTTCAGTACTTTGTGTACAGCTGTGTTCTGGGCCTAGTGTCCTGCTCCGTGTTCCTGAGGGTCAACTATGAGCAGAAGATGGTGATCATGCTCTCTGCTGTGGTAGTCTACAATGTCATCATCCTGGAGACGCACGCCTCCGTGCTGGATGACTATAGCACCTTCCTCTACCAGGACCAGGTTCTGGATAGGTGAGTGGGTTTGCTCTCAGAATGGCTCCTGCTTCTCTTACTCTGGCAGAAATGTTCCATCCTCTGTGCGATGCTGCATATCAGCTGCAGATCAGAGCACAGGGCATAAATAATGGACGCGTCATGTTGCTGTGAGCCCATTGTGATGTTAGGTGGTTCCTGATGCTGACATACTGATATCCTTCGGAGTGGTGCGGTCTAATGCCTGCAGGGCACATCATGCTAGCTGTGCACCGTGCATTCTTATGGCTGCAGGGCATAATCTGCAAGGCACATCATGCTAGCTGCAGGGCACATTCTTATGGCTGCAGGATACAATCTGCAAGGCACATCATGCTAGCTGCGGGGCACATTCCTATGGCTGCAGGGCAGAATCTTCAAGGCACAACATGCTAGCTGCAGGGCACATTCTTATAGCTGCAGGACACAATCTGCAAGGCACATCATGCTAGCTGTGCACCGTGCATTCTTATGGCTGCAGGGCATAATCTGCAAGGCACATCATGCTAGCTGCAGGGCACATTCCTATGGCTGCAGGGCAGAATCTGCAAGGCACAATATGCTAGCTGCAGGGTGCATTCTTATGACTGCTGGGCACAATCTGCAGGGCACATCATGCCAGCTGCAAGGTGCATTCTGATGGCTGCAGAGCCTTTTTTCAGATGATAGTGGAGCCACAGGCCACTGACTGCATCTCTGTTCCCTTTCATTGCCTCAGGGCCTCAGTCTTGTCTGTTGTCTGTTTTTTAAGAATTCGGTTAAAGCTTTTGTTTGATCGGCATAATCTGGACGTTGGGAAATTTTTCAAGTAGAAATGTACCCCAGACATGGCTATGTGACATGCCTCTGCGAGACCATACGCAGTGCTGCATGCAGTGCTGCATGCAGTGCTGCGTCAGGAGCTTGCTGCTTTATTGAGGCTCGTTAACCTGTTTGCATTCTACCTGGTGCACTGCTTCAGAGGCAAAATGTTCCTGATAGCCAACCAGAAGCTCAAAATCACACGTTTCCTGTCGTCTGTGTTCAGCTACTCGTGTGGCATTTTGGAATACACAGATCACGCCAACAACAGGAGTTATTATATTCAGCTATTGTAGTCAGTGATTCTGATTCGATTGCTACCTCCATGTACCAAACAATGAGCATCAGCAGCTCCTACCCTGGTGTTTGCCACAGCGGTGCGAAGGCTGGGAACCAAGTCAGACAAGTCCGCTCTGTCCCCTTCTATAAAAAAAAAAAAACCTTGTGATCTCACCCACCAGGAGACATCTGCGCTCTGGTTCGTGATGGAAAACACAGGAGAGCTGAACATATGTGCCGTGAAGATGTCTCGCGTGTTTCTGACCTCAGGATGAACACACGTGACATCTATGACTTTGAGCGACAACATTCCTACATTAGGACATTTACTCAGAGAGAGACCCCGCCCCTTCACCCTTTACCTGTTTCCAGGCTTTTGCTTCCCACAAAATCCTGATACTGTATTCCAACCCAGTTTTATGAAAATGGTGGGAGGCCTAATCCTCATGGCAGTAAGCCACAAGTTTTACAACACGGGGAAATGGCACGCTAATGTATTTGATTTCCCCGGCATTCCCCTCGATGTCATCCAGGCTGAGCGTTCTGTATAAACACAGAGCGAGTCCCTCCATCTCCATGTCCCCTCAACAAGGTTTGGTGCCAAGTCTGCATCCTTCGGCATGATTCTAGAAGCTCCCCGACCTCCAGGCGGGAGAGGAAACATTAGAGTGTCGTATCAGTTTCTGTTGTATTAATTTCACTCCGCCACTTTCTCTCCTCCAGGCCGGGAGTTCTGAAGGACTTGAAGACAATGGGATCCGTGTGGCTCTTCATATTTTTTGTTACCCTGCTTGTGTTGGCCAGACAGGTGAGCTGTTCCTCTGATAAACATTCCAACAAATCCCTGCATGTGAGACCGAAGCTCCGCCACCTCTTTAACTAAATAAGGAGGGCCTAGTCTCTCAGTCCCAGGAATATCACCAGTCCCTGAATGAAACCTTCCTATCCTGAGAAAGATTTAAAATAAGTACTATTAAGACTAATGGGATGTAAATACCAGCTTACCCAGGCTAAGCAGCTTTGGGGGTGTAACTCTTACTTCTGGAAACAGGTTTGATTTGTTGCAACACTGATTCCACAACCTGAGAGCAGTGTGAGCCCTTTCGGTATTCCCTCTAAAATGGCTGCCTTTTGCGGTGTGATCCTGTGCCTGAACAGGACTGTTACCTCCTGGAAGCTAGTCTGAAACCTAATATGTGCTCCCCCCGGGCCCCCCATGGTGGATCTGGCTGCCAATGACAGTAATGCCTTGGCAAGGCCTGATCTGTACATTCAGATTATTATCTCCTGTATCGGCACCAGGACACGACCCGGCCCGGCCCAGTGGCCCGTACGCCCTCACGGTCGCTTTCCGCAGTGGCCCGTCACTGTTGTTTGTGTCTTGTCATCGCACAGAGCGAGGTGATCAGATGTCTGCTATTTTTCTTTACCTCTGTGTCTCCTTGTAACAGAATGAATATTACTGTAGGTTAGACTTCCTGTGGAAGAACAAATTCAAGAAGGAGTGCGAGGAGATCGAGACCATGGAGAACCTGAACCGTGTCCTGCTGGAGAACGTCCTACCAGCCCACGTGGCAGAACACTTCCTGGCCCGGAACTGGAAGAATGAGGTGGGGGGGGGTGGCGGCTTGGGGTGGGTCCCTTTAGTTCAATGCAAATTCACCAGTATCAGGATCATAAGGCTCACAGCTGAATTATGAGTACAAAATCCCTCAATGGGTCAGCTGTTTTAAATCTGACTGAGGACTGACGCTCCTGCACTTGATTTGCTGCATTCCTAATAGGATCTATACCACCAGTCCTATGAGCTGGTGTGCGTGATGTTCGCCTCCATCCCAGACTTCAAGGAGTTCTACACCGAGTCGGACGTCAACAAAGAAGGCCTGGAATGTCTCAGACTGCTGAATGAGATCATCGCGGACTTTGACGAGGTGCTCGCGGCTTCCCAGTGGGCGGAATGCGTGTTTAATTACTCGGAATGCAACTGGGTTGGTAATAACTACACTGACGACAAACACCGTGACTGTAATTAAAAAGATTCACTCGTGCCGTTGGGGACATTTCATGAAGGAGCAGTTTAACGTGTCAGATTACAGACCTTGGAGAATCATGTTAGTTTTGCAGTTTATAATAAAAACATGGCCTGATCGTGAAGGGTTTGTACCAGGAAGCAGTCAGCCTACACTCTATAATCTACTCTACACTCTACTCTACACTCTGCCCCTGGTGTGATACTCTGGTGATTAACACATATTTACTCTGAACAAAGCTCCTGTCCAAGCCCAAATTCAGCGGGGTAGAGAAGATCAAGACCATCGGCAGCACCTACATGGCAGCCACGGGGCTCAACACCTCACCCGGGCCCGAGCACTCGCAGGTATGGTGCTCCAAGCCGCTCCACGGCTGGGTTCGGTTCAGGAGGGGAGCCGAACATGCCAGCTGTGAGAATAGAAAGGTACCCTACACTCAGTCATTCTTGCCCTCGGTGACTCCCATGATTAGTAATTACAGCCTTTATTAATTATGGCTTCAGAGTTTTTTTTTTAAGCCTTGTGGTTTGTTCCTTGTATTAAATTATTGGACTCTGACATGAGAGAAATAAATGGTGGAATGAAATGAAAAATATGCATGATAATGAAATAGCGAGGTACAGGTAGGGGCAGGTTATAGCCCCTCCCAATTCTCTCTGACCAGGATGCTATAAACAGTTCCCTTGTACTCCTCCATTACTTCAGCTAGGATTTGTTAAAAATCACTCGTTTCTTAGGTGCGGCGCCATTTCTTAATGTGGCTCTCAGTGCAGTACTTTCTCGGTTGCTTCTACAAACATGCTTAGGCTGGGTTTTGAGGGGCTGCATAAATGAGCATGAGGGGGATACGGATGTAGGGTTTAGTGACGCATAGCCCTTGGACAAAAGACACTGAAACAGCTTGATCACCTCCAAACAGATCCAGGGTTATGTGGGGTGTTTTATGATGCCGGCCAGTAGGGGACGAGGCACGAATAGCGTCAAAATGACAGCAGCGATTGAGACCATTATTAGGGTCTTTGCAGAAGAGCTGCTAGCTGAGGAATTAGGCAAGTCACAACATAAATTGATAAATCTCTTCTTCAGATGTCTGTCTGTCTATGGCGTGATTCAGTAAATGGGTAATTAATCATAAAACACTGCGGAATGAAAATATGCCAATCCAGACTGCAGATGATTTTAATGGCTCAGATTACTGTCAGTGCTTAAACTTGTCGCCCCTGATTGTGAACAGCATCCTTTATCATTTGATATTGATGATGTAATTGACTCTTAAAGGGATAGCGTCAGCCGGTTGCCCCTGTTTGTAGACATCATGGTTAAATTGAGTGATAATGTTGACGTAACTGCCTCTTAAAGGGATGGCATCAGGTGACTGTAACATACTACCTCCTCTTAGGACCATGACAGGCAATACATGCACATCGGCACCATGGTGGAGTTTGCCTTTGCGTTGGTGGGGAAGCTGGACGTCATAAACAAGCATTCCTTCAACGACTTCAAACTTCGAGTCGGTGAGTGTCCAGGGTGTGAGGGTAGCTGCAGTGTACTCCATCTCCATGATAGAGTAGCTACCACTCAAGCCATGCATTTGCATGGGTTCCCCGAGGTCCGGACTGGAAAACACTGTTGTAGATTGTTATTTTAGACGGTCCAGTCGAGTGACACAACAGGGACAATGAAGAAATGCAGGACTGAGACCAGAGGTGATTCTAAAGTCTATTTAGGGGGGGTGCTTCAGCCGCCATATTTTTTTTTTATGTCCCTAGAAAAATATTCTAAATCCATTTAGCGATATGCCCTATAAAAGTGCAAACCCTAGCAGGTATTGCTAAGGGGCAAATCCTACAGTCGCCCCTGACTGAGACACAGTATCAATCCGTAGGGGGGATTTTTAGAAATGAGAAAAAAAAAAAACAATATGAAAAATGATGATGACAGAAAAATGTCTTTGTAACCTGCAAGGCATTAACCACGGACCGGTGATCGCTGGAGTGATTGGGGCCCGGAAGCCCCAGTACGACATCTGGGGGAACACGGTGAATGTAGCCAGCAGGATGGACAGCACTGGAGTACTGGGGAAGATACAGGTACCTGCCCACCATCTCCTTTTGCTTCTGGCCTTGAGTATTTTTAGACCTTATTGTATTATTTTTGTAGCCATTAGGACTGAAATGTATGACCTCTGATTAGGGCGATTGGGTTTTACACACGTCGCTCTGCCATTAAAGACCAGACCGTTTATTATTAGAAGGTGCTGGTGTCGCATTCAAACTATTTTAACAGATTTTCCTATAATGGAGTTATTATACTGTGAGCTGTGAAAAAATCAGTGCCAGAGAAAAATAAATGTCCTTCACAAAAGCGCCTTCTGTACGATTCAGCCGCATGCTTATATGAGAGAGGCACGTTGCGTGGGTTTGAACGTTTGACATTGAGGCGACTCAAACAGACCGGGCTCTGTGAGAGAGTGATGCCGCTGTTTTGCTCGCAGGTCACGGACGAGACTCGGCAGATCCTTCATAACCTGGGTTACACGTGTACCTGCAGAGGAGTCATCAACGTCAAGGGCAAGGGTGACCTGATGACCTTCTTCGTCCACACTGAGATGACCAGGTCGCTCTCACAGGGGAACTTGGTAACCTGACCGCCCACGAGAGAACACCACGCGTGAGGGTGGTCTGTAAATAGCCCGCCGTGTTTGTAGACGTCGAGCAGACCTCTTTAAGTTGTACCATGTCCGTGTCACACACTGGAAGCATCAAGGAAAGCTGTGCGTTTTTCTTTTTGTACGGAAAGGAAATGACCAAATGTTTTAATGTATTATTGTTTTTGTAAAGCATATTCATTAAATGTTTGTACATATCTAGCCTCTGTCCCTTCCTTATTGTGCCTTGAGGTTAGAAACACACCAGATCATCTGAGGAGGGAAGGGGATGATATTGAGCCTAAAAACAAACACAGTGGACAAAGTCTGAAAGATCATGGCACTGTACCTTTAGTTCATGAAACAGCTTCCAGGCAAAAAACACAAAAGAGACTTACTGAATGAATATTATAATAATAAACTTAATATTTGATGGGACTGTCTCATAAATATTGACATTTACATGCAAAAACACAGATCTATGGGTGCAGATCACTGTAAAGCGTTTTGACATGTCTGAGTTTCCTCTTTCCATGGGAGACCATCCATAAGGATGGGATGATTTTCTCAGTAGGAAGCGTCACCGCCCAGATGCAGTAAGGGAGCTCTACCTTCTTAATTAGCTTAAACCGCCCAGCCCAGTGCCAGGTCAAAGCGATGGTGACGCGTGCAAAATTTAATTGATTAAATTAGCTTTCACAGGCGTCAACCCCGTACCGACTGAGTGCTGCGCTGAGGCTTGACGAGCTTCACGGGAGGGGGGGGGGGCGCCCGGCGGCCTTTCGGCCAGCAGCACGAGTCGCGTTTCTCTCAGCATGCATTTTGAAGATGTGAACTGAAAAACCGTTAATGGGAGCACTCAAATATAAAGAAACCATCAATTATCGCGCGAAAGTTTTCACATTCGCCTGAGGTGGTTTTTGTGGCGGGTCAAAAAAAGAATACGCAAGACTACAAAAGGAATATATGAATTAGTGGATATGTAGGACACGGTAATTAGTCCTTCTAGAAAGCCCACTCCCTGTTGAAGAACAGCACATGGATCTCAATCTCAAATTAACTTTGTCGACTTACAGAGAATTTTCTTATTATTTGCACAAAGCTTTAATGGAAACTCAGCTACAGGAGCTGAATTACAACTTAGCAGCTACATGCGTTTGGATACCACGTATATTCACCTTCAAATGCATAAATATGAATCCATTTAACTTCATTAAAGGCTGTTAATTAAGCAACCGCAGCACTACCACAATACACTCAGCATTCCTCATTCAATCAAGTGTTGAGCCATGAGATATCCACCAAAATAAAAGTCTATTACACTGCAACAGATGAACCCCTGGAATGAACCTGAAACAATTCCTACAATTACATGTTATTCTAACAGGGAGGTAACTGGACAGGAGGATGTACAGTGAACTGGAGAGTAGAGGTGCTAATGATGGATCCTGTAACTATAGGAAGTATAGAAAGTGGGTTTATTCATCGAAGTTAGTAGCTGGGTTGCCTTAGTCACATCCTCCCATGTCACATTTCCATTATTAGGTCATCAATCGTAAATTGTATCATAAATGTAACGTTGTGGGCGGCATGGTGGTGCAGTGGTTAGCACTGTTACCTCACACCTCTGGGACCTGGGTTCGAGTCTCCGCCTGGGTTACATGTGTGTGGAGTTTGCATGTTCTCCCCATGTCATCGTGGGGTTTTCTCCCACAGTCCAAAGACAGCTGATTGGAGTTCTTAAATTGTCCATAAGTGTGCATGTGTGAGTGGTTGGTGTGTGACTGTGCCCTGCTATGAGCTGGCCCCCCGTCCAAGGTTGTTCCCTGCCTCGTGCCCGTTGCTTCCAGGATAGGCTCCAGACCCCCTGCGACCCAGTAGGATAAGTGGGTTGGAAAATGGATGGATGTAACGTTGTTTTGCACATTACAATATTACATTCACAATGAATGTGTCTTCAGTGTTGTCAGTGTTAATTAGATAATAGGTGCTTTCGCAACATTGTATAAATGGCAGCAATTTGCATGTTAGTGTATTGCAGATATGGCTACAATGTGACAGTTTAACAGCAGCATATAACACAGGCAACGCTGTGGGTGTCAAGAAATCAGGATGAGGAGAACGGCTTCCTTATGCTTTCTTCGGTAAGCTGGGGGGGGGGGTCGGCGTTTGCAAGGGCTCACGTTTAATGACATGCATTACAGTGGAATCAGGAGAGGGTGACGCTGAGGGGGGCTCCGTTTACGGGGACGACACGACGCCCCCCGAAGCTGGGGCTCAACATTCGTGGGAATTCAGGAGGAAGTGTGGAGATGCCTGGTAAGCGGGTTGCCTGTGGTGCCAGGAAAGTGCGCGCTACCTGTTTGCAATGAGTAACGGGGAAAGCATGTTCATTATGAACATGTAAGTAAATTCATGTTTGTAAATTCGGCGGGAGCAATACTGCAATCACTAAGTCACCATACTAAGAGACTTAGGTCAGGGTTCGAGTGCTACCACAGGCAGCTCTAAGCAAAGTGCAAAAATAAGTGTGTCCCGCTTCTATAAAGGGGTGCTTTTCTCTGTCCTGTCGCCCCATTGATAATTAATTGCCAAAGCATTCGAATAAGCCTTTGTCCTACAGGTATCAGAGCAGCGTGTTTGAATATGACTTTATATGTTTTAGATGTGGCACAAATAAATACAAGCAGCCAGACCACAACATAAAACAAATGTAAAATCTTTTAGAGTAATATTGTTCCCCTGAGCACTAGTAGAACATAAGTGCCTTCCAAAGGTCACCTGATGTTCACTTTGTGCCTGTCATTGGGCGCCTTAAGAAGGACCTGGACGCCCTTGAATACCGCAGATGGTGGTTATCGTTCAGACCTGTGTGCCTCGCACTGCAGCCTTGTCAAGGCTCTGGTAATTAAGTGCTGGTTAGCTTCCAGTGCTCTCGCTAACGGCCGCTCTGCAGCGTTTTAATGGCTCTGAGTGACTGGCATGCAGGATAGTGAGTCTGCCTCAGCTCAGCCCAGATTCAATAGATGCGAGGTCACCCTCCTGAAGAACTCATTAACTCCCACCAAAAACTGCTGGGGTGCATGTAATTCCCCATATACATGAACAAATTTCATAAAATGAGATTAAAATGAAAGCCTGTTGGCATACATGTATATGTAATATGTAATAACTCTGCTAATATGATGTCCACTCCATAGTTGACTGTTCAGATCCAAAGTCAGACTTTTGTTGCATTATTAGATATACATACTAGAGCTGGTTCCAGGATTGTGGGCCCACGTGGTTCTGGAGGCCCAACATATCAGAGAACCGGCATCAGCAGACTGGGAGAAGGTATCTGCTGTTTGTCTAGGAAGCGGAGTCTCCTGGAGAAGCTTCTGAATCAGACTTCATGTTCAGCTTTCCTGAACATTCACTCGGCTTACGAAGGTCCCTGCAGAAACACCCAGGATAGATCTTATGCTGATCAATCTCCAGCACTGGTCCATGGAGAAGAGTGTAACATCCAAGACCAACAGAAAGGAAGCTAACTTTTGTTTAGCTCTGCAAGATTGTACTTCCGTTATTATTAATATTATTACATATTTAGGTGACACCTTCAGACTGAGGCAACCATAGGAACATTAACACTTACAGTCATGGGCAAAAGTTTTGAGACACAAGTATTGGTTTTCATAAAGTTTTGCCGCTTCATTATTTCTATATCTTTATGTCAGAAGTTTCTATGATTTACTGAAGTATTATGACAAGCATTTCATAAGTGTCAAAGGCTTTTATTGACAATTACATCAAGTTCATGCAAAGAGTCAATATCTGCAGTGTTGGCTGTTCTTTTTCAAGACCTCTGCATTTCACCCTGGCATGGTGTCAATCAGCCTCTGGGCCAATTCCTGACTGATGGTAGCCCATTATTGCATAATCAATGCTTGCAGTTTGTCAGAATTTGTGGGTTTTTGTTTGTCCACCCACCTCTTAAGTTTTGACCACAAATTCTCAATGGGATTAAGGTCTGGGGAGTTTTCTGGCCGTGATATCAATGTTCCCTGAGTCACTTATCGCTTCTGTCTTATGGCAAGGTGCTCCATCATGCTGGAAAAGGCATTGTTCATCACCAAACTGTTCTTGGATGGTTTGGAGAAGTTGTTCTCGGAGGGTGTTTTGGTGCCATTCTTTAGGCAAAATTGTGAGAAAGCTTCAGGGCGCCCAAGAGAGTCCAACAAGGGCCAGGACCATCTCCTACAGTTGATTCAGCATTGGGATCGGGGCACCGCCAGTGTAGAGCTTGCTTCTCACCACCAGGTCAAAGCTTGCTTCTCACCGCCAGTGTAGGGCTTGCTTCTCAGCACCAAGTCAAAGCTTGCTTCTCAACGCCAGTGTAGAGCTTGCTTCTCACCGCCAGTGTAGGGCTTGCTTCTCACCACCAAGTCAAAGCTTGCTTCTCACCGCCAGTGTAGAGCTTGCTTCTCACCACCAGGTCAAAGCTTGCTTCTAACCCCCAGTGTAGGGCTTGCTTCTCACAGCCAGTGTAGGGCTTGCTTCTCAACGCCAGTGTAGAGCTTGCTTCTAACCCCCAGTGTAGGGCTTGCTTCTCACCGCCAGTGTAGGGCTTGCTTCTCACCGCCAGTGTAGGGCTTGCTTCTCACCGCCAAGTCAAAGCTTGCTTCTCACCGCCAGTGTAGAGCTTGCTTCTCACCACCAGGTCAAAGCTTGCTTCTCACCACCAGGTCAAAGCTTGCTTCTCAACGCCAGTGTAGAGCTTGCTTCTCACCACCAGGTCAAAGCTTGCTTCTCACCGCCAGTGTAGAGCTTGCTTCTCACCAACAGGTCAAAGCTTGCTTCTCACCACCAGTGTAGGGCTTGCTTCTCACCACCAAGTCAAAGCTTGCTTCTCAACGCCAGTGTAGAGCTTGCTTCTCACCGCCAGTGTAGGGCTTGCTTCTCACCA
>JABFEA020000050.1:5305539-5335049 GCA_019775915.2 Cyphomyrus plagiostoma | reverse complement strand
TCACCCCCCCCCCCCCCCCCCCCCCCCCCCCCCCTCCTCAAATCTCACACCCCCTGGACGGTCCGTCTCACTGGAGACCAGGGCGTTCATCCAGGCTGTCCCACATGTTCCCGCTCGGGAACCTCGGACTCTCAGATCGCTTGTAATGGCCGGGCTGACCATCCTCTTCCGCGTCTTCCATGGGGGGTTTCTACATACCAGCCCAGACCAGCGACAGCTTCATGACTGCCGCAAAGGCATCACCGGGCCACCATCACCACGTGAGTGTCACCGAGCCCGTCACTGATTGCCGGGTGACCCAAGACTGACGCATGGCTTCGTGGATATGCACACGTGAGCGAGGACTTTGCGCGGGATGCGGCGCGCGTCCAGGTTTCAGCGCGATCTGTCCTCCGCATGCACTCAAAATTAGCGCCACTCTGCGGCAGGCACATTATCCCGTCCACACTGCAGAGTTCACTAGGTCCGGCTGCTGTTATCTTTCAGGAACGCTGGAGTATCAGCAAAAAGGGTGGGACTAGGGCCCAGGGGGGTGCAGATTCCCTCCACTTTTGCATCCATCTGATTGGCCCGTTGTCTGAAGACCAGCAGACGCCCGACCTATCACTGCGTGTGTTTGCACAAGTCCGGATGATGGGATGGAATCACGTCTCACAGGCCATGTTATTTATATGCCGTGGGGGGAGGGTCACCGGGGCTTTGTCCCAGAAAGCCATGCCTCTTGTGAAGCCTTGTTTCCACAATTGGGGGGTGCGCACCCCCCACAGGTGACATACATGCCTCCTCTCAGCGGGGAACGAGCAAGAGGGCACATTGTTAGTCACCTGAAAGGTCTCTGTGTGTGTGAGACAGCCAAGGTGGGGGGCAAAGGTCTGCCAGCCTTGCCTTTATTTTTAAATGCCACAGTATTAACTGCTGGCACAGACACACTGGGCTGTGCCGTCACTGGTGCGGGCAGGGTGTTCCTGGAATATGGGGGGGAGGTTGGGCAGGGGTCTTGGCCGAAGGTGCACGGTATGCCAGGGCACCGTCTGCCACCGTGCATCAAAGCGGAACGGGGGCCGACGGAAGCCGGGAACAGCCCTGTGAACTGCCGGGGCCCCCCTTCCGGCACCTTCCGCCATCCCCTGCCGCGAGTGGCAGAGTGCCGCCCCGCAGGGGGAGGCTAAATTTAGCCCCCACAGGAAAAACAAAACGGACAAGGGTAGGGCAGTGCCGCAGTTTCCATGGCAGCTCGCTCCCCCTGGGCGGGTGGGACGTGGCAGTGCCCACGGCGAAGGCTGGCTGGGCTCAGCTGGGCCGGGCTCGGCCGGGCCGCCTTGAGAGTACCACCCACTGCGCCCTGCGCCTCCTTTCAGGAGCGACCTTCACTCTTAAAGACCCGCTTCTGTCTGAATAACCAGCCATCTTCCCAGGTCGCCTCCCACTACTGGCTCTCCTCTTTACTTCTCATCTTTTTTTCTCTTTCTCCCCATTTTCTGTTTTATCTGATTTACTTCAGGCGTGCGTGCGTGTGTGTGTGTGCACGCGTGTGTTTACAGGTCCTCCATGGAAAAAGCCCGCCCTTACTGACTGGTCATTATGTGGCTGAGGCTCGGCTCGTGCTTTTCAGTGCCCCTGACTGACTGCCAGGTTACGTCTCTCTGCCCCTGAATGAATTTCTGGAAAATTACAGATAAGTGACTGCATGTTGCCAGGGAAGCGTTTCTCGGGCGAATCCTGAGCCCTGAGTTTCCTTGCCGTACACTGTTCCCGGTGATCGATTTCACAGGTTGGGGAGGGACCTAGTCCTTCAGCACTGAGTGTGTAGCAAGAGGAATTTGGGGTGTCCCTCCTCATCCACAGGTGAAAAGGGGGCAGCGTGGTTTGTTTGAGGCTCCCTTTGGTTCCTCCCGCATGATGTTACTGCCCCTCTGGATGGGTTTTTGCTTGATGAAGAACATCCCCATATCTTAAGTCTTTAAACTCGTCTTTCTGAAGCATGCCAACATCGCCGGCCTAACCCGAATAATTTCAGGTAATGATACTGTGAATATACAGGGCTTGGTCATGATGATATGATCAGGACAGTAGAGGGATTGATTACAAGCGATGTGCCTTTATGGATGGCTCCACCGCTCGTCCGGGAACCACGGCTTCTAATCCTGTTGTCCTGATGCATCCATCCAGCAGCTGTTTCTGAGCCGTTTCTTCCTGACTTTTTCATGCAGGTATGCTAGCGACCTGCAGCTCAATTAAGTGTTCGCAACCCGACCAGCCAGTTTCCCTTCTGCAATTTCCCCCCCCCCAATCGCCCTTGTGGTGTTGTGATGCTGATGGAATGAGGGACGGAGGATTGCCTGGGAGGAGGCCGCTGTGCTCCTTGAGTAATTGAGGCCCTGTCGGAGGTGAAGGTTATATTGAGCCACTCCTCTATCCTGCGTGGTTTCACTTCTTCACTCGGAGGGACAGAGATGGTAGCACAAACGTCACCCTCCACACTCCCCAGGCACACAGGTGCTGTGTGTACCGGCTTTTTTGTTTGTGGGGGGGGGGGGGGGGTTAAAGACCCCAGTGGGGCAGGATACCCCCCCGTCACAAACTGACTAATATTCCAAAGCCTGTCAGCTTTGCCTCAGGTGGAGCTACTGAGAAGTGTGGCTGTGACGGGTTACCAGATAACGCAGGATGATCTCAGGCTCGCAGGGCCGTGCCTGCTGGCTGCTGTTTATACTTGCTTAAAGCTTGAACTGAGAGACACCATGACTCCCAGTAGAAACTGGGAGACACTGAAAGATAGGGATCAGTCTCCTTCCCAGATTATGCCGCCAAGAAGGTGTGCGAGTTCATGGAAACCGAGCTCAGACTCTGTAAGCTCTCCTGAGAAGCCTGGCATGATGGTCACCATTGGGGGGGCGCTGTTTGCCAGCTCGTAGCTTTTTTTTTTTTTTTTTTTCGGAGCCTCTCAGCACTCACCGCTTGGTGCTGGAGTGCCGTGTGCCCATTACATCATCCAGGCATTGGCGGGGAATGGGGTTCTGTACTTCACTGCGGTCTCCCAGAGAGGTAGCAACCAAATGCCCCCCCCCTGGGGGGGCGGGGCACCGTGACACTGCTATCATCACAGCGACCCAGCACCGAGGCTGCCTGCTGACCTGCACACATGTCCGCTTCAAATTTCCCATGTGCCTTTGCTCGGGAGGCTGCGGTGCCGTTATGGTGGCGGCGGGGGGGTTCTGGTAACTGGAACTGACGTCAAATATTGTTGTTAAGTTCTCACAATTGGCTACCCCAGCCAGAGTGGGGGTGTGCGGGCTGGCGTCCGTTTGTTCGGGCCGGAGCCAGAGTGATGGTTCGGCATGCGATGTTGGCTGCCTCCACCATTCTTCACTATGAAAACTGGTCCTGGAATTCATGCCCTGTGCTGGGAGGTAATTGATGGCTTATTTGAAAATCTGTTTTTGGGGTCTGGTCTCCAAGGGGGGGCTTCATGTTAGTGGAAATATTTCAGAATATTTTTTTTGTCTGTCTCCCACAAATGATTTGCCTTATACTGGAGACCGGCAGCTTGGCTTTATTTTGTAGGCGCTGGTAATTTTCCTCTTTTGTGAGGGTGGGCAGACCCCCCCAAAGTGATGGTTGGGGGAGGGACCGTGGCGTGAAAAACTGGACCTGGCACCCGCTGGCATTTCTGCGGGATGCTCGGATACTGTGGTGAGGCCTGTGGCAGCACGGCACCCCCTCACATGAGCTGACCCCATGTGCTTGGATTTACATATTTATGGGTGTGGGCTGCCTGAATCGATACCAGTGCATCTCAGAAAGCATTGCTCCTTGGCAAAGGGTATTTATGAGGGTAGGAAGTCCCCCCTCCCAAAAAAAGGAGTGCTATGAGGTACCCAGCTCACCCAACAGTCACAAAGGGTTTATTTTCATCCCTATTCCCTGGCCCCTCCCGCACCTGCGTGTGGCGTAGTCCTGGTCTTCATATATACGGTATTGGTCCATTGCATTTGATGTGTTGTCAGCCCTGTACAGGTGTGCTTTACGAGAATAGCTGTTCGCTTGGAAAATAACTGCAAGCACTGACACGCTGCCGTTTCGGGTCTGTTTTTCACCCACTGTAAGCAACGTGTTCAGAAATAACCGGTCCGGCTTTCAGTCCACAGAACATTAACTCTGAGGTGGATATAGTGGCCTGAGTTGTGTATGAGCCTCCCCATTCAGCGGCCTTTTCCTGGGTTCGTGTGGCATTCCAGTGGAGGGTACCTGCTCCAAACATTTGCAGAGCTGTCCCCCTCTGTCTCTTTAGGCTGACGCTGTTAATAAGGTGAGATGCAGCCTCTATTGACAGCACAGCCTGCCCAAAAAAACACCCACAGCTGCCGCTCGCAAGCTCTCCACCGCCACTCCGCCTATCTTCCTCGGACTGCTCCGCATTGCAGAATCCTCAGCCTGAAGTGTTATCTCTCTTCTTTCCCTTGGTTGTTTCCCCCCCCCCCTTACCAGGGTTTCGCCGAAATGAGGAGGTGAAGGCGGTGGAAGTGCTGCCCATCCTGAAGGAGAAGGTCGCCTTCCTCTCAGGTGAGCAGGCTAGGGGCTACATCGGTGGATACCCCGGTCTGGTGGCGATGTGGGGTTTGGTCTTCTTGCCACTGGGCTACTGTCGTGGAGAGCTGGGAAAGGATGTAAAGGAGCAGCTCATCAGAGAAACACGGCATAATGCTCCCATCGCGATGCCTTATGTGGGGCTGAGATGCTTCCCAGCTGTTTGGAGTTAAAAATCAAACTAGTGGTTGAGCCCAGGCTGTGGTTCCAGAATAGTACTTCCATTTTCTAACTTTCTGTGTAATCTCGCCACATTTCTCTGCCGCCATATCCCCAAAGTTGCAGGGCTTTGGGGTGATCATCCTCTCTGAAACGCAGAGGGACAAACCTGTTCATAAGATGTCTGTCCCAGACCGTGGATAAATGCCAATCCTATTTAACTGCAGGGCCAATTAGCAAGATCCGGTGTTTTCCCGCATCAGAATACCCTCATGGATATTGAACAGCCAGTACAGTAGCAGTGGGTGGGACGCTCTCTCTCCGCTCTGGGCTTTTCTTGGTGCCGCATGGGAACAGAAGCCTGTCCAAAAGGGTTGTTGTGAAGCTGAAAAGGTACTGCATTGGCCCCCAAGGGAAGAGAGAAATTCTGGGTTTCTCCGGGGATTTGGTTTTAAAAAGCCCCCCCATCTCACCCCCTAGACCAGAATGCTCTCAGTTCCAGCTAATGGAAACTGTTTGTGGGACATTGCCGTCGCTCATAATGCTGTTCGGACTCCCACACGCTCCAGCCACTCAAGCCGCAGACAATCCCAAAGTTTTAACAGACAGCTGGAATTCGACATGGCTCTCTGGACTGTCCCACCCGTTCAGAATGCCGACAGTAGCAGTTTGACTTCATTAGCTGGTAGCTTCACACGCCAGCCCACCAGCATGTGGGCTTTCATTGGGTGGAGGTGAAAGGAGCCAACAGTGACCCGATGGCTTGCTTCCTTCACTGCACGTCTCCCAAAGAAGAAGGAAGCGTTGGTGACAAGTCTGCTCCCCGACACGGGCAATAATAGGGGAGAGAGAGACGTAACACAAGTAGCGTATAAACAAAGACAGTGTTTCAGCTACAGGAAACAGTATAGGGTTTTCTGGGGTTTTTTTATATGAAGTGGATAGTGGGATTCCTTTTAAGGGGCCCGCAGTTTGACATTGTGCAGTCCTCATTCTAACGAACTCCTATGGCTGTCAAAGGCAGCACAAAAGTAATGACTCTGGATGAGGTCCAGTGTCGGCATAAGTGTCTCTTGTTCTGGTCGCTCAGAGCGGTCCCCTGCGCATCCCCCGCGTTCCTCCCCCCAGAAATTCTAGAGTATACTTGCTGTTTTTATGGATGTGCCACTGTTATCAGGTGGATGCTGGGAAATGGATGGCATAGCTCAGAGAGTGTGTGTGTGTGTGTGTGTGTGTGTGTGTGTGTGAGAGAGAGAGAGAGTGCGCACATGTCTGTGTATGATTATTAACATTAAACCCGGCACCTCGTCTCTCTAAATAACTCCACCCCTAGGGGGCAGGGACCGGCGCGGAGGTCCTGTCTTAACGTTCCCATCTCGGAGTAACCACGACAGAATACGACCGGAGGACCTGCGGCGGCTCATCGCCTACCTGGCTGGGATCCCCAGGTAGGGTAGGGTAGGGTGGGGGTTGGTCATGGGGGGAGGGGTCGGCAAGCTCGCGCTAACAGGGGAGCGCGTAGGAGGATTGCTGAGAGTGCGATTTTCCAGGAAGGCATGGGTTTTGCACCAGAGAATGTCAGTGACAGCCCTGATAGGGTGCCGTGAGGCTCCCATGCTAAATTAACCCCCCCCCCCCCCCCCTCGCCCAGTCAAGTCTGGGTGACAGTTAGCTGGCAGCGTGGGCCCAATTCAGAGATCTATGCATCTTCCTCCTACTGGAGAAGGGGGGTGGGGGGGCAGGTAGGTAGGCAGGCGAGCAGGCAGGCAGAGAGAGCGAGCGCTTCGAAGGAGGGGGTGGCAGAGAGTGCGAGAGAGAGAGAGAGAGAGAAGGGAGAGTCTCAGCTCCTGTGTGGCAGTCAGGCGACAGGTTCTGCAGGGCAGTTTGTTTCAGAGCATTGAGGAGTCTACTTCGGTCCTGCTGCTGTCGTGGATCAGCGGTGCGTTTAGGGATGCCGCCTCCCGTCACATAGTCGTGGTAAGCTGGTGGTGGCTTTGAAGAAGTATTATGAAGAACGGAGCTTCATGAGTTTGTACCTGTCCTAAAGCATGTGCTACAGCACAGCTGTAATTAGTAAGTATGTGCTCTGCAGTCCTTATGGCCTTCTGGACTCAAATGTACTGGCAGGCTACATCTAACAGTGGTTTTATTTGTGATCCCACCACCCTCCTACAGTGAGGATGTGTGCAAACATGGCTTCACTGTCATCGTGGACATGCGGGGGTCCAAGTGGGACTCCATCAAGCCGCTGCTGAAGGTGCTGCAGGAGTCCTTCCCCAGCTGCATCCACGTCGCACTCATCATCAAGCCCGACAACTTCTGGCAGAAGCAGAGAACCAATTTCGGCAGCTCCAAGTTCGAGTTCGAGGTGAGTCCAGGCTGGGCGTGATGTCAGAGTCCGGCTCCCATTTCTGGGGGTTGGGGTGGGGTGATAGAGCACAGCTGTAAGTGATGCTCAGTTTTAGTGTTTTCCAATTCATCAAGTCTGCTGCGATTTTTATTTTTCTGTTTTCATGGACGCTTATGAAATTGACAGTATTTAAATGTGTTTATGCTGAAGGCCAGGAAACGTTTGGAGAGTCCCTTGGGTTTATATATATCCTTACTTCCTTGGCTTCCCTTCAGGGAGGTGTCATTCACTTGGATTTGAAGGACCTGGGCGTGTGGGTTTATTTTTTTCCTTCCCTGGGCTGTGAGCAGTATTGTGTGTGGAGCTGAGATTCTGCTGTCCGTGGCGGGCGGGGGCAGCGACGATGGCGATGGTTATGGCCAGGGTGCGAATATGATTGTGGGCGATGTTTTCCGTGACATTAAAATGCTTTGTTTTCATCCCCGGTTTTGGCAGCTCTGCTAACTGTACAGCGTCATGGGTTTGTTTGTGCAGATTTGAAATATCACCTTCTTCTCATAACACCTTTTCCCATAATTTCATGGTGATGAGTAATGGGCGGGCATCCAATCCCGACTGCACCCTGCCTCGTGCCCTGTGCTTCTGGAAATGCGCTTGATGGATGGATGATGAGTGACCGAATTGAGTGACTAAACTCTCACCTTGCTACTTCCTCTGTCAGACCACCATGGTGTCCCTTGAGGGCCTCTCCAAGGTGGTGGACCCCTCCCAGCTGACCCCAGACTTCGAGGGGAGCCTGGAATACAACCACGAGGAGTGGATCGAGATCCGGGTCGCCTTCGAGGACTTCACCAGCAATGCGTCCCGCATGCTCGGCCGCCTGGAGGAGCTACAGGAGACGCTGTCCAAGAAGGACTTTCCGCAGGAGCTGGAGGGGGCCCGGCGCATGATCGAGGAGCACTCCAGCCTCAAGAAAAAGGTGATGAAGGCTCCCATCGAGGAGCTGGACGCCGAGGGCCAGCGGCTGCTGCAGCGCATCCAGGGCAGCGCGAGCAGCCACGCCGGGCCGGGCTCCGCCAACGCCGACACGCAGGGCCTGGTGCCCAAGATCGCCGCCCTGCTGGACAAACTGCACTCCACGCGCCAACACCTGCATCAGCTGTGGCACGTACGCAAGCTGCAGCTGGACCAGTGCTTCCAGCTGAGGCTTTTCGAGCAGGACGCTGAGAAGGTAAGGGCTCCCCTTGCGTGGGGCAGCCAGCCCCCCCTCCGTTTGCACCGTATGAAACGTATCGTCCCGTCGATTCAGTTTCTGTCACTTCAAATGCTGTGAATTTTAGGTCGGTTCTCCGAGCACTTTCACGAGAGGTGATCCGCCTGGCTTATATTCCGCAGTCATGTATTCTTGAGCGAAACGCACTCGATGTGTCTCATGCACACGCCGGCGCCGACGTCCCCGTTTCTTCTCTTGTCTGACGTGCAGATGTTCGACTGGATCATGCACAACAAGAGCCTGTTCCTGGCAGGCTACACGGAGATCGGGACCAACCACTCGCACGCCATGGAGCTTCAGACGCAGCACAATCACTTCGCCATGAATTGCATGGTAAAAAGGCCCTTTTTTTCTGGCAGCCGTCCCCTAAGAGCTCGTGTGGGCTCAGTAGCCTGAACTGCGGATTGAGAAGCCCAGCCTTTGTGAGCTGGTGTCATGTGGGGCAGCGGCTAAATAAGACGTCACGTTCGCTCTGCTTATTTCAGATTAAGGCAGCATAGCTCAGGACCTTGTGGTGTAGCTGCTATTCAGTATGTTGTGGGTTTTTCTGTCAGTGTGTGTGTTTGTGTATTTGTGGCCTTGAGTAGTGGTACTGCTGTGTGTGTGTGTGGTTTCATGTGAGTGAGTTGGAGGGTGTTGACCATACACGATGACTGTTTCAGCTCCCATCTCCACACCAATCAGGGGTTCGCGTGTCCTGACCTGATGCGTGTAATTACCTGTGCACACAGACACGCATGAAGTCTCTCACGCCTGCTGGGTCCCCGGCCTACAGCAATTGGTACAGGATTCGGTCCACTGGCGTCACCCTGAATGGGAGCTTAATTCGGCTTGACGTGATCTCACCGAGTCTGAGAAGCGAGCTGGTTTCCTTTTCAGTGGTGGAAGCTGTGTTTTTTTTTTTTCCTGCAGGTCTAGATTTATTTTGGTGGTGGCACTTGTGTAACCAGCACTGAGCATGAAGCGCACATCATCGGCGGTATCTGAGCTTTGGGTGATGCTGGCTGAATGACACAACATCTCACCCCAATGCGTGCGCGCGCACACAGACACACACACAGACACACACACACACACACAGATGGAAGTGCTTTCAGCAAATGACACACAGAATTATTTGGCAGGGTTGCAGTAATTATCACTGGTCTGTGTTGTTCTGTGTCCGTGTACTCTGGGTGTCTGTTGTTTACTGTCTGCTCTGGTACTCATTGTCTTGGATTTATTGACACTGTAGAGTGAAGGAGGCGTGTGAGACTTTCACTCTGGTATGTACACATGACAGTACTATCCGGAAAGTTGTCATCAGTCATAATTAAATGTGATTAATGTGTATAGATATCCGGTATTAGCTCACAGAGAACTCGGGGCATAGGGTTAACTTAAGCAAATGAGTCAAATCGGGGTTAATTGCCAGCTAGCTCCTCCAATCCCTTCCCATGGTCATTAGTGGAGTCCCACCCCAGCTGAGGTCTGCTCTTCCCATCATGCAGAACGTCTACGTCAACATCAGCCGCATCGTGTCGGTGGGGAACCGGCTGCTGGAGTCGTCCCACTACGCCTCGCAGCAGATCAAGCAGATCTCCGGGCAGCTGGAGCTGGAGTGGAAGGCCTTCGCCGCAGCCCTGGACGAGCGCAGCACCCTGCTGGAGATGTCCGCCGTCTTCCACCAGAAGTGCGATCAGGTGAGTGGGGGGGGGGGGGATCAGCCTTCTGTCCGGGGGATCGTTCCATCTGCTCCTGCTGTTTGGCTCTGCCAGTACATCCTTCCACTTTTAGGTTTAAGGAGACAGATGTGAGATCATTCCAGAGAATGGGCAGAGGATCTCGTTGTGCAGGACGCATTGAGCAGATGGCCTCTGGGGCCTGTCCAGTGTAGTCTTGCCTACTCAGCTTCTCAGTGATCTGGAATTTCTGCTATTTTACATAGTGTCCTGTTCTGAGAATTACATCCCTCCTTACCTCCAGGGCTTGTGCGATGCTTATGTAATGTACCGCATAGTGTTTGACTTGTTGATTCTACTGCTGGATGTTGGCAATGGATCCTCGAATGGTTTTTTGGGTAGTGTCCCAGTTCTTTTCTGGTTGAGTTTGCTTGAGGATGTCTTCTCCCTTCAGCACAGTGCCAGTGGGTTATCAGTCCATCTAGATGTCTGTATGTAACCTGCTCTGAGCTTCGAGAGGGATTCAGAAAGTGACCAAGGCATCTTTCTTTGACGCGTCCCTCCCCCGCAGTACATGTCCAATGTGGACTCCTGGTGTAAGGCCTGCGGCGAGGTGGACCTTCCCTCGGAGCTTCAGGACCTGGAGGACGCCATTCACCACCACCAGGGCCTCTACGAGCACATCACTGCAGCCTACTCGGAGGTAAGAGCACTGGGGGGGGGGGGTGGGCCTGAGAAGCTGAGGTGTTCATGATGCCATCAGCGCGCCGTTCTATCCCCCCAGATCATTCTCCCTTCCCATAATCCCATTCCCAACGCATGGCAGTAATAATCGCAGCTTGGTTGTCAGCAGCAGGGATCGGCAGTGATTTCCGGACTCACGCCCTGCTGGTCTTCCCAGGTAAGCCAAGACGGCAAGGGCCTACTGGACAAGCTGCAGCGCCCCCTGACCCCGGGCAGCGCCGACTCGCTCACCGCCTCCGCCAACTACTCCAAGGCGGGGCACCACGTGCTGGATCTCATCCACGAGGTCCTGCACCACCAGCGGCAGCTGGAGAACATCTGGCAGCACCGCAAGGTCCGGCTGCACCAACGGCTGCAGCTCTGCGTCTTCCAGCAGGACGTGCAGCAGGTGGGCGGAGCTCCCGGACCCCGGCGCATGCAGCGACGCGCAGCGCTGCGGTTACCCGCCGTGTGCTGGCTTACCGGCAGCCCTCATGCGGCTGCTTCCCTGCGCGTATAAAGCCGAAATTGCAGCGTGTGATTTGTGACTGCAGTGCTGGGCTCGTGTCGGGCTGGGATCGACACCCTGAGCGGGAACCGGATCGGCGTTGCGAGCTCTGTGCGGACGTGCGTGGGAGGGTGCCGTGGGCGGCAGTGGGGGCGGCGGTTCGGGGGAGGGGGAGGCACACTCCCTGGCTCGCTTTCTCGTTAGCAGGTCCGTGCGTAGGCTAGGCAACGGTTGCCATAGCAGAGGCTGCTGCGGCTCCCAGGTGCGAAGCACGTCGCAGGCGGATCGGAGCATTCCGAGCAGGACGGGGAGTCGGAATGTAGGAATAGGACTTCGTTAGTATGCAAATCACAAAGCACTTTGCCAAATCTTAAACTGTCTTTCCTGCGAAGCTCTCTGCGTTCCGTCACCTTAAACTTTCTAGCCCTTTCCCAGTCTTGATCGACACGGTGAGCATGTGTGGGCATTTGCAAGGGTTTGTGGGTGTTTCAGGTCCAGAGGTTCAAGGACTCTCATACCCACCCTTTAGCATTAAGTGGATGATGTGTTTATTTTGGAGGACCATCCTGTCACCTGAGAAGTGGCTGGATGTGAGAGCTCCACCTAGTGGCGGAATTACTGCATAGGCTCGGCTTTGGGGATCCCCTTAGGAATTTGTGCTGTACCAGTGGGGAGCTTCAGAGGACCGAGTTCAGTCACATGTCTGGGCTCAGCTGGAAATGCACCTGCGTGTTTCCACTTTTTTCCACCCAGGAACAGGCCGTGTGGGGGGTGGAGGGTGGGGGAGTCTCTATGGAAACGGTTAAATTTCTGCCTTTTCCATGGTTTTCCAATACGCCCCTGGGGGGAACGCTAACTACTAAGCACCAGATTTAAACGGCACACTGTGTGCCACCAGGTGTTGGACTGGATAGAGAACCACGGCGAGGCCTTTCTGAGCAAGCACACTGGGGTGGGCAAGTCACTGCACCGTGCCCGCGCCCTGCAAAAGAGGCACGAAGATTTTGAGGAGGTGGCCCAGGTGAGTGCCGGGGGCGTGCGAGAGAAGTGTGGCTTATAAAAGGGGGAGGGGGCAGAGGCGAGCTTGTGATGTAACACTGCGGCGCCCTCCGGCTCACGCCCCCCCTTCCACAGAACACGTACACCAACGCCGACAAGCTGTTGGAAGCCGCGGAGCAGCTGGCCCAGACAGGCGAATGCGACCCGGAGGAGATCTACCAGGCCGCCCACCAGCTGGAGGATCGCATCCAGGACTTTGTGCGGCGTGTGGAGCAGCGCAAGGTGCTGCTGGACATGTCAGTGTCCTTCCACACACACGTCAAGGAGGTGGGTCCTGCTTGCACCTTCCCATGCACACAGACGGGGACAGGGAGGGACGGACGGGGACAGGGAGGGACGGACGGGGACAGGGAGGGACGGACGGAGACAGGGAGGGACGGACGGAGACAGGGAGGGACGGACGGAGAGTAAGGAAGACGTACATTGTTCGTTTGGCTGCTTTTTGTACTGATACTTTTCCACAGACCTCTTTGATAGGAAATGAAATTATTTGCCTTGCGAGAGATTGCCTTGTTTTTTTTATTCACGCCCTCTTAGCGGAACAGATTAAGTACTCACACAGAGGTAATGGCTCTACTGTAATCGTGGGCACTGACTGCGAGTGTCGCCCCCTAGCTGTGGACCTGGCTTGAAGAACTGCAGAAGGAGCTTCTGGATGACGTGTACGCAGAGTCAGTGGAAGCCGTGCAGGATCTGATCAAACGCTTCGGCCAACAGCAGCAGACCACCCTGCAGGTCACGGTGAACGTCATCAAGGAGGGCGAGGACCTCATCCAGCAGCTGAGGTGACCGGCTGCATACGGTTCTAGACATGTTTCAGGGTCTCAGATGTGTATGGGATCTAGCACACGCCTCCATCTTCTGGTCGCTTGCGTTTCGGCTCAATTTCAGATGTAACTAATGCAGCAGACGTCACTACCAACTGTGTGTGAGTGTGACCCTGAAATATACCCAGCCGAGCCAAGTTCTTAATTGTTCATTTACAGGCGCATGGTCTCGATCTGCGCAGTGATGGTTGTGGTACCGATGGTAACCTTTTGAAAACCATTTAGAGAACACGGCATGGAGGGCAGCCCTGAGGTCACAGTCCCCCGTCTCTCCCCCTACAGGGATTCGGCCATTTCCAGTAACAAGACACCCCACAATAGCTCAATCAACCACATTGAAAGCGTCCTCCAGCAGCTGGACGAGGCACAGGGCCAGATGGAGGAGCTCTTCCAGGAGAGGAAGATCAAGCTCGAGCTCTTCCTGCAGCTGCGCATCTTTGAGCGTGACGCCATCGACGTGAGTGATCCGGAACCTTCCGCTCCCTTCCGATGTGGGTGCGGGCAGTCTTACAGGCGCGGCTTCTTGAAGTAATTACCAGGGTTAGCGCTAATCTCAAGGCTCCGTGCAGCGTTCAGCATCCCAGTGGGATGCAGGGGTAGACAGTAGATGGTCGGAGCAGAGTCTCTGAGCCTTTGTCTCTGCGGGGCTCATTTCATACAAATAGAGCAGGGGAGAGTAATCTTATCCGCAAAGGGCCGCTGTGCATGCAGGTTTCGCTGCAACTCCTAAATTAGGCCACTAATTAGAGGACAGATTGGCTAAAGAGTCCTCACACCTGTATTTGAACAGCTGACCTACAGGTTATCCCAAAAACCTGCACACACAGCGGGCCTTTGCGGGTAAGATTGCCCACCGCTGAAATAGAGCGTCGCTCAGCTTGGCTTACGAAAAGCAGGCGAGTAACCCAGGAAGCGAGTACCAATCCCCTGGCATCTTAGCTCCAATTAACTGCCCATTAAGATGACGGGACTTTGGCAGCGCCCGCCATGTCCCAAACCATGCGGGTTAACACGCTGGAGTTCGCGAAGGTCAGAGGCGGGACGCGTTCATGACATGCCAAGGGGTTTGTTTGTCTGCAGAATTCACCCCAGGACCCTCAGCCTACCACTGTGCTCTGGCTTTCCAGAGCTCTAGGACGTTGCTCAATGAGGTCGCCTCTCTAGCACTTTATTGGCTGATTTTTTTTGTCCCCGCCTTGGTGAGCTGTCGGTGGCGCTTATTGTGAAGCTGCATCACCAAGTTGGACCTTGATGTCCATCTGAACATTTATGGTCAGATGGACCTTGAAGTATAAGAAGTCATTGATTGCGGGGGGACTCTTTGTATTACCATACTGAAAATGTGTGACCCCCCCCCCATTTCAGATCATCTCAGACCTGGAGTCTTGGAATGACGAGTTGTCACAGCAGATGAATGACTTCGACACGGAGGACCTGACGCTGGCCGAGCAGCGACTGCAGCATCACGCCGACAAGGCGCTCACCATGAACAACCTCACCTTCGACGTCATCCACCAAGGCCAGGAGCTGTTACAGTATGTCAATGAGGTGCAGGCCTCCGGTGAGTCCACGTGAGATCCCCACTCCCCTGAGCAGCCGAAGAAGCCAGTGTGACCCTTATTTACTGGGAACTCTTTAGATACCCTTATTATAGTAGCTATTGGGTCATTTTGAAGAGTCATCGTCAGAGTGGAAAGTAAAGTAAATCACTCTGTTCCAGCAAAGTTCTTTTAAACCGTGTTTTTATTGTGTATTTCGACTGTCCTATGGGTCGTTTAAGGTCGTCCTTGCCTCACAGTTCGTTTTGGGTTTTGGAGATCCCTTTAAATAAAAGCGTGTGGTTGAAGGAACATCTGCGGTTCGGGACCGGCATGTCTGGGATGCAATTCCTTCTGCAGGCGTGGAGCTGCTGTGTGACCGGGACGTGGACATGGCCACTCGGGTGCAGGACCTGCTGGAGTTCCTCCACGAGAAGCAGCAGGAGCTGGATGTGGCAGCAGAGCAGCACCGCCGGCACCTCGAGCAGTGTGTGCAACTGCGCCACCTGCAGGCTGAAGTCAAGCAGGTCAGCCATGTCTCACTGATCCTGACCCGCACCTTGATGGTCATTTAAACCCAATCCATGGCTGGGAGCTTCAGCTCAGGTGCCTGTTCCCCCCTCTCGCGTACAGCAGCCTGTCTCATCGCCTTGGTTTTGTACCTGTGACCTCATTTGCTGCTTCGGCTCTGCTAACCAGCCGCTGTTATTCAAACCCGCACGTTACTCACTTGACTTTCTTGTGACCCTCTTGCCCAGCGGTCAGGCAGACCTGCGGTATGTGTGTGGTTTTGTGTATAACCCATGTGTGCCTGTGCAGGTCTTGGGCTGGATCCGGAACGGGGAGTCCATGCTGAACGCCGGGCTGATCACCGCCAGCTCCCTGCAAGAGGCGGAGCAGCTCCAGAGGGAGCACGAGCAGTTTCAACATGCCATCGAGGTGATCTGTGCTCCCCTTCACCATCACCACTATCCTTAGCATACTCCTCCTCCAGCACCATTCCCGCTATCCTTAGCTCCTCTGCTGCTATCCTTGGTGTGTGCCTGTCCTCCTCTCCTCCACCACGGTCCTCGGCATGCCTG
Organism: Cyphomyrus plagiostoma; assembly: GCA_019775915.2. NCBI lineage: Eukaryota > Metazoa > Chordata > Actinopteri > Osteoglossiformes > Mormyridae > Cyphomyrus > Cyphomyrus plagiostoma. Next base: position 5,319,282 of record JABFEA020000050.1, on the reverse strand, counting down.
TCCTCCCTTCCATCGCGGTCCTCCTCTCCTCCATCGCTGTCCTCGGCATGCCTGTCCTCCCTTCCATCATGGTCCTCCTCTTCTCTGTCACGGTCCTCCTCTCCTCCATCACTGCCCTTGGCATGCCTGTCCTCCCTTCCATCATGGTCCTCCTCTTCTCCGTCACGGTCCTCCTCTCCTCCATCGCTGTCCTCTGCATGCCTGTCCTCCTCTCCATCATGGTCCTCCTCTTCTCCATCGCTGTCCTTGGCATGCGTGTCCTCCTCTCTTCAGCCGCTGTCCTCTGTTTACCAGTCTTCCTCTTCTCCACCATACTGACCTGTCTTAGTCCCTGTAGGATTTTAGTCCCTTCAATCTACTTGGGTTTGGATTTGGGAAGGTATCAGCAGCTGTGTTGGTGGCCCTTACAGAAAACGCACCAGAGCGCCCTCCAGGTGCAGCAGAAGGCAGAAGCCATGCTGCAGGCCAACCACTACGACATGGACCTGATCCGTGACTGCGCCGAGAACGTCGCCTCCCACTGGCAGCAGCTCATGCTGAAGATGGAGGACCGTCTGAAGCTGGTCAATGCTTCGGTGGCCTTTTACAAGACATCTGAGCAGGTGGGAGCCATTTCTGCAGAGGTCCCCTTAGACAGTTTGGTCTATGATTACATCTTGCTTCTGACTGTGTATATTTCTCCATGATTTCCGCGCGTGAAGTGCATTCTGGGTATTCTGACTTACCTCTCCCGACTCTGGGTGTTGTAGTTTAAAGCTGTGTTGTGTGTGTCCCCTCTCGAAGGTGTGCAGTGTGTTAGAGAGCCTGGAGCAGGAGTACAAGCGTGAGGAAGACTGGTGCGGGGGAGCCGACAAGTTAGGGCCCAACTGTGAGACGGACCACGTGACACCTATGATCAGCAAACACCTGGAGCAGAAGGAGGCCTTTCTGAAGGTATTGTTGTTGATGCAGGTTATGTCATGTGGGTTCAAGTGAAGCCAAACCTAATCTCATACCAGCGAGTCTGGCACCCTCCGCTGGATGCATATGGAAATGCAGTTCTGACAGCATTCCTCCCCTCCAGGCTTGCACCCTTGCCCGGCGCAATGCCGACGTCTTCCTGAAGTACCTGCACAGGAACAGCGTCAACGTGCCCGGGATGCTGAGCCACGTTAAGGCGCCGGAGCAGCAGGTTAAAAGTGAGTCCCGCCGCTGTCCGTCCGGCTGACCCATGACCCTGTCGGCGATGTTCCGTTCGTGCCGTGTGTCGGCCAGGCCCGATACGCCCCGCCCATCAGCGGCGGCGTCCCACTTTTCAGAGCTGGCCTGACCCCGGATCTGCCGATATTGGTTCTATGAATAACGGCCTTTGCCGTTTAATGACGGGCTGTAAAAAGTAAGTGGGTCACGGCTTGCCTTTAGGGGCTTCACTGCCGGATTCGATTTCAGAGCCACGTTTCATCCTGCTTTTCATGAGAATGGCGGAGAACATTCTAGAGTCCAAAAAAAATGGTCCTCCTCTTCTCCATCGCGGTCCTCCTCTCCTCCATTGCTGTCCTCGGCATGCTATCCTCCCCTCCATCGCAGTCCTCCTCTCCTCCATTGCTGTCCTCGGCATGCTTATCCTCCCCTCCATCGCAGTCCTCCTCTCCTCCATCGCTGTCCTTGGCATGTCTGTCCTCCCTTCCATCATGGTCCTCCTCTTCTCCGTCACGGTCCTCCATCGCTCTCCTCGGCATGCCTGTCCTTCTCCAAAAAATGTATACAACGCGGAACCGGATATGACCGTGTCTTTGCGTGCCGGATTTATGTCCACCTGCAGACATCCTGAATGAGCTGCTGCAGAGGGAGAACCGCGTCCTCCACTTCTGGACCATGCGCAAGCGTCGGCTGGACCAGTGCCAGCAGTACGTGGTGTTCGAGCGCAGTGCCAAGCAGGTCAGTCCAAGGGCTTCCGCCCCTCTTTCCGGAAAGGCAAAGTCATTCTCAAAATCTGGGCTGCGGTTAGTTTCCCAGAAGTCCCGACCCACACAGGGGCTCTCCCAGGCCGTGACTCCCCGCCCCTGAGAGGTCAGCGGAATAGTTTGTGAACTCCAGAGGGTTTCTGTCTAACCCATAATACCAACCCTGGCCTCTCAGATGCGGCTGCCTTAATTGTTGTGGTAGAGAATCTCAAACATCCTTAGTCACGATTTGATGTGTCGATGTTAACATACGCAGAATTCAGGGATGATTCATTGTCTTGTGCCAGAGCTCCCTCTTGTGGCCATTTCTGTATTACAATGCTGGTTTGGCTACAAGCTCACACAGGGGAGCAGTAATTACATGGGATTTAATTTCCTAAATGCTTAATCTTTTCTACTAATGTCTGTCTTTTCTGCAATGCTGTACTATTGCAGCATGACCTGTACTCAAGTATGCATGTCTCACCATAGCTAATTATCAGGTTTAGTAGGTATGTGGGAGCAGGGAAATCTGTAAACTGTTGCAGACTGGTCTTCCCGGACCAGGATTGGGGAGGTCTGGTAGAGCATGTTCCCCATGCAGCTGCTTAAATTCCCTGGACATAATGTGAATCTGGCCAGGCGTCTTGAATTTTTACTTGGAAAAGACTTTGATCCTAAAGAACCCATCAGTGTGAGATTCAGCTGTGCAGGCAATGTGCTGTTTCGCCCAGAGCGATTTGTGATGTTCTCCTGGAAAACAGCTTGCCTTTCCACTTCATACATTTTGCAGCAGCAGCTCGGCACTGCGCAATTATTGCCGATGCTGCTGCGCAGTTTTCTGAAATCCCATGAGGTTGCATTTGCACATTTTGGCGTTTTAATGTTGATGAGGAAGAGAGTCGGGTAACGTTTGCTTGGGGTGGGTGGGTTCTCAACCCTGCCCAGAAGATTTAAAGGGAAAGAAATGCGTTCTGATTCCGGCATGTAACGATACAGTATTGCTACAGTATTTTAATGTTCTTATCGGTTGCTTGATCAAGTATTTCTTACATGAGAATTATCTATTGTCACTCATTGTCAGATGTACTATATGCGCACAACACCCAGGTAACAAGGAAAACTTATTTCGGGAGGTGGGGGTGACTGGTTTCCTGTGAAACAAAATTCAGAAATCTCAGTGATGAGATTTGTGAAGCTTGCCAAGTACTGGAACACAGTTATTGAGGATTAACGCTGCTTATGAACGTATTTTATATCACGGTTTAAAGTAAGAAAGCTGATCTCAACCTAGCTGCAATTTGAGAATTGCATGTTCATAGCTTGCGATATCGATATTAATGTCACACGTCGCCCAACCTTACTATGAAATATACAGTTTGATGTATTTTAGACCCGGATTCTTCATCAAAGGACCAGTGCTCTCGTCTTCTGGCTAGAAGAAAGTTAAACGTTTTTCAAATGGATTCACTAATACTAGTAAACGTTTTAAAGACCAGCTGTGCCAAACCACGCTTCCCAGTAAGATGAGTGAGGGCGTGAGATCTCTGAAAGCCCTTCTGAAGCTGTTCTTCGCCCGCACCGCAGGCCTTAGAGTGGATCCACGACACTGGCGAGTTCTACCTGTCCACTCATACCTCTACCGGCTCCAGCATCCACCACACACAGGAGCTACTAAAGGAACACGAGGACTTCCACATCACAGCCAAGGTAGGGCGCGTTAGCCTGTAGCTCCGCTGTGCTCTCGCTCCCCCTCTCTCTCTCTGTCCACTAATTCCACACTCTCCCTGCCTCAGCAGAATCCTGTGCCAATGGGCAGCTCACGTGATATTAGTATTTTTATGCATAAGCAGCTAAATGGCCGAATTAGTTGATCTGTTTGTCGGGCCTTTCGGGGTGGGGGCTCTCCCTCCGACTGAGTGAATCACATGGGGGTGTTTTTGTCCTACTGCTCAGCCACATGGTAAAATCCCCATTGTGTCCTCCTGCCAATGTCCCCTGCATTAACACCCCCCCCCCCTCCGCATTCACCTCACCTGCAGCAAACCAAAGAGCGAGTAAAACTGCTGATACAGTTGGCCGATGGCTTCTGTGACAAGGGGCACGCCCACGCCATGGAGATTAAGAAATGGGTTACCGCTGTGGACAAACGCTACCGGGACTTCTCCCTGCGCATGGACAAGTACCGCTCGTCCCTGGAGAAGGCGCTGGGCATCTCCTCTGACTCCAACAAGTCGGTGCGTGTCACGTCTCAGGGCTTCGTGGGGCGGGAGGTGACTGCAGTGGGAGGGGGAGCTTCTCGCAGCTGTCCTGCGTCGGCCGGTCCCCTGCTAGGTCACTCCTGCATTGTTCCCTGTCACAGAGCAAAGACCTGCAGCTGGACATCATCCCAGCCAGCGCCCCGGGGTCGGAGGTCAAGCTGCGGGACGCGGCCCATGAACTTAATGAGGAGAAGCGCAAGTCGGCCCGCAGGAAAGAGTAGGCGTCTGCGCCGCACCCCACGCCAAAACCTTCCGCCCTGCTCTCTCTCTCGTTCGTTTACGCTTGCCGAATTTCTTGGCCCAGATGTCCGCCTATGCGGTTCTCCTCGAATCGCTCCGACTCCTTTGTCCAATCAGATCCTCGCTGTTTTGGCCAGATGAGGAGCACGGGGGTCACTTGTTTCCAATGGCCCAGAGCGTCTCGCTCCAGATTAACACCTGCCTCGTTTATCTGACTGTCAGTTTGCCTGTGATCCCCTGTGCCACGAACTCCCATGCCGGTGATTAATGCAGGCCAGCTGCTTTGTCCGGCCATGGCCTGCCCTCACGCACGTGCCGTGCCCCGATTGGAGTCCGTCCAGTCACATGGATGTTTTCTTTGCAATGGCCTGATTTGTGGCCATTTCCATGACAGGATGAGGAGCTGTGTACTGCTTTAAAAAGTGTATAGCAAGTACTGACGAGGACCCAGTTTTAGACGTTAAAATTGAAACAGGCCAGCAGTAGCTAATCCTCTGAGTGTTTGTGCACGTGTGTCTCTGCAGGTTCATTATGGCAGAGCTTATTCAGACGGAGAAGGCCTACGTGCGGGACCTGAGGGAGTGCATGGACGTAAGCACCCCCCCCCCCCCAAACTGCCAGCTTTAGGAAGCGCTGAATGACTACGCGTCATTAGAATAACCTGCCTACTTTTGTACCATACTGGCCAATAGTATATACTATTACGCCAACATCATGTGGGCGCTCATGTTCAGCCCAATCTGTGTCCCCTGCTCAGACCTACCTGTGGGAGATGACCAGTGGCGTTGAAGAGATCCCCCAAGGAATCGTAAACAAGGAGCACATCATCTTTGGAAACATGCAGGACCTCTATGAGTTCCACCACAAGTGAGTCTGCCAGTGTGCTGGAATATGGCAAACTATACTCATGGTCTGTGAGAGTATAGTGGAATATGGTGAACTATACTTGGGGCCTGTGAGAGTATAGTGTCCTGTATGCAGTATGTAGTATACTTAGGAACCATTGGAGAACATTGTACAGTACGTTTGATCTGTAAGAGTACATAGCACTGTATTTAGGGTAAAACATCACTGGGTTTTTTTTTTAAGTACGGTGTGCCTTAATGAGTAAGCAGTCTTTTTTAGCTGATCTCACACTCGCTTCCTGTCGTCTCAGCATATTCCTGAAGGAGCTAGAGAAGTATGAGCAGCTACCAGAGGATGTGGGTCACTGCTTCGTCACCTGGGTGAGCGTGGGGAGCCGGGATGCGTTCTCGTTAACTCAGACACATAGTTTTATGCTTCTTCTTGATGTAGGGTGTGGCTGGTCTCACCCGCGGCTACACTCTACCCCCTTATTCTGTGTAAGCCCACCTGCCGTCTCCTGACGCCTCTCCGCTCGGTTCACTGTTTACAGGCCGACAAGTTCCAGATGTACGTCAATTACTGTAAGAACAAACCGGACTCCACCCAGCTGATACTGGAGCACGCTGGGAGTTACTTCGACGTGAGTGACCGCTCCCATTATGACTCCCTGACGGACCTGAGCAGAGGGGGTCGCAAGGTCACACAGTAAAGTGTGCCTCATTGTTTCACCCGACGTTGTGTATGTCAGGAATTGTGGGCACCTTTCTGAACTCATGAACTCCAACCTGGACTGGTTCTGAGTAGATATTTTAGGCAGCTTGAACTTAAACTTAAGACGTTTCGCACATATGACCAAAGACGTACAATAGTTGCCACGGGAACGTACTGTACTGTGTGGAAATACGACCATGCCAGCCTGGCACGCATCTCCCAATCTCATTCTCACACCTAAGAGCGAGTGCGATTTATCCTATTCCGACATACGTCCATTTCGACGGATGACCTGTCTGCCGGAATTAAACCCAGTTGTATGTCGGGGTCAGTCTGTATGAACGGTTTAAGTAATTCTGTTTGAATATATGATCTGAAACGTGTGGATTTTCGTCTTTTGACTCCAGGTAGGCGTCTCTGTCGGCGTATTGGCGCAGTTAGTTACCGGGTAGCGATTGATCTCAGTGCGTGACTCTAATCAGGCTGCGGATGTCACCTGTAATCCTCTTATCCCTCTTACAGGAGATCCAGCTCAGGCACCGCCTGGCCAACTCCATCTCCTCCTACCTGATCAAGCCGGTGCAGAGAATAACCAAGTACCAACTGCTGCTCAAGGTCCGTCGCGGGGGGCGGCCACGCTGGGGCGTGTGTGCTAGCATTCGCTCACGGAGGGCTTTCGCATGGTCTGTTTCTTAGCGTAACGCGGCGCCATTCGTGACAATCCAGAGAAGGTAGACTTTAGCTTATTAGCGTTCTTTCTGTTAGCCTAGCGTTACTTTTCGTACGCAACTTGGAGAAAAAGGGGGCATTTGGTAGCTTTTAGCATGTTAGCGTTGTCTATGTTACCGTAATGCAGCTCACTCTTGGCGCCTCCATGTTTCGGGCCTCAGCCACGTCTGTCATGTTTCTTATCGGTCTAGCTTTATGCTCTGGTCCCCAGGAGCTTCTGACATGCTGTGAGGAGGGTAAAGGGGAGATCAAGGATGGCCTGGAGGTCATGCTGAGTGTGCCCAAGCGTGCCAACGACGCCATGCATCTCAGCATGCTGGAAGGTGAGCGGAGCCAGGGCACGTGGGGGCTGAACGCTGACGTTCAGCCCGGCTTTACTGTCTGAGGGCCCGAAATCTGTCGTGAAGCACATTGCCTTATCCATTTGCTGCTTGTTGCTCGCGTTCTCAGATCTGACCTCATTCTCTGCAGGGTTCGACGAGAACGTCGAGTCTCAGGGCGAGCTCATCCTTCAGGAGTCCTTCCAGGTGTGGGACCCGAAGAGCCTGATCCGCAAGGGCCGGGAGCGCCATCTCTTCCTGTTTGAGATGTCCCTGATCGTCAGCAAGGAAGTCAAGGACTCCAACGGCCGCAGCAAGTACATCTATAAGAGCAAGCTCTTCGTGAGTGGCCTCCTCAAGCCGAACCCCGTCTTTTGTCAAAGGCTCACGTGGTCTTGATGTCGGATTCTTCTCACGGTGGCTGGTCCCCTATCTTTAGACCTCAGAGTTGGGGGTCACGGAGCACGTTGAGGGAGACCCCTGCAAATTTGCCCTCTGGGTAGGACGAACCCCAACTTCTGATAACAAGATTGTCCTAAAGGTAAAAAGCACGTGGCCGGCTGAGAGCAGCAGGCTTCCGTTTTCACCCCATTCTGCATGACTGCATGGTGTTTCCTGTGGTCGTATGGCTTATGGGTAGCAACTGGGTGCATCTAGGAATCTCTTTACTGCTCTCTGCACCATTGACCATATGTGTGAATTTCCATTGGCCAAAGTAACCCAAGCTATTATCCTGTACAAAAGCAAATATTTGCATGAATAAGAAATTATGGTTGGCTAACATGCTTTCTGCCAAGTCAATCGACAGCTTTTTATAGATGATATTTTAGTATCTGTGGGCCCTGCCTGAGAGCCCCCATTGTTTTACTATGTATGAATTTACAAAAACACAGCTCTCTCCCTTCCCATTCCTCATCCCCCCCCCCCCCCCCACACCCAAAATCGTATTCCTTTCAAACCCAGCAGAACTGAAGCTGCTGTCAATGTTAATTGTCGGTAAAGCATGTTACCTATTTACACGCCGGTTGGTGTTCTTGGGGGTGCATGTACACCATCCGAATCAGAATGTGCATCGTCTGCATTGTGCTTTGTAGTGCCATGGTGTGCTTGCTCTTCTGTAATGGAAGTCACTGTAGACACGCTGCTGGTTAGGTGAACTCCACCACCCTCAGCAGACTGACCCGTGTGACATCACAGGTGTGACATCACAGGGAGCCCAGATTATCTTTCTGTTCTTGTCACGTGCCTTTCAAACAGACTGTTCTTTAGCCTTCCTGCTCTAACTATCCAAAGTGGTTCGTTAATGCGAGTATTTAATCAGTTTGCTAGGTTAGCCATTCTTTGCGACTGGATGACCCAAAAATAGCTCAAATTCATTTTTACCTTTTTATATGATATATGGTAGAATGACTGTAGAATGATTAGGGAGAGGATTAGCTTCTAATGCTGACACTAAGACTAATGGAACGATGTTTAACAAACAGATTGTGTTAAAGAAGTTGGTGTCTTTCTTTTGCTGTCTCTCCATGCCGTTTGTCATCATGATGTGTGAATCATTCAGTATGAAAAATAGTGAAATTCTCTATTCTATATTTCAAACTAAGCCTCTAAGTCAGGGCAGCAAACACAGCACCATGGTGAGTATTGCGGCCAACAGCGACTCGATCAAATCGATGAGGGGAGGGGCTTTGCCGCCGTCTAACCCCGCGTCACGCTTTTCCCAGGCCTCCAGCATCGAGAACAAGCAGGACTGGATCAAGCACATACGGGAGGTGATCCAGGAACGCACCATCCACCTCAAGGGGGCGCTCAAGGAGCCCATCCACATTCCCAAGTCCGCCACCACGAAGCACAAGGGTAGAAGGTAACCCCTCTCTGAAGAGAACGTCTTCAGTGTTATTGCTCTTATTTATTGGACATTTCTTTTTAAATTGTGCAGAACCTGAGTTGAGAACTGAGTCTTTTTCCACAGGGATGGTGAAGACCTGGACAGTCAGGGTGATGGAAGCAGTCAGCCTGACACCATATCTCTGGCCTCTCGCACGTCCCAGAACACCCTGGACAGCGACAAAGTGAGTCCCAGGCCTCGGATCTCCCTGCACAGCTCCACTCCAGCAGATGGGGTAAATCCTGGAGTCTGATTCTAGGACCACGCTGCCGTTCCCTGACCCCCCTCTCTCTCTCATACGTCCCCATCTAGCTTTCTGGAGGTTGCGAGCTGACCGTGGTCATCCATGACTTCGCGGCAGGGAATAGCAATGAGCTGACGATACGCCGCGGGCAGACAGTGGAGGTGCTGGAGCGCCCCCTGGAGCGGCCCGACTGGTGCCTGGTGCGGACCACTGACCGCTCGCCAGCCCAGGAGGGCCTCGTGCCCTGTGCCATGCTCTGCATCGCCCACTCCCGCAGCAGCATGGAGATGGAGGGCATCTTCAACCACAGAGGTAGGCAGGGATTCTCCATGCCCCGACCCCCATATGGACATGTCCAAAGAGGGCCCCCTCTGAAAGGCTCGAGTCCCAACTTGGGACGGGACTTTGTTTACACTCACACGTGTCACCACTCAGTCCTCTAACCGTGGGCCAAATGCACAGAGATACGGGTATGTGTGTCACAGATCATGTTTGTAAATTAGAAACCGCGCTGAAATGGTAGATCGGAACAGCTGGATGGTGAATTCACCTTTCTCCTCCTGTATTCCTGTTCCTGAACTGAACCTCTCTGCCAGAGTTCTGTGTTTGTTTTTTTTTCTTCTTTTTTTCACCAGCAGAGGGCATGTGACTCTGGTTACCAGCGGGTCACTCCTGTACTAGTTTTAATTCATTTTTAATGGATCTTTGGCCGATTTGTAGGTTGTTTGCTTTGCATAGAGTTTGGTTTGAAAAGCTGGTCTCGTGCATTGTAGAGGAGTGTTGTTTTCCTTACGGGTGGGATTATTCTTATCAACTGATTCAATTGAGTTTTTAATTAGCGCTTTTTATGGACCAAAAAAAAATATATATACACACACAGTGGATTGACACAGTTAATGTGTATAAGATGTTGGAGTTATCTGCTGACTTATCTGGGTCATGAGGATAGTTCTGGATCGTTCCATCGTTTTCCCATTTCATCGTGGCCTATTCGGCCCGCTGCCAGACGGGGGGTGACGGGTGGTGGGGGTAGTGTCCCCTGGGAGGCGGAGCCTACATTCCCATGGTTGCAGGGCCAGGGCTGATGTTCCCCGAGGGTGTAAGGCCGCGGGATGACATCCCATGGGGGTGGGGTTTATGCCCCAAAGGCAGAGGAACAGAGCTGATGTCCCCTGGGGGCTCACATCCCGTGGCAGTTTAGAGTACGGCTGCTCTCTGTTGGCCCTGCAGATACCCTGTCGGTGTGCAGCAGCGATTCCCTGGTCCCCGGTTCGTCGGCCACGCTGCAGCCCAGCCATATCTCAGGCCCCCACAGTTCCCCGGGGCCCAAGCGGCCCGGCAACACGCTGCGCAAGTGGCTGACCAGCCCGGTGCGGCGGCTGAGCAGCGGCAAGGCCGACGGCCACGTGAAGAAGCTGGCACAGAAGCACAAGAAGAGCCGCGACGTGCGCAAGAGCGCCGACGTCGGCTCGCAGAAGGACTCCGACGACAGTGCCGCCACACCTCAGGACGAGACCGTGGAGGAGGTGGGGGGCAGGGCTGACTGCAGTGGGCAGGGATGCTTACCATGGGTGTGGGGTTTGTTGCTATGGGGCAGTTTGATGCTAGGCGTTGAATTGCTGGATTAGTTACTATGGGCTGGGGTTTGTTGCCAAGAGACGGAGCTTGTTGTTAGGGGCTGGGTTACTGGGTTGGTTATTATGAAGTAGGGTTTGTTATGGGCCTGAGTATTTTGTTGGGGGTGGAGTAGGTTACTTTATTGTGGGGTTTGTTGCTATGAGATGGTTGTTACAGAGGGGGTGGTTGGTTACTTTGGCATGGGCTTGGTTACTGTGAGGTGGGGTTTGCTACTATGGGTGTGGCTTGTTGTCGTGTAGGGCGTGGCTGGGAGCATTGGGGGCGGAGCTGGCTCTCACATGGCTGACATGTTCCTCTGCAGAGAGTAAGGAGCGAGGGGCTCAGCAGTGGCACACTGTCCAAGTCGTCGTCGTCGGGCATGCAGAGCTGTGGGGAGGAGGAGGGGGAGGAGGCACCCGACTCGGTTCCCCTGCCACCCCCCATGGCCATCCAGCAGCACAGCCTGCTGCAGTCAGACTCCCAGGATGACAAGGTGAGCATGGGGGCCACCTGTGGGGGGTGCCGGCGGTGCCACGTGGGGAGTCACCGTCCTCCAGCAAGCCAGCTCCCCCCCTCCTTAGCCACGTCCGAGTCGGGTCTAAGGTTAAACGACTGAGCACAGACCTACCCGCTTCTCTGCTGTCTATAGCTTGGGTCTTTTACGGCGGAAACTAACACAGCCCTGTGCTAATGTACCTTATAGCCCCAGAGCTGTGAGTAAGTAGAGGTACTGTAAGGAGGGCATATGATCTACGTCGTTAAAAACATCGGAAAAGTTTAACATCTCAGATGTGACAGTCATATCTAAACGGTCCTTACGATTTCAAAATGACATGATGCAATGCCCTGTGTCCCTCCCCTGGATGGATCTACATGGAAATCACACACTTATTCCATCGATTTGTAGGTCTTATTCGTACCGTGGTTGACGTGGCCCCCTGCTGGCCGTCATGTGCATGGGGGGTTCACAGTGTGCTCTCCCAGCCAGTGACGATTCTCTGACCCTCTTTCTTTTCTCCTCTTCTGTTCCTGACTGTATTGTTTGCCTTTAGCCTTTCATTGATTTGTGTTCTGTGTTCGCTTTATCTCAGTTCCCATACCTCTCCATCTGAATCACTCCCTCTCGCTCCTCCCATTTTTTTTTTCCTCCTTCACTTCCGTGCTTGATTTCCGGGTTTATGATAGTTCTTTGGTTTACTCTAATGATTCTTATTTGAAGACCATGACTGCTCACACTCTCATTTGTTTGGTAATTTCCACTATGAGCTTCTCTTAAGTTAACAATCATCTTTGATTTAGCCTTTCTAAAGGCTGACTTCTCCGTTGACTACTGCTACAAAGCTGTCGTGTACTTAAAACAAGAACTCCGCTATTGGGTATAGCACCCTTCTTTCCTGTGTAACCGTGAAAGGCCCTTGGATTGTAATTCCACCTTAAGGCTTATTTGAAAAGCTCTGCCCGCTGAGAATTGTCTTCTAGCACTCTGTACTTCACCCAAAAGCAAGCCTTTTCCATGTGCCTGCAGAGGTTGAGCTTCCTGAATTCGTAATACCTTGAATTTTGTTTATAAACGCTTCATTCCCCGTCACCCTTTGTTAGGCTTCTTCTGGAAGTATCCTTGCCAAAGGCAGGTTCAGATTAATGCTGGTGCCCTGCTGGGGCCCTGTGCCCTGCCCGCAGGCTCCGAGCTGCCCCGCTCCCCCTCCCTTCACCCCCCAACCCCCCCACCAGTCCCCCTTTCCTCTGTACGTGGACCACCATTCTCCATGCTTGCCTGTAATTGGCACCTAGTAGCTGGCGAAGCCAGGGACCGCCCCCCTATGCCTTTTTTGGGAAAGTGGGAGTGTCCGGAAGTGACGGCATTGGTGAGAATTTCTGCCTCTTTGTGATGGACTGTGTTCATGACTGCATTGCACATTCTCCGGCCCTGAAGTGCAGATCTCCTGACATGCCATGTTTGAGCTGAAAACCTGTCTTATTCTGTAATGTGAATGCAAACATTTAAGCAAATTAAAACCACATTATTAATTTTCTCTTTACTTTGGAGAAAAACTTTCTTCAGTTTTCTTTGTCTTGTTTTTTTTTTTTTTGTCTTTCTATTTATTTTGCATTTAGTTTTAGAAAGTTGATTGATTTTTAAAGTTAAAAGTTGCATGTGGGTAGGTAATGTATGGGCAGATAAATGGTTGATGTTTGTGGCGGGGGGGGGGGCGTGCTCCATTATTTGGTAACTGTTAACTGTATTGCGTTAATTTTAACATTAGAAATCCTTATGTCTTGGCCGGTGACCCATAAGCTCCTCCTATTGTCATGTCATGGGCATATTCTAAGACTGAGTATGCAAATTAGTCGTATGCAAATGTATTGCCGTGCCCCTCCCACCACAAGCGCCTCTGCTAAGCCTGATGTTCTATGCGAATCGCAGTAACGCTCGGGCAGATTTTGTGCGTTCTCCAGAAGTACCCATCTGACACTAATCCTTGCACCCCCTCTCCAGACATCCTCGCGACTCTCTGTACGCCCAAGCAGCTCCGAGACGCCCAGTGCTGCGGAACTGGTCAGCGCCATTGAGGAACTGGTCAAGAGCAAGATGGTGAGGAGCAGCGACTCTGATTGCTGGGGGGGGGGGGGCGTCTTTGCTTTATGACGCCAATCAAAATGCGGCTTTCTCTGCTCATCTAGTGTTCTCCTTTATCTCTGCTTTTATTTTGCTAATGCTAACCTGCTAATCTTGGACAGCAGCAGCGTTACGGTCTATTTTCTACCTTCGTAGTCAAATGTGGCATTAAATACTGGGCACTCCGTTCTGGCGACACGGTGACCAGCAGGAGCTGGCCGTCTGTATTTAAGCCACCCTGAGACCTGTTGCCATCAATCAATCAATAATCAATCAATCCTTTATTGTCCCCGTGGGGAAATTCTTTTTACGCCTCCCTCAACTTGGTCTTTGTAGATCAAGTTGTCC
>JABFEA020000050.1:5292996-5303033 GCA_019775915.2 Cyphomyrus plagiostoma | reverse complement strand
TTGGTCCCCTGGGTGTGCCCTAGGACCGGCTTGGGTATTTATGTTCAACCCTGTTTATTGTTGGGGTCAGGCTCCACAAACCCCCCCCCCCCCCCCTTGTGTGTTGTCATGGGAATGGGCTCGGGTAACCTTGAGATCATATCGTCTTGGTAACCTGTGGTTCCTCACCTCCATCAGGACCTCAAGCAGCGGCTGGGTCATCGGTTGCAGATCACAGATTTGCTGATTAAGCCGGTTCAGAGAATCATGAAGTATCAGCTTCTGCTGAAGGTCAGTGTGACACCGATGGGCGATTTTAATATTGGCGGGAGACTCCCCCATTTCTGATAGGTGCTCATCTAGCTAGCATCCCTGTGCTCAGGACCGGTCCTGGGCCGGACACCTGCTGGGCTCACTATCACACGTGCGCGCACACATACTTACTAGCGCTGGGTGTTGCCACTGATTTCCCGTATTGATTCAATTCCGATTCACAAGGTCCTGAATCTATTTGATTTCTTATTCCGTTTGATTCTATGCGATATCGATTGTGACGCCCGAAGGTTAGTAATCTATAAATTCAACATATCCTCGTGTTTATTACATTTGGTTAGTGGAAAATGCCACATGCTGCTGTTTTGGTAAGTCATGGAAGTGATAATCACTGAAGTGGCGGTGAAGAGAGGGACAGCTCAGCAGAAACATCATCTTTCGAAAGAGGAGATATTGTGGATAAACAAGGTAAAAAGAAGTCAGTGGTGTGATGGTACTTATTGCAGTTTTATGTCCGACAGGTTTAATAAACATAAGCATACGACAAATTTATACAGATTACTAACTTTTAGCCTTCACGATACACTAAATGTCCTACTGATCAAATTGTGGCCATACAAATATTTATGCTCTATAATCGCATCACATTTGTCAGCATTAATTGGTTACTTTTTATTTCTCCCACACTATTGGTGGATAATAAGTTCTGTTTGGCTGTAGTTTATTTTAGGCAAATTGAATCTTTTTTTGCTTTATTGGTATTGCAATAATAAGCACAAATCCGTCCGTCCATCCATCCATCCATTTTCTCCCGCTTTTCCGGGGTCAGATCGCGGGGGCAGCAGTCTCAGCAGGGAAACCCAGACTTCCCTCTCCCCGGCCACTTTATCCAGTTCCTCTGGGGGAATCCCGAGGCATTCCCAGGCCAGCCGAGAGACTTAGTCCCTCCAGCATGTTCTGGGTCTTCCCCAGGACCTCCTCCCAGTGGGACATGCCCGGAACACCTCACCAGGGAGGCGCCCAGGAGGCAACCTTATCAGATGCCTGAGCCACCTCATCTGGCTCCTCTTGATGCGGAGGAGCAGCGGCTCTGAGTCCCTCCCGAATGACCGAGCTCCTCACCCTATATCTAAGGGAGAGCCCAGCCACCCTGCGGAGGAAACTCATTTCAGCCGCTTGTATTCGCGATCTCGTTCTTTCGGTCACCACTCACAGCTCGTGACCATAGGTGAGGGTAGGAATGTAGATCGACTGGTAAATCGAGAGCTTTGCCTTTTCGCTCAGCTCCTTCTTCACCACGACAGACCGATGCAGCGCCTGCATCACTGCGGACGCCGCACCGATCCGCCTGTCGATCTCCCGTTCCATCATCCCCCCACTCGTGAACAAGACCCCGAGGTACTTAAACTCCTGCACTTGGTGGAGGACCCCATCCCCGACCCGGAGAGAGCATTCTACCCTTTTCCGGCTGAGGACCATGGTCTCGGATTTGGAGGTGCTGATTCTCATCCCAGCCAGCGAGAGCTGAACGTCACGGTCCGATGAAGCCAACAGAACCACATCATCTGCAAACAGCAGAGACAAATATTTCAGATAATCACAATCTGAAATCACGTGGCCCTACCTTCAGTGGTCAAATCTCACCATGTTCTTATTTTTCTTTTTTTTATTTGTCTGTTATCGATCTCGTCTGCGGCTGGCCACGCGAGACTAACAGAGTTAAAGCTTCACACATCCACAGGAAAAGGTCATCGACTGTAAAAGGCATATATTACAAAATCTATCTCGGGATTTTATGAATTGATGTTTGACTATGCAAATGAAGATCAATTTGAATCATGGAATTGACAATATCTGTACTGCGCGAGCTCCAGGGCTGTTCCCTAACCTGTCCAGTGTGTGTGTTTATTTCTGGTCAGTTACCACTCTTCTTATAAATCGTGTAATTTTGCCCTTAACTCCCTGTTTCCTTTGCTCCTGTAAAGGACTTCCTCAAATTTTCCAAGAAAGCGGGTTTGGAATCGCCGGAGATGGAGGTGAGTTTGCTGAGCTTCTGGACCCCATTAGAACTCCAGCAGCTAGAAGGGCGGATGTCTCTAGCCGCCCTTCACACGCTGACCGGCACTCCCATTTGTGTGTGTATTTGGTGCTATTGTCGCTTTGGGGGTCTGTAGACAACGTCAGTGGGCGTGTGCGTTTCTTGCAGAAAGCCGTGGAGGTCATGTGCATCATACCCAAGAGGTGTAACGATGTCATGAACGTGGGGCGACTCCAGGGCTTTGAGGTGAGGGTCTGCCGCTTAGCTCCGCCCCTCATCATGCACTTACTTTGCCTTGCGGTTCTCTTAACGTAAACATGACCCTCGGTCTCCCCGAGTTCTCCTCTGAGCAGTTTTAGCATCCCTATCTGTTTCCCAGGGGAAGATCGTAGCACAAGGCCGCCTCCTCCTCCAGGATACCTTCTTGGTTTCGGACCAGGATTGCACACTCGTGTCCCGGATGAAGGAGAGGCGGGTTTTCCTCTTCGAGCAAATTGTCATCTTTAGCGAACCCCTGGACAAGAAGAGGGGCTTCTCTATGCCCAGCTTTTTGTACAAGAACAGCATAAAGGTACCCTCATATCGCCTCCTGCTGGCCGGGGTGTGTAATTTCACTTATTGTTGTATCACGCTATACCCATGTCCTCATGCAGCAGTGTTGAAGTCCTGGAGATGGTTCCTCTTTCATTGTTTCTAGAATCATAAAATTTGATGAGCTCCAGAGGAGAACCTTGAGTCACGCTTAAATGTCATAGTAATGTCACCAGAACAGCGTGCTGTTTTAAGTGTCACGTGACGTGACCCTGGAACGTAACCGCCAAAGTGATTTGTGCATCGGGCCGTTTCTTCCGCAGAATAGCGTCTTTCTGTTACCTTGGTGATATCCTTCGGGTTACGGTCCCCATGGTGATATGATTTGCATTGTGTTCTCCATGGTGACGTATTGCCACCCGTCCCGCAGGTCAGCTGCCTGGGCCTGGAGGAGAATGTGGATGGAGACCCCTGCAAATTTGCGCTGACGTCGAAGGCGCCGAGCACCGGCGGTGACACGTTGGTCTTGCACTCGAGCCACCCGGGCGTGTGTCAGGTGTGGGTGCTGCAGATCAGCCAGATCCTGGAGAACCAGCGCGGCTATCTCAACGGTACCCAGAGTGAGCGTGTGGGCGGGGCTTCAGGCACACCGTCACATGATTGGTCCTTCTATCATTCTGTGTCGAAGAATGCAGTAGATCAACACAGCTCTTTGTCTCGCCCCCCCCCCCCCCAGCCCTGACCTCACCCGTTGAGCACCAGAGGAATCATATGGGCCCAGGTGTGGCAAGTGGGCCCAGCAGCAGTGGCGCTCCAGCGGGGGGCCGTCCCGCATCGCGGCCGTCCCGCATCCCCCAGCCCTCGCGTCTGCCGCAGCCCCTCCGCCATCACCCCGCTGAGCCCGAGGGGCCGGACAAGATGTCAGGTACGTCGGGCCGCTACCCGCCATGTGCGCTGGGCGAGCCGGACCCCCGCGTGGAGATTCCCCGCATGAGGGTGCTGGACGGCTCACGGGGAACCAAGCTGGCCGAGAGCGGCCCCAAGGACCCGCACGCAGACCCGCTGGGGCCGGTCCCCAGGGCCGCCGTCAGCCCCCTGTCTCTGAGTAAGCCTCGGGCTGGGGCGGCCAGCCCACTGGCCTCGCCGATGGCGGCCCCCGCTTTCGGGAAGGACGGCTTCCTCCCCGGCAGCCCGCAGAAAGGCGCCTCGTTCTGGAGCTCCGTGCCAGCTTCCCCCGCCAGCCGACCGGGCTCCTTCACCTTCCCTGGGGAGGGCGACTCGCTGGGCCGCCAAAGCCAGCGGCACTCCACGCACAGCAAGGATGCAGATCGCATGAGCACCTGCTCCTCAGCCAGCGAGCAGTCCGTGCAATCCACCCAGAGCAACGGGGTAAGAGCCTGGGCTGCCTGGCCTGGCTGCCTCTTCAGCCTCTCCGGTACTAACTCCCCGCCTGCTTCGGACGGCTTCACCTCGCTGACGGCTCCTGGGGGACCGGCTATACTAAAAAACTTTGACATGCATCCGGTGAATCTTCACTCTGCCTTACCACTTTAACCAAGCTTCCACTAACTTCTTTTGGGGCTGGGTAGCTCTGCTTTCAGTCTCTTGGGGGTGCGTAGGCGCATTGACTTTCTCTTGCCTCTGTCACCTGTTCCCTGCCTCTCTCCGTTCCAAAAGTCTCCCTGGGACTCGATCTTTCTTGTTCACTTTGTGTCGTGCGTTCTCCTGTCCTTCAGCTGCGTTGGTCCCACCTCCAAGTAAGGGCCCGCCCCTCTCCACTCCCCTACCAATGGGCTGGTTCCTTGCACACATGCTCGCTCTCTTCTCTCTACCTCATCTCCGTTCGTTCTTCGGGGGCCTTTGCTTGATTGGTCCGTCTCATTTGTGTGCCAGCTTCCCTGTGCCTGCTTTTAATCCTGAGAAACGTTTCTGGTTCTGTCTGTTTTTACACGATCCGTTTTGATTTTTGTCTGTTAATGGTGATTATAAATACCTTGTTCTTGAATTAATTCAAGTGTTTTGTTACCTGGTATTTCTCCATCAATAGGGAAGTTGTTCCAAATGTTTGTGTCAGTTTGGATTTATGGCTGGATTTGAACAGCCTCCTTCTGTGAGAGAGTTTCCTATAGCTGGTTTAGCGAGTGATGTGGTTTTCTAGTCCTTAACTGAGCTGGATTAACGCTCTCAAATCTGCACAGTTCCTGAGAGGCCCATGGCAAAATCACTAACGTAATCTGTGCCCACGGGTGCCAGCGAGTTAAGACATTCATTTAGGCGCATAGCTAGGAGCTACGACGGGAATAAGAGCGGGAAGCCCTGTCCTGTATACGCTAATGGGCAGTTCCTGGTTATGCGCAGGGCCTGAACCTTTGTGTCCTCTCCTTCTCCCCCCCCCGCCCCCAATCTTCAGAGTGAAAGCAGCAGCAGCAGCAACATGTCCACCATGCTGGTGACACAGGACTACGTGGCCGTGAAGGAGGATGAGATCAATGTGCTCCAGGGTGAGGTGGTGCAGATCTTGGCCAGCAACCAGCAAGGCATGTTTCTGGTTTTCCGCGCCGCTAACGAACAGAGCCCTGCCGCCGAGGGCTGGATCCCCGGCTACGTACTGGGCCACACGTCCGCCGTCATCCCCGACCTCCCTGACGGAACCATCAAGTAAGAGCCCTTGGTTCTCGGGGGGGCCGCGTGACACAGACACTGGGGGGGGGCGGGGCTTGGGCGCTCCCGATCGGTTTGCTGCTGGAGTCGACGTGGATAAGAGCCGATTCTAGATGTTCGGCGCTACCCATCGAATGATCTCATTGGCGGCTTCTCCAGCTTTTAACGGGCGGTTCTTTGCGACCGTGCGGCAATAACTGCTTCGCTGGCCAGTCTCGACACTGTTTTCGCCAACAGGAAGTCCTCGTCCTGGCACACCTCGCTGCGCATCAGGAAGAAGTCAGAAAAACGAGACAAGGAACTGAAAAAGGAGGGAAAGCTCGAGAATGGATACAGGAAGTCCCGTGAAGGCCTGGCCAACAAAGTGTCTGTGAAGGTGATGAGGGCCGTGAGCCAGGCTGACGAGCCGCACTCAGACTGTCCCGTTACCGATTTAAGCCCCACCCGATACCCTTTTTGATTGGATGCTCACTTTGTGTGTTTTGCTTTCAGCTTCTGAATCCCAATTACATCTATGACGGTAAGTGTGAGTCTTTAATGTCGCCCCCTGGTGCATATCAGGGCCGCTACACCCAGTGTGAGTTTGTGTGTGATGACTCATCTCTCTGTCCTCCAGTGCCCCCCGAGGTCCTCCTCCCGCTGAGTGACGTCACATGTGACATCGGCGAGTGTGTCACTCTCCGCTGTAAGATGTGTGGTCGCCCCAGGGCCACCGTCACTTGGAAGGGACCAGATCAGAACACGCTGACCAACAACGGCCACTTCAGCCTGGCTTACAGGTGCGTATCCCAAGCCAGAGACACCTAAGCTCCACCCCCCACCACCCATGCGCTGAAACGTCTCGCGGCTCTTTGTGGCACAGCGACAGCGGCGAGGCGACGCTCCGGATCGTGGGCGTGGCCTCTGAGGACGACGGCACGTACACCTGCATCGCCGCCAACGACGTGGGCTCCGTGTCGTCGTCTGCCAGCCTCAGAGTGCTGGGTGAGTGCCAGGGGATTCCAGAACGTTCTGCACCAGCGAGCTGCCTGCCACGCGTGGTCGGGTTACTGCGCCAACGGGACCCCTAATGAGTGTCACATTGTACCAGGTCCTAGGAGAAGTATCTCTGTTTAGTTTATAGGGGCTTTATGCAGAAACCATGAGCAGCTTAGGTGTGACACCTTTAGGTGTCTGTTGTCATTACTGACCCTTTAGACCTTAAACTCTTTACCGAGGGCTACTATGCTGAACGTATCTCCCTGATTCCGGGTGTTTCTGCCATTTTATCCCAGTGTATCATGTGACTGTCCTGTCTATCCTCCCTGGAGGCTTGAGCTTGTAAAAAGTAATAGCTCCTCTCGTCACCAGGCACGACCAGGGACGGACTGAAGGTCGCATGGAAAGACAACTTTGACTCCTCCTACACCGTGGTCTCTGAACTGGGCAGGTGAACTTCCCCGCCTGCATTGTAGATCACTATTACGCCACAAATGGCGCCACCATGTGGCCATATTTGTGTACCTTTTAGGTTTATTTGCTTAGGTGTAGTTTTGTTGTGCAGGATCTCAATAATAATACTACAACATTAATCGCAGTTAGCTACTGCGCCACCTTGTGGCCATGTTGGTAATTCTCCACCGTGATGCATTTTCCGCACACACTGTGTGCACATAACCAAAGCCTGCACTCCGACTCCGGCACAGAGGCAGGTTCTCGGTAGTGAAGCGTTGCGACCAGAGGGGGAGCAAGCAAATGGTGGCGGCCAAGCTGGTGAACAAGAAGCTGATGAAGCGCGACCAGGTGACCCAGGAGCTGAGCCTCCTGCACGGCCTGCAACACCCCCATCTGGTGCGCTTGTTGGACACCTTCGAGACGCCCGCCAGCTACGTGCTGGTCCTGGAGATGTACGTCTGCGTGGCGGCAGCCCGACCCGCTGAGACTGTCACGGCGTTTGTTCTGGCTCTGGCGGTGTCACAGCTGTCCCTCCCCGTCTCCCAGGGCCGACCAAGGCCGTCTGTTGGACTACATCGTGAGCTGGGGCAACCTCACGGAGGAGAAGGTGGCCGCATACCTGCGGGAGATCCTGGAAGCTTTGCACTACCTGCATAACTGCAGAATAGCGCACTTGGATTTGAAGGTGGGTGGCAGCCGGTGTCTGTGTGGCATCACGCTGGGTGGTTCTCCGTGCGTATTTCAGGCCTCTGATTGGATCCTGCTCTGGCCGCCTTGGGCTGATAAGCATGTCGACGTGGTTTTGTTTTGTCCCTCACGCAAGCCCGAGAACATGCTCGTGGACCAGAGCGGGGGCCAGCCAGTGGTGAAGCTGGCCGACTTCGGCGACGCGGTGCGCCTGGGCTCCACCCGCTACGTGCATCCGCTGCTGGGCAGCCCCGAGTTCGCCGCCCCCGAGCTGGTCCTGGGCGAGCCAGCGGCGCTGGCCTCCGACGTCTGGAGTGTGGGCGTGCTGACCTATGTGCTGCTGAGCGGCGCTTCGCCCTTCCTGGATGAGAGCGCCGAAGAGACCTGCCTCAATATCTGCCGGCTAGACTTCAGCTTCCCCGATGACTACTTCCAGGGCGTGAGTCAGGGCGCCCGCGACTTCGTGCGTCTCCTGCTGCGCAGTGAGCCCCCCCGGCGCCCCCCCACCTCCCTCTGCCTCCAGGAGCCCTGGCTGCAGCCGGGCCACGGGGCCGGCTCCCCCCACATCGATACCTCCCGCCTCATCTCGTTTATCGACCGGCGCAAGCACCAGAACGACGTGCGGCCCGTCGGCAGCATCAAGGCCTTCCTGCACAGCCGACTGCTGCCGGCGGTCTGACGGACCAATGAAAATAAAGATCTCATCCTCTTTCACTGACCAATCGAAACCCATGGCCTCCTGCCGTTACCAGTGGAAGGTCATTCCCATGGAAACTCGAGGATTCCCGTAGTTCACCAGTCCCTTGCTGCTGCCTGGTGCGGGATCCCGTTACAGATCTGGCGAAAAAGTGGGAATTGTATTCCACAGATTTAGGCGAAACGTCTCTCCACACATCTGCTCGGATGTGGAATTTTTTCTAAACGGCGATTTAGATAGACTTAGCATGGAGGACAATGTTATTCCCAGCCTCTCTCTCTTTCCCCCTTTCCTTAGTCCTCTTTTTCAGAGTATTCAATTCAGGTTGCTTGGATTGATTAATGGGATTTTTAAGGGGAAATTCCCTGTCTCGTGGGTGTGAGCAGGGCAGGAAACGCCCAGCGTGGCTAATGCAGCCGTCAGCTGTCTGGCTTTTCAGGAGTGAATTTAAAAATGATAATTAAAGCAAAAAAAGTAAGTAATTTTTAAAAGCTGCCTCACGGTCTTGGCCTGACGAGCATCGCTTACAGAGTTTAGGTCGAGATCAGCACCCGGATTGTGGGTCCAGCGAACAGCCGCCGCTTGGGTGAAACCTTTCTGATTCTGTTCAGAGCTCTTCTAATTGCCTTGTTTATTTATTCTAAGGGATCGTGAAAATCAATGCCACAAGTAAGATTTTAAGTGCTGCACCTCCAACCTACGTAAAAAGGCAAAAAAGAGTATCTTTTCTTTCTGCATTTATTAGAACAAGTGATGTTGCTCGGACCTAAGATATTTGCGCCTTACTTTGTACATACTGTCCCCGCCTCCCGTTCAGTACGTGGCTCGTCATTGGATGCCCTCGGGTCAGGAAGGACGCCGAGTGGCCGGGGGGCCCCTCTGAGCGGCAGCGCAGACAGCGAATCGGATGGCGGAGCAACGAAGAGCGTTTACTGTAAAATGCACTCGTTATGTCATGTTTCTAATCTCATCACGTGCAATGTTGCGGCTTCAGCGTTTTATTTATGAAGACATCTGTACCTGTAATAAATGTATAGAAAATGGCGCTTTTAGTGCCAATAGTTTTGCTGTTTTTCTGTTTGACGCCGTTTCCCCCCTTCAGTATTATCGCCTGAGAGGCTGTGTGTCTGCTAGCGTGCGTGTGCAAGCGGTAGTGATGCTTTTGTCTGACTTCCAGAGAAATCCTCGCTTCCTCGAATGCCAAAGTATAAAGAGCTTTGCAGAAACCCTTTCATTTTTGTTTTATGTTTTTGGCCTTTAAATTATGAATTATGAACGGTAATATGACTCGGAAAGGATGTTTACATTTTGCTTCTTATGGATTTGTTTTGTTTTTTTGTTTTTTTTTGTTTTTTAACGATCACGATGAGGTTTTCCAAACTAATTACTGCAGCCACTGGCAGGTAATTTGGACTTCATTAGGGTGCCTGGGGGTCTGAGTGGGGTGTGGGTGCAGTATATGTCGGTCTTGCTCCGTAACTGTGATGGGATTTCTCAGCGGACACATGGGGGCGTCGCGTCGGTTCTTGTGAGGTGCATCGCCCTCCCTCACCTGCAGGCATCTTCTCACGAGACGTCAAGAAGCTGCTTGCAGTTAAGTCACTGTAGTCTGTACACCTGCGGTCTTGGGGGGGGGGGGGGGGATCACGGGGAAAACACCGCCCGGGATCTGCCGGGCAAGGGGGCCGGATGCCGGCCCGTGCCCCCCCCCCCACCGCAAATATGACCGCTTAATTA
>JABFEA020000050.1:5247622-5261729 GCA_019775915.2 Cyphomyrus plagiostoma | reverse complement strand
CCCCCCCCCCCCCCCCCCCCCCCCCCCCCCCCCCCCCCCCCCCCCCCCCCCACCCCCCCCCCCCCGGCCGCCGCGAATGGGAGGTGCGTACCCACGGCCCTGGAGGAGCGAAGCTGCTTTTTGTGTGTCTGTGAGAAGGTGGTGGTGTGCAAGTCTCTGTCGGGATGTCTGTCGTGCGTATGCATGCCCTGCTGGCCCCCGCCAGGCTTCCCTTTGTGCTGCCATAGCCATTATGGCCAGCCCTCCCTGGAAAGACCGCCTCTTTCTCAGAGCTGTAAATTTCTTTCTGGAGTTTTATAGCGGATCACTGGGAATCTCTGGCAATGCGAGATTCCTGGAATCTCTCGCAGTGTTCTTCGATTTCCTGGAAACTGGAAATTGAAAATGTGTTTTTATTTTTTTATATATATATATATATATATATATATATATAAATTTTATGTAAATAAATAAATAAGTATTTCTTTTTGGACTTTGGCTAGAGCTGTTTTCGATTTTGAGGGCGTTTTAGCGCAGGGATCTGACATACCCACCGTCACGTTT
The DNA here is from genome assembly GCA_019775915.2 of Cyphomyrus plagiostoma. Lineage (NCBI taxonomy): Eukaryota > Metazoa > Chordata > Actinopteri > Osteoglossiformes > Mormyridae > Cyphomyrus > Cyphomyrus plagiostoma. Next base: position 5,261,186 of record JABFEA020000050.1, on the reverse strand, counting down.
GAATAGACGCTGCTGGCCAAGAATCTCAGCTTACAAAATAAGCTTAAAGAGATAAATACTGCGCAGAGACTTTTGTGCCCAGATATAATGAAATGAATGCATGTAGATTTATCACGTTTTATGAGGCCTGACGTCTTGGTCCCCCCCCGCCCCCCTCCCCGTTCTCTCTCACTCTCCGTAACGCTGATGCATGCTGAACCGCCCGCTGTCGTTTTAACCCAGTGAAGCTCGTAAACTCGACTTGGACGGACTGGAGCAGCGGCGTGCGGAGCTTGGCCCAGATTCGCCTTTCATATTTGTGTTGGCGGGGAGGTCGACGCGAACAGATGGCTGTACAAAGAACTCTCGGGGAAGGGAGAGGGGGAGGTGACCAGGTCGCAGACCAGCTCGACAGCGGTGCCGACCTGCACGTCCACAATGCCCATGGCTGCCGGTCAAAAGTCACACTGTGATCAGTCAGTTGGGATGACACAGCAGTGTCATAACTTTCACGATAAGCCGCCGTCTTCTGTTGTGACGTTGATTTTGTGTTTTCGTACGAACGCGAGCCTCTTTCTCCATTCAATGAACATTATTATGATAGTTTGATTCTATCTCGTGTGGAACCATGAGTAGAAGTTTCCTTTGTATGACAAGTTAACCTTTGATCCAACACTTCTCTTTACTTTGCACTCTGGCCAAACGTCATGGAGTCATGGTCAAAAATTACCACATGAAGAGTACAAATCCCATGGTACTTACCCAGTGTAGTTACCAAGGTGTACCCTAGAAGGATTAGCTAAGGAATTAACAACTGCTTCACTGTAGCATCGGTTTGCATTTCAATAGTAACTCTGTGCCGCTCTGTATTAGCTGATTAGCATATGTAACCATCATACAGGCACGTAGTGCAGTTTGCTGGGATTTAGGTTAAGAATCAGCCTGGGCGAAGCGAACATCCAGCAAAATGCCCATGGAGGCTAATCCTTTTAAGGCCTTTCTCCTCTCTGATCTCCCCCGGAGAAGTTATGCAAGATTTTGCAAAAGCTTACCAGTATGAATTAGAGCCCTTGCCCAGGCTAAAAATGTCCTCCTCTAGTGCCGGGGACTCGCTGTCGGGCTTGACTGGCATTTGACGCTGTTTGCGGGTAAATTTTTCACATGCAGAATTGATATAATCTTTGCTTGTTGCAGAGTGGAGAGTGAAAGGGTGTCTGGATGTAGAAAAAAGCGGGTCCCTCGCTCGCCGTCTGGCCTGCTGACCTATTTCACACGGCCCGGCCAAGAGGATACAAATCTGAGGGGGGGTTGGTCACCATCTGCTGTTGGACCACATTCATCCTGAATGGTTTAAGCTTGTTCAAGACACAAGTGGGACCATTGATCAGAGAGTTTTAGAACATTGGCACTGGAGGAGGCTGACGAGATTTTGGGTGGTTATTTGACCTTGATACCCCCCCCTAGGTGTTCATTTCCTCTGTTCCTCCATCCCACACACAGGTTATTAATATTTAACTACTGTTATGTCTGCACAAAATTCCTGATTTCTCTCTAGTCAACGCGAATGTTGTTATGAAGCCACTGTTGAGAATTCCGGTCAGCAGGCTACATGTGAGTTACACTAATTTGAAGCCCTGAGCCGCTGGGGAACAGTTTGTTGTTGGTGTCGCCTTTACCATTGTCGGTGGGAGAAATGGGGCTTCTAACCCATCGTGGCAGGGGTCACGTGCTGCCAAATGCTGTCTGGTTGAACCCAAGGGCACTTAAGAAAGTAGCTAATAAGAAGCTGTGTCGCCGATTGGACAGCACATCCCACCCACCACGTCTGCTATCTGTTACTACCTTTGTGCCAGTTTGGATCATGTTCAGTCTTTACTTTGTGTTTGAAGTTTGATCTCTCACTGTCTTTACCCTTATCTGAAGTACACAGGAACAACTAGGATGGCTTCATAAAACTGCCCTCTTTATGAAGCGTAATGCTCTGAATAGTTACCTTGTCTCTACAGGGTAGTGTGGACCGCGCCTCCTCTCACCGTCCTGCAGATCTTATCGGGCCCAGTTTTCGGCAGGCGTCCAGTCAGAACTCCCCAAGCCACCAAGGTTGGTGTCCGTGGAACGTCAGGCTCTGCTCATTTTCACTGTATTGTTCTTATTTTCTTGTCACCATTTAGGCAGTATGTTGCTTCCTGCGTTGCATCGTAGTCATGGCAACTTTATTTAGCTGCCGATGAAATCCCTTCCCTGCAGTTCCTGCTGAATCAAGGCTTCTCTATCAGACGCAAACAGATTTTCATGCCAGCTGAACTGTAGTTCCTCAATATTCGTTTTATTGTACAGTAGAATGACGTGTCAGGGACATCTATGATAATAAAAATGTTTCCGCAGAATCTTGAGCCACATCGGGATTGTAACTACCCTTAAATTTGTCTAAATATCAGCTTGTATTTGAGATTACTTTATGCTGGCGAGGCAACACAGGAGAAATATATCCTTCTCTTGGAAAATTTGAAGCAGGATGTGATGAAATGCGTGTTGGTCCCCAGCCTACAGGTCTCTGCACCTACGCCCTTATTGTAATGTTTACTTTCCCAACACAGACGAAGGTGCCGCCGCTTGGGAAACTGCAGCAGCTGCCCTCCCTGCTGCACTCATTTACTTACACAAAAATGTTCTGAGGGCAGAATGAAAAATGATTGATTGATTTCTGAGAGATAACCAATCAAACTGTAGAAGGGGTGGGTTCAAGTAACTACAGCAGGTGGGACCAACCAATCAGATGCATTGGTCCCGCCTCCCATAGTTGCTTGGACCCACCTGAAACAGGATGTGACAAGCTGCCTTTCTGGGGACACACAAAGGGTACCGGACACATCCAAAATGTATATAATATTAACTTGATCGCTCAATTTACTGGCTTCCCTGAAATGTGCAAAATGCTGTGAGTCTGCCCTGGTGAGAAGGAAACTGGATGCATGTGGTGGTCCCAGAAGCAGCTCTTGTTATTCCGACACACTACCAAAGATCCCTCCATACATCTATACATCCATCCTCTAACCCAGGGGTGGCCAACTCCAGTCCTGGGGGGCCAGAGCCCTGCACATTTTTGGGTTTCCCCTTGTTCGACACGCCTGATTCAACCCCTTGTGCTAATTACCACACAGCTCTTGAGCTGAATCATTTATGGTGGAACAGGGAAAGAACTAAGCTACACAGGGCTACGGCCCCCCAGGACTGGAGTTGGGCACCCCTGCTCTAACCGCCAGGGCTGCAGCGGGGTTTGCTCAACTTTCTGGACAACAGTAAGTTACTCCCTGGAATTCTGTCTGAGAAGAGTTAAATCCCATGTGGAAATGGCATCACACAATTTCATGCCGAGAGTAGAAAGCATGTACGAGACTGAGATGGATCAGTAAAGTCAGCGATGGTGACTGGCTTTGGAAGCCAGTGGCTGCGAGGATTGCTGGTACCTTTTATTAAGATATTCCAGTCATTGAGAGCTGCCCCCTGTCTCATGTCGATCTTCTAGCCTCTTTTCTGGGTTAGCGTAATGTTCTTGTGGAGAACATCAGCAGCTCAGCATTTTAGTTTGCCTTTAGAAGCATCCTCTTCATCCCATTGCCATCATCTTCGTTCCGTTGCCATGGCCTCCCCTCTTCTTTCCATCAGTGTTATGATTTAGGCAGCGGGAAACCTAAATTTTCAAGACCTGCTCACCGCCGCCCCCTGCTGTCCCTTAAACTTTATGTTCTATAACGAGATTGGTCACAGTCATGGTCATGCTGGTTAAGGAGAGTCCCAGCTTCCCGCATATAAGAAGAGGACCTGCTGTGTATGTCTTTGTGTGTGGGTGCCTGTTTGTGTGTGCTTGGGGGGGAGGTTTTGTCATCCAGGGTTTGACATTAAGCTTTCTGACTTGCCTGAGGTGAGTAATTTAGATTAAGGGTGAGTACAAAAAACGGAATCCTAGCCCACTGGCTAGTAAAAATTGCATGTCAGACTACGTTCTTTTACTCATCTCCCCTGGCTGGTTCCATCTCTGCCTGCCTCACCCCCGTTGCCTTGTTGAACCTTCAGCATTCCGTCATCACCTCCCAACTTTCTTTCAGATAAGTTTTCTGGCTCTGATTTGTGATGCCCACAGTAACTGTACAAGTCCATGTCAGCGTTACACGTAGTGCGACCAAATGCCAGATCTTCATAGCTCCTTTGGGTTTTCACACTTTTTGTATATGGTTTTTAGCATTGGAAAGTGTTCATTCAGAGTCTGTTTAGCCTGTTTAGGATTTTAAAGGCATAGGATAAGGGTTTGGCCTAAGGGGCCGAGGGTGGGGTTGAGGTGACATGCTTGTTGGTTCAGAATTCTAGCAAACTGTATGTAGAGCATAAACTCCTAACAGCATTTTTGTAGCCTGACCCTCCTAGGCCAACTTTGGTTGTTTGTTTTTCATTTTTATTTCCAGAATAAGTAATATGTAAGCCTTCATGTGCGTTACGGTGCAATATATGTCAGTTGTATGGCTGTTACTCCTGCAGAAACATGGATGCAGCGGCTGGGTTCCCAGAGCGTGTCAGATTCTGCTGTTTCACATGGAATGCGCCAGAGTGCTCCGGAATGTGCCGGAATCCGTCGGAATGCATGGTGTAGCAGGCCTCCCGGCTCGGCCCACATGCGGCGGGGGTCTCGTCTCCAGTATGCCAGGAATGCTTTGTGTGGCCACACGCCGTCCTGAGTTAAGCGGACGAAACGGTCTGAATTTCAAAGCATACAGTAATTCCATTGATCTCGATTATTTAAGGTCTTTCCCAGGGAACGCCGTGTTTGACAGTAATCCTTAAGGCTTAGCATGGTTACCTGCTCCTTCCTGGCACTGCATAGTTCTTTTTTAGTTTGTAAACACGCTCGCATACACTTATTATTATTTTTTGTCTCGCCTTCAGCTGCCGACTGAAGGCTTCACAAAATGCTTGTCAAGTCCCAGCGAGGCCGGGGGGGCAGAGAGAAGCCACACGTGGCAGCTGTAAACGCGGCTGCGCCAGTGCGTTCTCATGCCCATATGGCATCTGGGCGAAAGGGCAGCCTGGTTCACTCATTATATGCCTGTTAGATAACACTGTATTTATGCGATTAATATTTTGCCAGCTGTCACGTTACTGTTCATTGATAGCTGCTGCCTGTCAGGGTACAAAACACAAGATTGCGTAATATAGTTCGGGATGTCTGTTAATGGTATGGAATAAGATTTTTAATTTACGCAGCGGTTAAATATTAACTCATCCTGCTCCTCTATCGTGGCCTTATGCTGGAGCCCACAGGACAGTGACCCTGGATTTATCTGGGCCAGTCTTCAGTTGTTCATTAATGGAGGTCTGAACTCCAGTCTGACCACTGAGTTGCCGTGTACATAAATTGGTTATCGTCCCATCCCCAGTCCCCGAGTTGGATTGTAAACTGGCAGTGAGCAGGGTTGTCATGCAGTATCTCCAGGTGCCTGAGGGGAACCTGTGAAGTAGCCAATGGGAAGTGGCGGAAGTTGGTGATTGACAGTGCAGACTGAACCCGCCCCCTCACGGAACTCACTCACCTTACTACATTGTGTTGTTTGATCACCGGCAGTGATATTTCATAGTAGATCTCGTGAAGGACTGATTCCCTTTCTACGCCTGCATATGTGTCAGGAACTATGTACTGGTTAGTCTACATCAGGGGTCACCAGCGGTATACCCTCAAGAACCAAATACATCAGCAATACTTGGTCCAGATTCAATTGTTTTGGTTCAGATGCAGACCAGAGTCCACCAGGTTGACCACTTTGATATTAATGTTCAAGGAATAAAGTTAATTATTCAAGAGCCTGTGAATTTATTCCGACAGTGAACCTGTTGCTGACCCATTAATGAATTTTGGTTTCATAAATGTTTATTCTTTAATAATAATTGAGTTTGATTTAAAACCTGGAAGTGGGCTTAGTCAGTCCCCAACTTCAGTCATCCAACAGGTGAAATTTTTTGTGCTGGAAACCCTCCAGGTGCTCCCAGAATGGGCTTTTGGTGACATCTAGTGGTAAATCATTTTGAAGCTGGCATCTCCTCTACTGAATTTGAGGTTTGGACTGCTGTTCACATTCATCAATCCATCCATCCAGCCATTGTCCAACCCACTTATCCTACTGGGTTGCGGGGGGTCTGGAGCCTATCCTGTTCACATTCAGTGTTTCCTTATTTTTCTCTGAAATCTTGCTTATCGAGATGTGCAAACCTTAAAATGATTATCACACAAAAATACTAAATGGTTCCAAGTGCATGTAAACTTTATTTACTGATTAATCTTTTATTATTGTTACACGTTAGCGAATGTTCCCCTCACGCTGTCCAGTTGGCTTGAGGGGGCAGCCGACTTTCCTGGCATAGCTGAGTATAAGTACTTCTTAGAAATATTATTTGCCACGCTGGTGTCGATGATTGATAATTTGGTGCAGGAATGTCCGTGTTCCTCAGTTTCAGAGATTCTCCTTTTCGGGCAGAAGTTGCTTTTGCATAAACACCCTTAATGCGGGGGGTGGGGGGCAGGGCTATCCAGATGAGGCTTGGCTGATACCCACAGCTCTTACACACACACTGGGACCCACAGCAGGTTCAAATAACAAGAACCCTTCTCCCACTGGTGCAGGGAAGTTGCTGCCATGTTTGCGTTTCGCGTTCAGTACGGCAGGGCCGTGTTCTCCTCCTGCCTTGTGTGAAGAATGACTTTTAAGTGAATGTTGAGTGAGTCTCTGTTCACCGAGATGGCCCTCAACCTCAGGCCAACAATAATCAAGCCTTACGAGACTGGAACGTCTGGGAAACCTGGACTCTTACGCAAACCAAAAAAATGAGGATTAGTATCTGTCAGGATCAGCAACCCCCCAGGGTCCCGCGTAAGGAAACACCATTTTCAGTGCTTCAGCGAGTATGATTTCACCTGATAAGTGCACTTTTCTGCTCCATTGCATCTCTGTTCTACCTCAAAGGAAAACTGAGGCGCGTTGCGTCCTTTTCACCCACAAATGCCCAGATGCTCAGGGAAATGTCCCTCCTTCGGCGCGTTTACCAGATAATTTTGGACGTGGCCTTTCGTGACCCGCCTGTGCTGCTGAGATGGTGAGGTTTGGCACTCCACAGGGAGGACAGGATTCCGCGGCCTTCTTGCTCCTAATGTCCCATCTTTTCTGGTCTGTATTTGCCCCCAACACAAGCAGGTTTGGGTTTAGTATTGGGGAGAACATCTCAAACTGGTCCCATGGTAGTGAATGGCGTCAGAACCAATAAACCCATTTCACTTTGCTGTTGTACGTGAAGGATTTTTGTTTTTGATGAAGAAAAAGCTGTTTGTGTCTTGATGTCAGTCTTACTGAGAGGCTGGTGACTGACTGACCAACACACCCTGTGCAGTCTGACTGAGACTGCGGTGATTGGCTGACCATGAGCCAGAACCCTTGTACCAGCACATGGCAGTACTACCTGTAGGTTTCCTGTAGGCTACCTGAGATCTGCCAGTAGGTCTACTCTTCTACTCTTATGCTCATTGTAAGTCATCCTTGGTTTAGGTGGTAGGTTTGCCTGTAGTCTACCTGTAGGTAACTTGCCAATTTGTAGTCTACTTGTAGGCTACCTGTATGTAATCTTTAGGTAGCTTGTAGATTACCTGTAGGCTTCCTGTATGTAACTTGTAGACTACCTTTGGGTTACCTGTAAGTAATTTGCAGTCCACCTATAGGCTACCTGTATGTAACCTGTCAGCTCTCTGTAGTTAGGTTGCAGGATATCTGTATTTTATTTGTAGGCTACTTGTATAGTACCTATAACTCTGGGCCCCCGTTCTTGTCTCACAGAGGACGATGTGGATTTGGAGGCACTGGTGAACGACATGAACTCATCCTTCGAGAGTCTGTACTCCACGATCAGCATGCCATCCGACTCTGTCCCTTTGATCGATAACGGGCAGCTGCAGCGGAGCCCTGGCCCACGGCCCGGCCTGGCCCCCTCCTCCAGGCAGGGAGTCTGCCGCTCCCAGCCCATGCACATCCTGGCTGTCAGGTAAAGCTGCGTCCTGTCAGCCCCCCCACCCCATAACTCTCGATACCTCCTCTATGCGTGCGGTGGTGCTTTCTTAATGCCGACGACATTCTCTGTCACTTAAGGTGCTTTTCGACTACACCTGGTGCTATACTTTTGGTACTTCGAGCTGTAGGTCTTCCACTGGTGTACAAACTGGTACTTGCACCGAATGACATCATGACATAAGGCGAGGTATTTGGAAAAATGGCTGTAGTATATTATAGGGCTGGGAAATGTGTAATATTAATACTAACATCGCATGTTATGCACACATAATTATTACAGGCAGCTAGATTGAAATCGGGCTTTTTCTCACTGACACTGACACTTTTTCTTACTCACTGGGGGTAACTAAAACATTTTTACTTTGATTGCTACATTTTGTTTCTTATGACATTCTCATTTTTATTGTATTCCATTTCAAGATTATCTAGGTATATGTTTAGAGAATCGTTTTCAAGTTTACCACCACTGTTTTTGCATGAGCGCTGCATGCATGTTGAGAAAATCATGATCATTTTCATCCTTGCTGTTTCAATCACTCCTAGACAGGTTTGTGAGAAATTTTATTTTGTACTCATTTCAGCAAATTTTGCAGCAAATTCACATCGTGATATTAAAAAAAACTGTAATATCATGCAGCTCTAGTATATTATAGCAAATATTATTTATTTCTTGTAATTGCCGTCCAGATCTCAGATCTCTTTATTTGTTCACACATACATTATTATTACTACTATTACTTTTTTCTTTTTTACTTCATTTATTGTTTTTTTCTGAGTTAGCGATTTTTTTGAAGAAGGCAGTTGAATTATGTTTTTTAAAAAATTTTTTTATAACCAATCGACAACAACCAGGTTTGCAAGTTCCACCCCAAAGTACCAAAACATACCCCAGCTAGTTTGGTACTGGAACTTTGAGTACTGGTATTCGACCGGAAGTCAATGGAAAATGGAAAGTACAGATGCAGTACAGTGGTGCAGTGTGCACTTACATCCCTGTCAGAAATGCTGTCACTGACAATTGACAAAATGTGTAATGAACTTAGGCATCTCTTTGTCGCCCCCTGCAGGAGGCTTCAGGAAGAGGAGCTGCGGACATCCTCCCTCCCTGCCATCCCTAACCCATTCCCTGAGCTGTGCAGCCCAGCCAGTTCCCCCGTGCTGAACCCTGGGTCCCTGCCACAGTGTCAGCCCTCTGGCACATACGTAAGCTCCATGAGGATCTCTCCCCGAAGGGACCCAGACTAGCCTCTGACCGAGCTGTGGCTTTCACTGGTCGTTTAATGGGTCTCATGCTCTCATCACGCTCATGGATCACTACAAGTCCACCCTGTTTGCCAGTGTTCCTCGTGTGCCTGTTTGCACATGCTTTTATGTGTCCTCTCTCCTCCTGTCTGATAGTTGGCAGGGGTGTTAATGAATCCAAAGCCCACAAGCTGTGTGGTTTAATCGCCGCTCTGCTATGTTTCTAAAAACGTAGTAAAGCAGGTAAAAGACGGCTGGACTTTGCTCGTCCTGAACTTGTGAAGACACTCGACCCGTCACTTTTACTTTTTTCTTTTATTCTCCTATTTGGCATCTCGTTCCATTGGGAATTGACACAGTGCTACTTTGGCATATAGCACTAAGTCCAGCAAAGTCCTCAGAGAGACAGGCGGATGGACAGGCAGGCGGATAGATGGGCAGGTAGAGCCGGATGGAAAAGAGCCAGGTGAACCGGTGCCATAGGCCAACGTCCCTGACTGGCAGCGTGGCCTGACTTTGAGGCCCATCCCAGGCTGCTGCAGACCAGACAGGATTAGCCTGTGTTTTCTTGCATGTCCTCTTGGGATTTCCTCTCCTCCTTCCCTGTCTCTGAGCCTCTGGCATGCGGCGACTTCTAAGAGCACCGCAGACTCTGCTCCTCATTTTCCCATCCCGCATCTGTCCTTTTCACCTTCTCCGGAGGAATGTTTTCCGTTGTGGTTTCGAGGCCCGGATGAAGGCTGCACTGTCCCCGATCAAAGCTCCCGGCGGAGACGCGGCATTCCCGGGTGGCCGGCCTCCTCGGCGCGAGCAGAATGCTCCCGTCGTCCTCCAGACATTTTTCTCCTGGCAGGGACAGTTTTGTGCTGTCATAGCTAATGAGTAAGACCATGTCTGGTCTTCAGACCCCACCCATATCTTCAGTATTACACCGTCTGAATGGAGCAGACGGCTGCTTTTTATTGGAAATGTCACACTTGGTTGCTGTGACTGTAAAGAGAGCCAGTGAATTGCTTCTGCGGGGTAGCCTCGTGTGTGGGGAATTCTTCCTGTACTTCTAAGTGACTTTGACGTTCTGCTGCGTCTTAGCCGTGTATGGTTGTTCTTCATAAGGTTGTGACCAGTGTGATGCGGCGCCAGGCCCAGTCCGTTTATGGGATGCCAGCGAAGGTCGCGTCTCGAAGCTGAGCCGTGCGTCTGGGCCGTGGTTGCGTGACCGTCCCGCGCTTCGTTTCCCTCCCCCCGGCACGTCTCTGAGTGGTCTCTTGTTTATTTCTTTGCCCCCCCGCCCCCACCAATCATGCAGGCAATCTGGCTCAGGATCAGAAACCCCTGCAATCCCATGACAGGCTCATCCCACACTGGACTCCCATCTCCTTTTTGCAAGGTTCTCCCCGAGCCGTCGGCCTTTTGGACATGCCCTCCTTAACCAGATGCCGACATTTCCGGTCCAGAAAGTTAAAATCCAAACCAGGATTTTGTTTCAACCAACCTGCACTCTTTATGCTCAACTGATTGATTGAAAAAAAATCCTGGTTTGGATTTTAATTTTCTGGACCAGAAATGTCCACCTCTGTCCATAACCCACCCTCAGCTGTCTGTGACTCTCCAGTGTCCTATCTCTATCTTCCTGTCATCCTATCTAATGTACACGGGCATTTTGCTGTTAACTCCCCTCCATCCTCTCTACAACTTGCCTTCATCCTGTTCTACCTTCTTCCCAATACCCTTTATGCAGGGGCGTAAATTAGGAACCCCCCCCCCCCCCGAAAAATCAAAACCAGCCAATACAGCCCCCTGGACCCCCGTAAATGGATGAAGACCTCATCCCAAAGTTATGCCCTTGCCTCCATGACTCTGTGTGTCCCATAAGCCCTGCCGTAAGTGCAAGCTGCCATTTTTACTCTATCGTCACTTCCTTGCCTCATTTGGGTTGGCATGGGTGCTGGTTTTCCAGCAAGAACTTAGCTGTGCCACTAGCTCTGCAGTCTTGCTGTAGAATGTATGGATAATTAGCCACTAATGAGTGTGATTAAGGCAGAGTAATGGACTGGAATGAGAGCGAGCAGGTGCATGGCGTGGCCTGGTCTACAGCCTGGGCCAGTGTTTCCAGTCCAGAACCTGCATAACATCCCCGATTCTCGCACTTCATTTTTCAGACTTGTGCTTGCATGGCTCCTGCAGAAATTGTCCTTCAGGATGGAAATGCCTGTATCAGGAATGCAAACGTCCCCGAAGGGCACAGCACCTTGTTTACAGCTGCTGATGTCATTTCAGCTGTTACGGGCCTCGTTACCTATAAACCATAACTCAGGCCTCAGCTGTTGTATTCAGACACCATATTTGCTCACGTCAGCACAACACGCCCGTGGACGCAGGCAGGGAAAGATATAGGTTTGACCTTGAAATGCAAATAAATAAAGTGCCCCTCTGCATGTTTACTGAAGATCTGACCCTCAGTAATAAACTGCTGTGCAGGGGATGGCTAAACTCCATCAGCTTGCCTTTTCATCTGGTACTAATTGGTCTTAATCAGTGTTTCCCAACCCGGTCCACAGGGACCCACAGACGGTGCACATTTTTTTGCTCAATCCCAGTTCCCTGTCACACAGTCCCCACTTTGCAGGAGCAAAAATGTGGACCGTCTGCGGGTCCCCAAGGACTGGGTTGGGAAACACTAGTCTTAAAAAGTGATCCACTTTCCTAATGAAGGGATTGAAAAGAACAGTCATTAGTGGCAATGGTAGCCTTGATATCGCCGGAGTATAAATACATCCTGACATAACTAACGCTAGCAAGTCGTTGATATGACGGGACATTTCAGGAGGTTCATTCTTGGCTTCTGTTCCCTCCTGCCACTGAAACATCTTACTCCTGCCTTTGCTTCTCAGCTCGAGCATTGTAGGTATTACATCAGACTTGGGCTTCCCCCTAGAGGGTCGTCTAGGGGAAACCCCTATCGCGGTGTGTGACTCATACTTCTGAATGATATTCTTCCTACTGTATGTGATCCCAGTGATTCATGCAGGAAAAATCTTATTTGCTTGTTGGTTTCTACTTGTGTGTGTGTGTGGATTAGGTTTGTATCTGGTCCCCACAACGTCATCCCGACCTGTTCCTTAGGGACCCACAGACAGGCCGTGTTTTTGCTCTCTCCCAGCTCCCTGGCAGACAGTCCCCGAGGACCAGACTGGGAAACACTGCTGTAAAAGGTTTCTTCTTTGCTGGCTGGCTCGTGTACCATTTGGCAAAGATCTGCGTACTTTAACAAGCGTAATGATGCGGTACACAGGCCGACAAGCCCTCAGCTCATTAATCCAGCTCCGTTTCACAGTTTGCTGTGTGGCAATACAGAAGTTGTACATTCCGTTTTGTTATTTTAATTTCAGTGGAGTTAAGTATTTTCTCCCAATATATCTTCTGCGCTTTTCTGCTAGGATGGGTTCAGCTACTGGTTGTCGTGGAAACGACAAATAAGAGTTGCATTGATGAGGATTGGAGAAGTATGGTCTTCAGTTGGCATGAGAACCTTTGGGATTCAGAGTTTGTCTTGGGCTTTGCAGGGTCTCAATTAGGCTACAGATCTTCAGTATGAGGGAAGAACTCTGGGTTACCGGAAGGGCATGCAGCAGTGAGTATGGAAGGGGGCTTCTGAAATGTTCACTCAAACATGCCCTATCAGCATGAATTTGAAAAAGCTGGGCCAAGTCCTGCGGCTTGGAAGAAAATCACAGGGAGCTCGAGAGCAGCCAGGGCCTGGCTGTACCAAAATCAGGGTACGAACTGGTCACCCTTGGGCAAACATGTCCCTGGAACATGACTCGGTTACGCAACGAACGTGCTGCGCGTCTGAAGCATGGCGAGATGTTTTGACTATGTGGGAAGTACAGTGTGGTAGAAAAGCCCAGATATCACTGCCCATGTTGGCCACGGGGCAAAGAAAAGCTGTTTGGGCAGCGGCCAGAGTTTCTCCACCTTTCTGAGATGATCTTTCTCTGACAATGCTGCGGTAATCTTTGAGAATCCAGACGATCTGGGCAAAGGAAGGAACCCAAAAAAGGCGTCGTCGCCTTGCCGTTTCACCATGGGAACGGGAAGGGCAGATTCCCATCCAGGTGGAAGGATATGTGTCTGTTGCCATGGAGAGCAGGCCGTGGGGGTGGGGGGAATGCTGTGAGTCCACCCGTAAGCCGCTGACCTTTGTGTCGGGGGGGGGGGGGGGGGGGGGGGGGGGGGGGGGGGGG
>JABFEA020000050.1:5227601-5241729 GCA_019775915.2 Cyphomyrus plagiostoma | reverse complement strand
CCCCCCCGGCCCCCCCCCGGTCATATTCTGCTGTAGATTTTTTCATAACCTTGGTAGTTCATGCTAAAGGCTTCTCTTCTAAGCCTGAGGCATTTGCTCAATTCATCAGGGACGTCTTGAACGTCTCTTGTCATCTTGACTCCTGGAGGAACCTTGATGATCTGCTGTGACTCCCGGGGAGTGCAGGGGGGCGGACTCAGCCTGAAAGGGAAGCACCTGACTTAGCCTGATGAAACTGGAGACGATGAGCTCATTCCTTCCCTCTGGACAGGAAGTCACCTTGCTGGCAGCCTGATGGAGGCACAGGCAGCCTGTATGGCTTCTCCCCGGGGCCACCCTGATCCTGTGCGGGTTCTCCCCCGGAACCCTCGTCAGCTTGTACGGCTTCTCTCCAGGGCCACTTTGAGTCTTCCCCCTTTTTCCTGCCACTATGTCCACTGTGGCAATCACCATGGAAGCAAGCTCTGTGGGGCAGCAGTTTCTCAGCAACAAGTTGTTGGAACATTCTAGAAAACCGGAGGAACTTGTTGGAGGCCCTTTATGCAGGGGATTAAAACTTAATCCTGGCAGCAGCGGGTGAAGGTGTGTGCCTCGTGGTTTTGCTCAGATTATGGGATGCCATGAGCCACCTTCCTGCTCACTCTTCCAGATGAATGCAGCAGCACGGGCCCAGGGCTTACACACTATGGTGGGAACATCCTCAGTTGGCACCTTTTTTGACAGACAACCTCCCTGCACCTTGGGAGTATGAGAGCTCCTCAGGAATAGGAACAAGCCATGGAAGGTCACACGGAGAGTATATTTTCACAAAGTCAACAAAAAGGCCCGGAAGGGGAGAGCTGTGTCCTCTAATGATGTCTGTACTCTGCATAGCACACATAATGTTTCCTGAGGTTTGCATTTCGAGGTATGTACAGCATCCTGCGTAGGCCATTTTTCATTAGGACATTTGATATATAGACAGCCCTGTAGCTAAAATGAGATTTTCCAGCACATCCATTATCTGCTGCAATTTTTTTTTGTCATATGGGCCTTGGCTGGTGACGAGCCATGCATGCAAGCCCCAGGTATGCAGAATCGTCTGCTCTCAATTTCGCCCCGTCACTATAGCAACAGTTTGACTTCGCGAATAAGGTTATTTCCTCAGCTTGCAGAGTTGAGAGCAAAATGTTACCATAATGCACTAATGCTGAAGATCATTAATGACCATGCAAGCATTTTGGGATCTCACGTGGCACTGTATTCGGTCCACAATTTACGTGCTGCCCAAGTGCAACCTCTCAAGCTAATGATCAAGTTTCAAGAGGTGGACTAGCTGTTTAACTTCACCCAAGGCATTACCAGCAGCAAAAGCAACGTCCCAACCCACTTTGAGCCCAGATTTTTCTTCCTGCTTTCTTCTGCTGATGAGACATCATCTCCTGCTAAATGGGGGGGGGGTGGTGTGGCCCTTTGCATCTCAGAACAATCTGTTGATTTTCAGCATCCGTTGCTTCACAAACATCCAATTGGCATGTGCTTTGCCATATTTTGTGGAATTTGTTGGTAGAAAAAAAATCATCTGCACAACTGACTAAAATATTTTAACCTGAATATTGTGGTTCTTTCCGTTGAGAGTTTCATCGTGTGACAATAGCTCCAGAAACCCTTTTAAATCTTTTTTCCCCCATCTTGGTCCAGTTTGCTTCACACTATCTCATCCTGCACTGAATGTAATCACGCCAAACCCATGACATCATCCTTCTGCAGTGCCCCACCCTGGTCCCCGTAAACTTCCTGCTAATGACAGCACCGGAGCAGACATTGAGGGATGACGTGTGCTAAGCCCTTGTAAATAGCTGGGCTTTTCTGCACCCTGTGCTTTGTGTGAGCTTAAGTGACCACGAGTCCATGGGAGTAGAGTTAATTATGTCATACGAAGGAGAAGGGCTGGACATGTCCCTCAAGACAGCCATCTGATGACTAGGTTTGGATGAAGTTCTGGACCATGTTCCTGCTCATTTTGTTCTTGTGTAAATGGTCCAGGAGGTTTCATGTTGTAGGAGGACCTGTGGGATGTATGAAAGCTGCAGTTTTTGTCAGGCCATTTTTGTCAAGCCTTTAATGGTGTTGGTCATCTTCTCACAGAGCGGTGTCTTGAAGACCATGAGTTGGTGGTGGAGGTTCAGGCCACCATGACCAGCGACAGCAAGTTTCTCTTCAGGAAGAACTATGCCAAATATGAATTCTTTCGAAATCCTTTGGTGAGTCATTCTCACCCATCTGCATGTGTGTTTTTGAATGTGCACATGACACAGGAAGGTTTACATGTGCCCCCATGCAGTGAAGAATTAAGAGTCTCCTAAATTGTACAGTGTTGTTGCAAACATACTCACTAATGAAGTTGTGTTAAATAATTAGGCCATTGGCTTTTGAAGGATTTATATTAAGCAGGACCCTTCGGTGGGCTGTTATTTAGCTTTGAGTGATATGTGGGCTAGGTGGTTGAGGTTTTGGAGTGTGCCGGGAATACAGTATTTTTTTTTCCATTTACACTAATAGAATATAGGCTCCTACTATTTGAAAATTTCCTATCCAACACATTTTTCTGAACAGATTAGATTCGGACAATGAAGGATTTATGAATTTATGCTTATCTTCACACATCTTGCATTTTGTCTGCAGGTTGGATTGACTTGAAGGATTCATAGCCTGAAAACAATAAATTGTGATTGTTCTGTATGATTTATGTGAAGTCACTTGTCTGAGTAATTTGGAAAATTTGTAATGTCAAGCGATATTTATAATCCCACTAAAATTAGATTCCAAATGCCTGTGTGAGGCTATCTACTCCATGGTTTTAGGGAGGGCTGCTCATTTGAACCATCTTTGGTCCTTTATACCTACCTAAAATATGTAGGGCTTAAAAGTGTTTCCTGTTTCTTGAACGTGGCTTTTTTTTGCATGTATTAAATTCTTACCAATGAAGAGACCGATGCTTTGGAGGCAGGAATGAAAAACATCGTAACGGCCCTGGTTTCCCCCATAAGGATGCCTTTGGCTGTGATGTCATGATTCCTGGTGTGACTGGGGTTTTTGAGAGGGTCTGGCACAGATCTGAATTGTGCAGAGTGACCCAAGCTTGGTGAACCTTTGCAAGGGCTTCCTCCCTGCGGGACCAGACTCTAGTAAAAAGCATTTGAAGACCAAGAACTGTTCCTGTGCCACTCAAAACATCAATGGACTTAACATCCATATGGATTGGGGCAGATCTGCCAAGCAAAACGCCCCTCGTTGCTTGGAAAATATTCCTGCATCGCAGCTCACAGACAGCCACTCCTTATAGTGTTAAGTGCGTCTTCCAGTGGAATAACTGGACCCAGGTTATACAGGAAACACGCTCCACATCCCATTATGGATCGGTCAAAGCTTTCAGTAACATAAAACTTCTCTGTCCGTTTCCACTCAAGCAGATACTGTTTCACTGTCCGCTGCTCCGGACGTCACTGGTGCTCCTTTCAGTGCCCGGACTTCAGACAGCCAGGGGTAGAATTGTGGTTTGGTGGCCAGTCTTTTGTGGCTCATTCACCGACTCCGTTGATGCAGGAGGCCATGAGCTACGTTGCAGGTCTCAGTGGCCCTAGCATTGCTTTTTCAATTAGGTCTTAAATTGCAGCTTTGAACTGCCTACAGATTCAATAACATTCTCCTTCCCTTCAGTCCGTTGAGGTGATATTAGCTTCCAAAAACTTCTACACAGTACGTGTCAAGCTAAAGATAGCATGGAACCAGTTGTACCATTTGATGGAAGCCTACTGCTTGCTTTGAAGGTCACACACTCTTACTATATGCTTTTGTCACTTTTCATGGTGTAAGTTAATAACTGCCTCATACAGTTTCACATTCTTATTTTAGCTTCAGTCCCATACAGCTATGGCTGGTGGATTTTACATTTTGATGGCCACTGTAGATGCAGTAGAATTTTGTTCCTATGTAAAATCTTATCTTGTGATCTTATCTCAGTCACTGTAGTGATTAATTTCACGGTATTGTCTACTGCAGTTTTCTTCAGTTGTTAAATATGATCATATGGAGATAAACATATGACAGGTTGACCTGTATTATGTACCTGGGATTATGGGAAAAGCAAATGTTTTTCCTCTGTGACTCGACCAGCAGACCACAAAGAAACCCAGTGGATCTCAGCACGGTAAACACTCTATTACTCGTGACATCCTGCTCAGTTTTGGTTTAGGGAAGCCATTCTCATTGGCCCTGCCTTATGGACAAACGCGCCCATTTATTGTCAATCACATCAAGTGCTAAATTAGCATTAAATTGTATTTCTCTGCACATTTTGCCCCAAAAGTGTGAATTTCTCGAAAGGGTAACTCACTGTAATCATGGATGATGGGGTAAGAAAACAAGAATTATGCCCAAAAAGCCACCTGCTGGTCATACTCTTTTCCTGCGTTTTTCTTTTATAGAATTTCTTCCCCGAGCACATGGTAGCATGGTGTCAGGAGACCAATAGCACCATACCGCAGTCACAACTTTTGCAGGTGAGACAGCAGAGAACTATAAGGCCGAAAGTCAAACCTGGTTTACTTACTCACCTGAACTCAGATGCTAACTCTCTGCCTGGCTTTCAGAATTTCTTGAATCCCGGCAGCTACCTTGAAATTCAGGGGTTCTTGTACCTGAAGGAAACTGCAAGGAAATCATGGAAGAAACTCTACATGTTTCTAAGGCGGTCAGGACTGTACTACTCAACGAAAGGGATGTCCAAGGTAAAGGCATTTGCCATACACATGTGTTGAACAGTTTGCACCCATTCAAGTTGATCCAAACAGCATGTCTCATCCAAACAGGACATTTACACTGATCACATTACTCATTCATCTGCATGACATAGCACCCAAACCTAGTACTGCCCATCTGGCTATATACAATTTATGATTTGTAAACAGACTTTTTTAATTTAGATAAGCTATAAGGACATTTGTGCGGATCACACCTGCAGCTGTTTATAAGTAAATCCACCAACAACTCTTAGAACAGCAATCCCTTATTCTATAACTGCAATTCATGTGACCACTTCAAATGAAATCTTAACCTTTCGATGTATCAAAGGAGCCACGGCATCTGCAGTTGTTGGCTGACCTTGAGGACAGCAACATATTCACAGTAATCACAGGGAAGAGGCTACACAATGCTCCAACAGACTATGACTTCTGCATCAAGGTAGGAGACCACGGGATTTTGTCTAGCAGGGCGGAATTAAGGCAGGATTTTCTTAATTGCATTTAACTTTTGATGTTCTGCAGCATTACACTTATAACTGGAGTTAACTGCCCCCTGTCCTTTCTTAGCAAAAATGGGAAGGGTGAGAGATGCCTGTAACTACCAATGCCTTATCCTTATATTTACCATTTTTACACATCTGCTCTAAGGGGATGCTCAGCTTGCAGTATCAGCTTGTGTTTAGGTTTTTGACATGACTAACAAGCACTCTGCTTGGAGCTATGCTCTGCAATATTTGTCTGCCTGTAGTTCCACCTGACTGATTGGTTGACTGGTTGACAGCCTAACAAGGTGAGGAGTGAGACTAAAGAGCTAAGGATGCTCTGTGCAGAGGATGAGCAGAGCCGGACCTGCTGGATGACTGCCTTCCGTCTTTTCAAGGTAATGAAGGGGCTTGTTTTGGTGAGAAGGGATGATAAGTCAAGGAAGAGGAAAGGCAAGTAAAGGATAAAGGAGAGCAAATCATGGAAGAGGGAAGGGCATGCCAAGGGAAGGGAAGGTGAGGGCAAGTCAAGGGATGGGGAGGAGAGGGCAAGTCAAGGGACAGTACGCGGAGGGCAAGACGGTGGAAGGGAAGGAGAGGGCAAGTCAATGAAGAGGGCGGGCAAGTCATGGGAAGGACAAGAGAAGAGGGGCAAGTCATGGGAAGAGGACGGTAGATCAAGGGAAGGGGAGGAGAGGGAAAAACAAGGGAAGGTAAGTGGTGGAAAAGTCAGGGGAAGGGAATATCAGGGCAGGAAAGGGGAGGGTAAGTCTAGTCATCCTCTAAAGCCTAAAGCATAACTAAGATACCAAATACACCAATGAACTGAAGCCTGCTGTCTGTTCATTGCCCATTTCACCTTCATCATCATCATCTTTTTTGCTTTTATTTGCACAGTATCCTATAATTCCATCAGAAATTTTTGTTTGTAAGTTAGCTTCAAGTTTTTGGGTGCAAAGGACAAATTAGCACATATTTTAGCATTTTGGATAACCAGCTGTACTTAATCTTCAGCTGCATGACAGATCTCCTGTTCCAAAAAGCCTTCCAGGAAACATACAGTCTCCATTCACGCAAATGTGTGTTTATCCATCCTGCTTATGCAACATCATTGCAATCAGCATTGATCTGAATGAGAACCTTTGTTTGACCCATGCCCCAGCTTGACCAACTCTTGCTGACACCAAATAAAATTGTCAAATTATTGATTTATTTAGTAACCATTGACCATCTTCTGATTTTTGCCTTGACAGCATGGAATTTCATTGTATCAGAACTACAAGCTACCCCAACAAAAGAAAATGTCGGCTGCCCGCTTTTCCTCACCAGTGGTAAGAAATGATCTAAGTTCACGTTAAATTTTGTGAACTTGAAACCCAATGCTCTGGTCCAGTGGTATCACTCTGGCACATGATAAAGTACCATGCACATCTTCTGTTTGTCCCATCCAGAGGAGTGTGTCAGAGAACTCGCTGGTAGCTATGGATTTCTCAGGGAGGACCGGCCGGGTGATTGATAACCCCGTGGAGGCTCAGAGTGCAGCCATGGAGGAGGGTTACACTTGGAGGGTAAGTGCCGGGAATCCCCCTCAAAGAAAAAACTTCCTTTACTTATAATTTAGCTGTTTAGTATTCAGTTTACCTTTGTTCTGTCATTTTAACTAGCCTTTAAGTTAATAGTAGTAGTAGTAGAAGTGGTATTGGCAAAATGCTGAGTTCTGAGTTCTGGTTTGTTGACACTTGTTTTTCACTTCCAGTAAACGCTGCTTTGCTGAATGTTCCTGTTGTTTGAATTCTTCCCAGAAACGAAGTCAGCGAATGAACATCCTCGGCAGCCCAAGTCCCCTGCATCCATCTTCCTTAAGCTCCAGTGTGTGTTTTCTCCTAATGGGTGACCTCCTTGTGCCACATTTGAGTCCTTGACGCAGGCTGACCTCCATTTCTTCTGTCTCCCTTCAGTAGTTCACAGGACCCAGTTGTGGTTCCACGGTCGGATCATGAGAGAGGAATCCCACAAAATGATTATTCAGCAAGGTCAAGTAGACGGGTAAGACAACATCACGACCGCTGCTTGACTCAGGGGAATCTAATATACCTCCACATTTTTTTCTAAAATGCTTTTCTGTCATTCTTTGCTTCAGATTATTCCTTCTGCGCGACAGCCAGAGCAACCCAAAGGCGTTTGTGTTGACACTGTGCCATAACCAGAAGATCAAGCATTTCCAGATCTTACCCGTGAGTGTCCTCCTCACAGGGCCCTTGGGACGTTCCCCTTCTGAACTACTATGTTATTAAGAAAGTATTTTTCAACATGTAAATATGCAGTAATATTCTGCACTGTGGATTATTGTCCTTTCTGTTTCCTAAGAAGCAGTGTGTGTTTAATATAGCCTGATTACCTAATCGATTGTGGATTTATCTAGCACTTTACTTCCAGTTTAGTTTTATTCCTTTATTTTATGTATTTTTAATTCTTATGCCTCTGTACCTCTGCAGTTTGAAGAGGATGGACAGACATTCTTCAGCCTTGATGATGGCGCCACAAAGTTCAGCGATTTAATACATTTGGTGGAATTCTACCAACTTAACAGAGGAGTCCTGCCCTGCAAACTCAAACACCCCTGCACAGTCGTGACCTTATGACCTATTACTTGATTTTTAATTTTTTTTATTTTTTGACTGAACTTCGGTTAAAAAATTGAGCGAACGTTTAAACTATTTTCCATCCAACACCCGACCCTCTCGTGATAAGCTGCCTGGCGCCCCCTGCTGGAGAACATGCTGGAATCACTCGGAATGCTGTGATTAAGAGAAGAGCAGAGAACAGTCGGAAGCATTTGAGATGAAACTTCCATAAACTGTCCACTTCCTGGTTTTAGCAAGCAGTAGGCCCAGATTTTCAGTCAACTTTAACACGCATTTCAAATCTTTTCATATAAAAGCTAAATCTAAAGTTTTTTTTTTTTCTTTTACAATCATTTGAAAACTTTTTTTAGGCTGAGCCACTTTAATAGACAAACACAAAATAGCTATGAAAGTCGAATGAGAGAAATTTCTGGCTGCAATATCATCGACAACTTCACATGTAAAGCTGATTGTTTACTTTATTGACTTTTTATATACCTGCTTGTTTGTTCGTCTATTGTTATTATCGTTGCGTTTTTTTTTCCCCCTTTTTATTTTTGCACTCTCGCTGCATGGTGATACTCTCCCTCCTCTGCCCATTCACTCCACCCATCAGAGACGGGTGTGAGAAGACACTGCTTCATCTTCTTCACAGAGAGCCGATGAAGTCACATCCCCTGCGGAGTCAAAACAGGGGAGACTTCATAGACGATGCAAAATCATATTTACCCTGCCGACCAGGCACAGGACACCGGTTATTCCATTTTACAACACTTTGGAGCTTTTTCAACTCCATGCGTGAAGGTCAATCATTTTGCCTGTGTTTTTCATCCATATTGCCACATATCTTTATCTCCAGCCCGTTCCTGAGGTCTGGCTTTGTCCTTTGATAGTGCCACCTCACGGGTTGGCCTCTGTCCATGTGACCACCCCCTAGCTTGGTGTCCGTGCTCCAAGATCCAAAGCGGAAGTGTAGCAGTCTATACTGTGCTCTTCCTGCTAGTAAACGGGCACCTTCTCGTTCACTCCTGTGTTGAGAGCGTTGGCTGCTTTCCATTGGGTCCAGGTAAAAGTGAAGAGGATGCTTCCATCTTTAGGTTGAGATTTGAGAATACAGTCGATCATAACCACTATACTACCAGACCTCTGTGGCTCTGTCCCGTGTCTGTGGAGAAACTGAAAACTGATATGACTTTTTCCACACGCCCTAACAAACTTTTTTGAATCTGCATGGAGTTTAGTTGAGGCCAGCTTGTTTCCTGGCATGATCTTAAAGGGGTGTGTTTAGAAAAGAAAAATAAAACAGATCCCCACGTTGATCCCAGTGCAATCCGAAAAGAAAGGGTGTCCTCCTTCGAGACGTGTCAGGTTTGTTAGAACGTGAGAACGACGAGCCATATTCTTAGCATTTGCAATATGCTTGATCAGGCGTGAGGAAGATGGCAGAACCTCACCATGACTGTTATTATTGGGATGCAAACTTATAAAAACCTAGGAGAGCCATCTCATGAATGAAATCCATTGGGAATGAGATCATTACTTGAAGGTCTTTCTTGCTGACTTGGAATTGCATTTTTATGCTTACTAGTAATTCCAAGGCTGGCCTGTGGGCCACGCCGTGCGTTTTGAGGATACACATGGGGAACTCGACACCGTAAAGTTTCCAATGTCCACCCCCCCAAGCCCCCCCCCCGTCCCACTCACCTCACAAAGTCGGTGAGTAGTAGCTACTGGGTTTTGTGCCTCCCTTTTCACAATTCATTATTGAATGGAAACACCCCCAAAACCAAGAATTCAGCACTCCTTGCTCCCAGGTTCTTCCTGGATGTTGCCTTCAGACTGTCAAGCAATATTTAGATTTTGTTTGTATTCGTTATTTTATATCGGTGTAACCCTTGAATCACTTTGCTTTAAAATTCCTGTTTTTGCATATAAACAGAATAAGCTATTCTCTCCGAAGGAATCATTGCTAAGCTTTCTAAACATGGGCCTAACGATAACATTAGCAGAGTATCACTGTACTAATTGCAACCCATTCGTTAAGACATTTTCCTTAATTGCTGTCTTGATCTCAACATTATTCTAATCATTCTCGACGTACTGTAGTACCAAGCTGTGTTCTTAAAAGACGTGATGGCCGATTGACGACTGTTACTTTGCACTTTTTCCCCGATGGATCTTACGCATCTGTTCTCCGCGTTAGCAGGGTAGCGCGCAGTTGCCGCTCCCATTTTGCCAAAGTACACTGCTAAGGTGTGTCCCTGCACACTGACAAGCACTCTGCACCTTGCCAGCTCGTCAGCGGACAACAGCTGGTCATTCTTGTGCAATTATTTACCCGACGAAAACACCTAGAAGGACGTCGGCCGGGGATCGGTGCAGGCAGGAGAAGCCTCACGATCCGAATCGCCCTTGGCGTGTGTCAGAGAGACTTTATGGTTATGTGTAAGAATACGCAGTCCTTAACCTTAAGACTTGAATATCCCATCGTCGTGAGTTGAAAGTGTCACCAGCCTTCCATCTTGTTTCCACACCAATGTTACCCATCCCAGGCTGGCCTAAGGTGTCCTCTTAAATTTGTGACGAGGGGCTAACGTCAGTGCCTAGAAAAAAATAACGTTTGTACACTTTAGCTGGGAAGCCTTTTCTCATCTCGGCTACTGGAGCTGTTCTGTTGAAGCTCGTAC
The DNA here is from genome assembly GCA_019775915.2 of Cyphomyrus plagiostoma. Classification (NCBI taxonomy): domain Eukaryota; kingdom Metazoa; phylum Chordata; class Actinopteri; order Osteoglossiformes; family Mormyridae; genus Cyphomyrus; species Cyphomyrus plagiostoma. Next base: position 5,231,152 of record JABFEA020000050.1, on the reverse strand, counting down.
TGCGTTTTTCCAGAATGTTCCCCACCCGTCGCGAGCCACTGCGCGGGCTCAGTAACACTAAACACCTGAGTAACATTTTCCCGCTACTTTCGACAGATTTAATGCTTGTACATATTGAGAGAGGTGTCGCTACATCGCCATACATTGGTTTGATGTTGTCATTCTCCAAAGAAGAGCTGTATGTAGCGTAGTGTTTTTCATTTTTGCTTTTTTTTCCCTTGAATTACGCTGAGCACTTTTGCTGTTTTTTGGGAGTGCTGTCACTCCTGGGTTTGTGTGCGATTGTATTTGCCCCCCTACCCGTAGCTTGTCCTCGGTGTCCCTCGGTGTTCTTCCGCTTTATCTGCTTCTGGTCAGCTTTGCTGTGCTTTTAACGCGACCTTCGTAGAGCTTGTACTCATATTAATATATTGTATAAGTGCATAAATCTATGGAAGAAAATTAGATGCAACACTGTATTTTAGGTTACAGATCACTATTTGCTGCAGTTCTGTTTTTAATCATGACTGCATTCAAATGAAGACCTTTCTAGTGCTTTTTAAAATATTTACTGTGCATATTTAGTTTGTTTACCTTTTGTAATAATATCTGAGACGTTTAAGCTGAATTTTAAAACTGGACTCAGCGCATGCTATCAAGTTGCTCATGAAAAAAGAAATTAAGCTAAAACGGTTGATGAACTCACTGGTGAAAACGATTTTTTTCTTTTTGTCAAAATGCGATCTTGCTGTATTGAAAATAAAATAGTGAGTATCATTTCAAAATACAAGGGACTCGAACCCGGTGTCACATTGAGGTGCATCTTGGGACTGACACAATGCGGCGAGTTCATAGCTATTTGTGGCGTATAGTTATGCATAGTTATCAGGTAGCTACACATCGGGAGTGCAGGACGCGTACTTGTGTCCTACAAAATGATCATGAATGTAAAAAGGGCTGCTCAGGGTTGGGATGGTGCCTGTTGAGAACTAGCCTTCAAATCGGCAAGATCGTCCCAAAGTCTTATTAAGTCACGTCTGTGAAGAAACACCAGGCAGTTAAGTTCATTGTTTTATATACAGTTATCGGTGTGTGCTGTATTCCGGCAGTAATGTGGTGCCCTTAGCACAACGCGTGCCTCTTGTCACATCTCTCTCTGCACTAATGTACACCTGGCAGACTGACCAATCAGTGAATCTCTTTCCTAGCTCATATTTTAAATATATTATCACAATGCAAGTTATAGTGACTGTCAGAAAGAAAAGAAAACACATCCATGTATGTATTTCAGGGAGTGAAAAGCAGTAAAGTTATTTGTATCGATTTCTAAGAGATATGACTCATCTATTCACAGTGGGCTTTGCTTCTTTCTGTAAACGGCTGAATGGCAGATAAATCTCAATTGTAGCGTTTTCAGGTATTTTTGTATGGATAAGGGACTGATATATTCTGTTTATTGTAAGTAGAATAAAATATTAATTCATTGCTATAAGTCTAAAGCTGTTTTGGTAATATCTTGCTTGACTGTGTGGCTTAAGTCCAAAGTTTACATGTTATGAATCCCACTCCAGGCTCTTCAAGCCTAGAGGTTTGTGTGTTAAGTTGGTGTGGGTTTCCTCCCACAGATCAATGATGTGCAGCCTCCACACAGGTGTAGCGGTGATGCCCTCAGCATGTGTGTCTGTGTCAGTGTCCTACATTAGACCAGCGATCCTTCCAGAACTCAAGCGGTGGGATTATGGTGCACTGTCTGTAGCTGACAGGCAGGGATTATCCGTGTGATGCATTTCCACCCATGGATTTAAAGCATCATTTTTCCATCTCTGAAGATTACAGGCCTGAGCACTGCTGTACGCGGCTGTTTGTTGACATGTTAGCATCAAGCTTGGATGATTTAAACCCTCAACTGACGTTTTTACTGGTCCCACCATAGATGGAGGCTGCAGTTTGACCTGAACGCAAACACCAGCTGGTTTACAAAGAAACAAGCTGTGCATAAGTATGAGGAAATACACTCTTTGAAAGAGCCTTTATCAATAAATATTACACACTAAATCATAGCTTTCATGTAGTTTGCTAGATACAGTTAGACAAATATTACCACAGTGTTACCACTGTCGTTTTATATTGTGACAATAACAAGAAAATATTATAAACGATACATAATTTCATGTAGCTTTTATTGATTATGTATTGATAATCACACTGACATTGAATATTGTTATTAATAAAGTAAAGCACTCTAAAACCATACTTTTATTTCATAGCCTAATTTAGAACATCGCATACCATAATTCCTAGTGTTGGCTACCTTGCATGATGGGATGAAGGTTATAGTGGATTCTGGCCTTCATCATCACTTGAGGAATGAGTTAAAGAGCAATAGCTGTAAAATCACTGACATCCGCCTTGGCCTGTGGTCCAGATGCAGGAACGCGTATTCCAACACGTGTGTCCTGTATTCCAAATGTACAAGTAACGTGCTTTGAAAGATTGCATTACCATCTGTTCCTTGAGTTGGAAAGACAAAATCGCATTTCCTCGCAGGTACACAGCCTTGCATTTCTGTCTATGTATATGCGATCGTAATAATTAGAAATCAACTGGAATTGCTATCTAATCATAATGTCTCATCGCTCATCTGAATGGTGGGAAATTTAACCCTCTGTCACTGATCCATCCCCATGATGGCCTACCAGCAACTGGGAGGGAGCAAGAAGGTGGACTTTCTGTGGTCCTCAAGAGCAGGTTTGTGAGACACTGATTTAGATGAAGGGTGAATACAAAAATCCAAACTCTAGCCTGCTGGCTACACGTTTTTGCTGAACTATCCCTGTTGACCTATAGCAAAATAGTCTTAAGTTCCTGCTCTCTTCATCCCATTCTCACACTGGGGTATCAAAATTACACAGTTGAATTTTACTAAATCAAAGAAATAATGAGTTATGACTTCGAAGCACCTGTTTTATAAGACATTATTTTATTATTATTATTAAGGGTCCAAAGCACATAGTGCATTGGAACATTATTGTATTTGTTAGGATTTGTTATTATTATTTTCCTTCCTTAAAACTGAATAGGCAGCCTAAGAGCTAGACTGAGCAGACTTGGCAGGAAGATGTCCATTCCTACCCACTACTCAGACCATCCCACAAGTCAGTCAGTCAGTACATTTCGGCCGATATCTCCTGACCTGTTAGTCCTACAGTCAAAATTCTTTTTCTACAGATACAAACAGCCATTTCCTACAACTTTCAGAATCAAACTATTTTTTATTATTACTATTATTATTAGAGTAGTAGTAGTATTAGTAATAGAAATAGTATAATTATTTTTATTACTATTGTGTTAATATTATTTCATTATACAAAATGATACATAATCAATGGGTTCTTAGACAAAAATTAGCTATATTAAACAGTAAACAATCTATTTCTTCACTCTTTGTGTGCTTGTTTAAGATCTGAGTCTGCAGGATAGAGTAGTGGACATATCGGGGGGGGGGGGGGGGTGCTTTTTTAAACATTGTGCCAAATAATTCCCAAAAAGCCCAAAATAAAATATGCGGGGAT
>JABFEA020000050.1:5177900-5199059 GCA_019775915.2 Cyphomyrus plagiostoma | reverse complement strand
ATTGGCTGGACTTCAAAAAGGGCTGTTACCGATTGGCTGGACTTCAAAAAGGGCTGTTACCGATTGGCTGGACTTCAAAAAGGGCTGTTACCGATTGGCTGGACTTCAGAAAAGCACTACATGCTTTAACTGTGATGTATTTTTGAGAAACAACCACTTCAACTTCAACTTTTCCACTTCAACTGGCCTGGGTCCACCAGGGAAACGTGAATGCCGTTTTATCTGATACCTCCTGCTTCAATGGGGATGCTTCGCTCCTCAGCTGATGATCAGAAGGGGCTGAATGTCTCCATCAGCATATGAAGAATGGAAATGGGATTTTTGTTTTCCAGCATAAAATCAGATGGTTTGCTTGGCTAAAGGCCCTGTTAATTCTGAAGTAGAGGCCAATGTCAAGGTGAGCTGGAACATCAATAAATAACCAGTTAAGTAGTTTTTTGCTGCATAAATTCACTCTGAATGAGCTGAGAAGTAGTAGCCACTGTTCACACCACCGGTCAAATGTAAACGTCCTTCACGTTGTAGGCTCAGAATATCATGACTGTGTGTGTTTTGCCAGCGTCTCACTCTTGTACATGAGACATCCTTGCTGTGTTGATCAGCTTCTTTCCTGCAGTCCTAAAGCATGGTTTCCTAAAAGCCGTTGCTTCAGAATGTCAGATAGCTGTTAACCCCCAATGACTGAACCTACTCATTAAGCTCAGTCATATCTGTTCTGTTTTTTTCCTGACTCTGAAGATATATACAGAACTTTATCCCATGTGGCTTCCCGTAGTCTGGGTGCTCATACTTCCAAGGTTGCCTGCAGGTCTAGAATAGTGCATGTGAGATGTATGGAAATGTATGGATGTGTGTATGGAAAGTTGGGCAGCGGGACTCGGAGTTGTGTACATTGAAGAGGCCCCACTCCTGAGGAGGTCAGTGGAGCTACAGTAAATTCAACAGTAGCCCCCAACCTCCCACAGAGTGAGTTGTACTGCATGGAATCATCAGTCAGAAATGCAACTGATGGTGTGTCTTGACTGTTTGACCATTTGCACAAGTCTGGGATTCCTGACTCGTTTTGTTTATGGATAATTTCCAGAAAGGCCTCTCGTCTGTTTTTCTACTCCGTGTGGTGCTCACCTGAGGGCAAATCCCAGGCTCACATCTTTAGCCTCTTTCTATGGACTTCCTCATTTCCATCCCCGCCTTCACCATTTGTCCTTGGGGTCCTCCTAAGGTCTCATTCTTCGCCGTGGTCGAAGGTGCAAGCTTCACTGCTGAGTTAGAAGCTTTTGCTTCCACATAGATTCCTGCTGACTCTCTGGCGAAACGGAGCTCCAGACCTCCGTCAGAGTCTTCCGAACATCAGGCCGGATAAGCCTAACCTTTCCGCCCGGACCCTCTTCCTGTTTGCGAGCCAGCAGGAGGGCAGAGGCGTTTCCTGGCGGCGCTCTGTCATTTTGTCACTTTGTGCTTGAGTGACTGTCCCCGCAGGGCCGGGAGTTTGCTCGTGCTCCCGAGTGCTTGGCACCGAGGTTCCTCCGCGGATATTCCTCAGGAGCCCTCGGTCCTGGGTGGCTGGACGTTATGCCACACGACGGCAGCCTGCCAGGCCAGCACTTTGGTGCGGAGAGGGCTCGCTGTCCATGCGCTTGGATGGGAGTGAGTACCTGCAGTGTAGGACTGTTGCTGTGCCCAAGTCATTTACTGAGCGTTACATTGTGGATTCCTATTTGTTACCCTCCTTTCATTGGAACAAAACAGAAATTAAACAGTTGCTATTTCAGTACGTGCCATAGCACTGAACTCTAGTGCCTGTTTAGTTTTTCCTGTGGCACCGCTTGCCCACATTTTCAGAGATGCTTTGGCGAGGATGTGGATCGTGCCTCTTGAGGTCGCTTTCGAGGGTGGCCGTGAAGGCCCATGTCCTTGTACAACTTTCTGACGTGATGTGATAACACCTCACTTGCTTGGGAATTATGTTTTGCAGTTGTGGCATACAGACACCGTTTAACCCATATTAGAACATGACCTCCCTGAGATGGGTCACTTGCTGTTTTATAATGCAAGATTCTGCTTTGAAAATGCAACCGACTCGTGTTAAACTTGCTCAGAATATGTAGTGTCCTCAGCTCCATGCCTTCTGTCTCAATATGGCAGAGATGATGATTCTGGAAAACAGCCACCCAGTCCTGCGTGGGCTTAGAATCAATGTCAGGTTTGCATGAAACGTCAGCGTGCGTCTGCTGCCCCCGTACTGGAAATGGCACGTGACCTCCAGGTGACCTCTGCCAACCCCCGTCCCCCGAGAGCAGTGACTCATTTCATGTTTAAAAGAAGCCCTCGGAGAATCCGCGTCGCTCGCATGCCTCTCCTCGGTCCCCCTTTGCGAGCTGCTGACGCACTCCTGAGTAAACAACCTCGTCATCATGGCTGAAAGCGATTCCGTGGGATTGATTTGTCATGTGCAACCCAAAAAGAGGATAGACGTATAGATGGATAGATACACAGATAAACCCTGAGAGGATGTTTTTCTAGTGTTATATGAATTGCAACTCTTTCCTCTATATGTTAGTCTGTGCCAGCTTCCCCTGTAGCTCCGGCACATTGGGTAGACATGCTGGGACTATCAGCACAATGTGTTAAACTGACCGCTGTGTACAAAGGCCAGTGAAGGTCTCTGTTTCCACAGAAGTTGTTTTTACTTGGGGAAATTATCAAATAAAAGGGCTCGACGGTCATTTCTATGTCATGTTCACTACAGCATGTCTAGATCATTCGGGGAGGGGGGATAGAGTAGAGCTCTGGGTCAGTGAGATCTGGTCCGGGATATTCACCAGCTCAGGGGGGACTGTGAGGGTCGTCTGATTCATTACTTGTCTGGAACAAAACTCCACAGTATCTACTAGGTTTTCGCGGCTGCTGTCGAACAGACTTGGGCTGACGGATGTGGAGAAATGTGCTATAAATATCCCCCAGATGCATGAACTGGACCAGAAGGAAGAGGAATTTCATCCACTCCAGGATAAGACATGATTTGAGTGATAAAGCTTCTTTTGTTTTTTCTAAGGACTGTATCCACAGCAATTTAAAATGTCCCGAAACCATATCTGCAAAAGACATGATGCACAAAATCCTTGCTTGGAACATTTTCAGGTCTTTCATCAATCTGGATGTACTGCCCTGTTTATACACTTATTTTGTCTTAAACCGCTCCCTGTACAGAGGCTGTTGGCATTTAAAATTAACTGGAAAACCAGTAAATATTCCAGCCTCCCCAGGATTGGCAATCGCTCTCAGCTCTGTCTCCCAGAGCTGGTCTTTTTCTGATTAGACTTCAGCACGGTTAAAGCACGGCAACATTCTGCATGTGCCTCGCCACTAAGCACCGAGTCCTCACCTTTGTTGCATGGCAACGCTTGTTACGTCATGTGAATAGTCACCGTATTTCTGTCGCAGGCAGCATAAACAAAGCTTGTTGCTATTTGTTTTGCAGGAGCCATCTCTGTGGCACCTGGGTGAGGAGCGGTGTAGAAATGCGATGAAACCTAGAGGGTTGTGAAATGTACAGCATTGCTCTCCATGAAGCTGTGCTTACAGGCTACAGATAATAGGATTCTGAGCCCCAAAAAATAGTTCCCTGTATCAGAAAAAAAACCTGTTGTGCCAAGGAAAAATGAACAAGTTGTTTTTATGGATACCAGTGGCCATTTTGGTTCTAAGATGAAATGGCAGGCTAAGTTAATGGCCCTGGTTCTGCTGGATTTGGAGTAAATGCTGAAAATATAGAGGTTTAGGATATGATGAACTCATCCACCAACCACTTGTTCAAGTAGAGCTGCAAAGATCTAGAAGGTTGTTGGGTTTGGGTTTACCTTTCTTTACCTGGAGGAGTGGTTCCTCAGGTTGGACCAGGGGGGATGAACTCAGCACCAACTGCCTTCTTGCTTCTTCCAGCCTCATCAACCGCATGTTACAGCGGGACCCCAAGCGTCGGGCCTCTCTAGATGAGATCGAGCGGCATGCCTGGCTCCGGGGCGTGGACCCTTCGCCGGCCACCAAGTATAGTGCCCCGCTGGTGTCCCACAAGAGTCTGTCTGAGGAGGAACACAACGGCATCATCCAGCGCATGGTGCTGGGAGACATCGCCGACCGCGAGGCGATTACCGAGTAAGAGACCAATGTGGTACTGTGCTTATCCAAGGAAATGGGTGTTTATTGCTTCACATTAGTTCACCTTACATCTCTGAACTGTGACTCCTACTTCACTAATGCCCCATGGCATCCCTCCCTTTGACATGGGCTGGCTTGATGTAGGGCAGAAGAGAGGAGGCTCTGAAACAAGGGGTGGACAATCTTATCCGCAAAGGGCCTCTGTGTATGGTGGGTGTTTGGGGTAACCTTTAGGGCAGCTCTATCGTACCCAGGTGTGAGGACTCTTCAGCCAATCAGTCCTCTAATTAGTAATCTAATTGCAGAAAAAACCCACACGCACAATGGCCCTTTCTGGATACGAATGCCCACCCCTGTGCTAGACAGTGGACCAATATGCTAGTAACCTGACAATATAGCATTAAACATTCCACAGAAGCAGCCTGAGATTCATCAAAACACAAAGGACCTTGGACATTACTCCCTGCTGGTAGCTAAATCAACCCACTGGCTTGTCTCGAGTTAAGGCCGACCTCTTACCAATGCTGCACTCCCTCTCTGCTATCAGTTTTTCAGTGAATAATTGTATCGGGCAGAATAATCCTGCTTGCTCCCAAGCTCCTGACTCAATTTAGCCCTGGGGTCCGGACAGTCTAATAAATACTCACAGCAGATGAATCAGAGTAGAATATGATCATTGCCAGAGGTGGGGGGCGGGGGCACAAATAAGCAACCCCCCTTCTAAAGGCAATTTGATGGTGGAGGAGCCTGTCCATGGTCTCCCATGGATAATTCATCTCTAAAGGTTCACCGACAAGGCAAAGGTGAAGATTCTCCTCCGACGTCACGCCCTTTGCCCTCATAATCGCACCCCTCATCTGTTTCAGAGCACTGGAGACCAACAAGTACAATCACATCACTGCCACGTACTTCCTCCTGGCAGAGAGGATCCTGAGGGAGAAGCAGGAGAAGGAGATGCAGAACCGCTCCTCCAGCCCAAGCAACATCAAAGCCCAGTTCAGGTATGACAGTGTCGTAGGGAAAGCCAGCTGGTCCTTGGTGCAGTATGAGTATGCAGGTCCAGCCCACCAACAAATCAGGCCTACCTTGGCATAGATATGTAGCATCATTGAGGGTTACTTACTGTAATTCTTAACACCCTGGTTGGGGGGGGGGGGGGTCTGCTGTGTCTGTTGCCAAGAGTTTGGTTGAAGTACCCACGTACAGGACAGCTCATTCAGCATTTGGTTGGAAAGGTTCCTTTTCAAGCACCATTCAATCTAACAGCATGTTACACTAGTCTGTGTCACTCTGCCCCTGTCTAATGTTCTTGGTTCCACTTTTGCAGGCAGTCCTGGCCCACGAAAATCGACATGCACCAGGACATTGATGATAGCCTGGCTGGGCCGTCTATCTCCCATCCCGGGGGACCACAGTCACCGGCCCGGAGCACAGAGAACCTGCTGAACGGGCATCGCGGCAAGGGGCTACTGGACTTGGGCCGGCGCGAGGAGCCAACCGAGCCCTTGGCGCTGCCAGTCGCCAGACCCACCGCCGGACCTTCTGCCAGACCCACCCCCAGCCCGCCCAAACCCCTCGGCGCCACGCCTCCAACGGTACCGGCAGCCCCCGGCAAGCCACGTACTTGCCTGTGTAGGGTAGAGGAAGATGAGGAGGAGGAAGAGGAGCAGGAGCCCTCGCCCCTACCAACCCAGGTGGTGCTGCGGCGCAAACCCCCCAACGTCCCCAACCGGCTGAGCGCGCGCAAGAGCGCCCCTGTGCTGAAACAGATCTTTGAGGAGGGCGAGTCTGACGACGACTTCGACACGGAGGAGGGCCTGCCACCCAAGCTGAGCCGGCTGAAGATGAGCATGGCATCGCCGGGCACGGCACACAAGCGCTTCCCCCGCCGAAAGAGCCAGGGCCGCGGCTCCAGCTGCTCCAGCTCGGAGACCAGCGACGACGACTCGGAGAGCCACCGCCGGCGCCTGGAAACGGACCCGGGCCTCACCTATGGGTGGAACCGTCGGGACAGCAGCGAAGGTCCGCCTGGGAACCCGGGGGGAAATGGGGCTGGCCCAAGTGGGCCCCCTACAGAAGGGGGCAACGCTGGACCTGACAGGGGCAGTCCCCCCACGGAGGGAGAGGGAGGAAGTGGGGGTGGTGGAGGAGACGGAGGTAACAGAGGGCAAGGCAACCCCACCAACTGCTCCAGCCACACTGCAGCAGGCTCCGCCCCCGGCTCGGTGAAGACCACCGGGGGCCTGGTGGAGAGCCTGAAACTCATGAGCCTCTGCCTCAGCTCACAGTTCCGCCATCTGGCTAACGGAGGCGGTAGCGGGAACGGGGGGAAGTTCATCATAGATCCACGTGGAATCCCCGGCATGAAGACGCAGGAGAGGTCTCCATGGAGGATGTGCGTCAGCGGCTCCAGCGGGAGCCTGGAGCGCGTCTCGCTGCTCGGGGGCACCACGTCTGGCGCGCGGGCTGACCCGTCGCCCGCTCACGCCCGCGCTGAACCAGGCCCTGCCCGAGAGAATAGCATGAACCTGAAAAACAAGGTGCTACAGCTACCTCTCAGTGACAAGACCATCTCTGTGAACATCCAGCGTAACCCAGAGGAGGGGCTGCTGTGCACATCCGGCCAGGCCAGCTGCTGCCAGGTCATATGACGGCCTGCGGGAGCCAGCCACACCAGTAGCAAACTCCATACTTGACCAGTTCCCTTCCTCTAGTAGCTGTGACCTTCCTCCATGCACACCACTACCTAAACACAATCTGTTTTCGTTTCTTCCCTCCCCAGTGTCATCTTGTCTTAACGAAACACAGGTGCTCACTACTTAGTCTATGTGTTTTTTTTTTTTTTAAAAAAACTTTCATCTTAATGTCCGGCCATCCCTATACCCCAGCTTCCTTTTTGGGCTTCGAGGAGGCTGTATTCCAGGCGAATCTGAATCCCGAAAAGAGTGCAGCGTTTGAGGGAGTGTTACGAGGCGTGTGGCCTGGTGGCAGTCAGACAGAGCAATAAGTGTTTGGGGCAGGTCGTTTTGGTGGGGGAGCGGGAAGCAGAGAGAGAATGGGATTTGATTTCCAAGCCTCATTGGTTAGACTTAAACACCACAACCAATCAAAAGGAGAGAACAAAGTGGTGTATTTATATCATAAAGAAGCTGTATTTTTTCCCCCTTATTTTAACAGTGAATAAGATTGAAGTGCTGTTAATTTATATTGCACAGAGACAATCTTTTGATTCTTTTAAACTTTTCTGGAGATTAAAAGTTTGTTTTTAATTCTTCACTTGCACTGAATCACTTAACTGTACACTTCCGTCGCACTAACCCCGCATTGCTCAGTGTTGCATTATTTTGGGCATTTTCATTTCCAGGCATCTCCCAGAAGTACCGCCCGGTGGTCCTTGCAGTCGTCGACGTGGGGTACGCTGCCATCTGCAGGTCGTCAGTCGCACTTTCAGGTCTTGCCCTCCCCCTGGTTAATGTGACCCGGGGCTCTGCAGTTCATTAGACGACCTCTGGGGTCAGGATGGGCTCCGTAGATGTGCGTAAGATTAACATCACAAAGCCAGCAGGCGGGCAGCCTGAGGCTGAAGCTGTGCAGGCAAGCTTCAGTCATGCCACAAAGTCAAAATATTCCTGTTTTTTTTTTTTAACCGTAACTCAAATGTTAAATTATTCATCGGGTTCATTTTAATAGACAACTAAACCATATTAGAATAATGTGTTTTCATCTATAAATCATGCATCATAATTTCAGTATTTTTTTAAAAAGCTTATTTATTATAATCTTAGTTTTTTGGGTTTTTGATTCCAGCAAATTGGTTGCACATTTTATATAATATATGTAGATGTACATTTTTTTTTTTTGGATACTAAGGTATTCACTATAAAGTGTCACGTGTACATACTTCAAAATTTTAGGTTTCTTTTTTTATTTATGTATATTATTATGCATAGAGGATTTTTGCGTTAAGTAGCTGCGGCGTGTCCAGGGCCTCACTGCCCATGGCCCCCTGAACACCCCCACTCAGAGCTCTGCTGTGTTCAGGCCCCTGCGAGCCGCGCCGGTCACTGCTATCGGTCGCTAGCCTTAGCGAACTGGATGGAAGGAGCGTAATCGGGATTGGGGGGGGGGGTTCAAAGGGCATTGGCAATAAGCTAATTGTTGCAGCTACGTGTAAATTAATATATTTTTATTTTTAAAACGTGTACAGCGTTGGACAGGTGATGATGACCCCTGTGTGTGTGAGAGCGTGCGTGAGCAAACATGGTGCAGCCCCTGTGCAGCAGTGTTGGCCTCTCGATGACCAGCTGTCCGATTATACCCTTTTATTAGATATTTATTGCGAAAGAAAAGTACCAGGTACCAGTGACGTGGGTCTGACGTGCCCCGGTGAACGACGTGCATGTGTTGTACATTTTAAAAAAAAAAAGGGGGAGAAAATGGATGATGATGACTATGGCAGAAGAAATTGTACAGGTCAAGTTTGACACCTGGCGTTAAGGGAAAGTGGAAATCAGAAATATTTAATGGAAAAATCTAATTCTGTACTGAGAATCTGTTTCAGAAGTTGAATATAACCATGGTGATATCCAGAATTAAATGTTGTGAGAAAACAATCATTGCTTTGTGCTTGTGTGTCCTTTTCCGGTGGACTTGGTTTCTAGTTTTATTTTGAGGTTAAACCGTATTGCACCTGCACTGTTCCTGTCATCACCACATTCTCTGTATCATAGCTTAAAAACCCAACCAGAGGAAAGGGCTATTTGGCTTGGGTCTTGGGGGGGCAATAAACAAACCCCTTCTTGCTACGAGATTTGCAGTCTGGTTTGGTTATGATGTCCCTCCTTTAGGTGTGTCCATCACACACTATGTATTTTGTTCGATGCAACTGGATACTGTTTCTCCATGTCTTGTTTTATTAACCAGTGGACTACCCTTCAGTTTTAGGCGAAGATTGGATGGTTAACCTTTCCTGGAATTCTGGGGGGGGAAATGCCACATGACAAATCCACTGTCTTACTGTTGTGAGTGGGTGATGAGAGAGGGGGATGGTGACAATGATGTTCTTGGTTATTCTTATGCCGAGGAGCTCATTGTCACTCCTCAGACTGTCATTACCTCTGGTAATGAAGTGTGTCATCTCACCCCTGCCCCATGGCATACTGCTACCTATGCCTGCAGTGTCCCCTTGTCATGTGACCTGGGATAGGGCATGTTGCTAATTATGAAAAATGATAAACTAATTGTTACAGTGATGTGTAGCTCAGTAGCTTCGGACACTGTGCCTGTGATCAGAAGGTTGCCGGTTTGAATCCCAGGGTCGACAGTGTTTTCACTGCAGAGCCCCTGAGCAAGGCCTTAACTCCCAATTACACCATGCACTGCCTGACCCTGTTTCCTCAAATTGAGTGCCGCTTTGGAGAAAAAGGGTGTGCAGAATTGGTAAATAAAATGTTGGGAGACCTGCAACCAAATGCTTGCCAGTCTTTGTCACAAAACTTCCACACTGTATTTTAGGGAATCAGGTGAAGCGATGCGCCCCCCCCCGAGGGGCCCAAGGCAGCGAGGGGTCGACTTCAGCAGATGCCTAAATAAGGAATCTGCTGTCACACGGCTTTCCGAGTGGCACGCCTTGTGTCAGGGTCCGTGTCTGCTTTATCTCGAGTGTGGTCGGCAGACGTTCACGTTACTATGGCGAATAATGAGATTCTGAGCCGTCTTGAGACCGTGAAGGATTCTGTGGATGGGCGTACGGCCGTGCGCAGAAGGAAAAAAGCACCGTGTCGGCTTCAGGTCTTCATCCCTTTGATACGGCCCGTTCCCACTGCTCCGTTGACCCTGCTGACTTCTCAGCCGCCCGCTCTCCAGGCAAGGCGCCGTGGACCGTGCCGTTACGCTTGGCGCGCTTTCACAGTGAATCGGTGATGGTGTGATACCCTCAGGGGCCCCGGGAAGAATCAGAGAATGAGACTAATCCGGAGAGTGTGGGATCGCTCTGACATCATAGCAGAAGAAAAGGCAAAATCACATCAGTACAGGTGACTAGGAGGATTGATGCAGTTTAACATTTTATTGAGCAGAATTCAAAGGCACCCTCTTTCACCAACACCAGGAGCAGGGCGGCAGCCGTGTGGAGCCGCTGTTTACCTTCTTCCCGATTAACTCTGCAGCATCTCATCTGCTTTGCTTTGGGGCTGAGTTCAGCATTTTCAGCCCCAGCTGAACAAAGGGGTTTGGCGCGTCGGTCGACCTGGAAGCTGCACGGAAATCGATTTCTACCAGCGAGGGGCTAATCAAATCAGCACCCTGCTCCCATCTAATTACTGGTTACCTTAAAGAGCCCAAAATGAAACCATCAAATGCATCATTTCTGTCAAGCTGCCAGTTGTGTGATCTGTTAGTAGATATGACCGCTAAGCATTTTTACAACCCAGAAAGAGCATTTGCCGTTATCATCTCTGTTTGCACACAAAATGCTGACCAAGGCAGGAGCACCAGGACAGTAAGAAATGGGCACTACATGTCACATGGGGTCCCAACAGTCCCCGAGTCAGTGTCACACACTCCCTGGTGTCCCTGGATATTTGGACGACTCCCGGCCTGTGATTCCTGAGCAAAGTGCCAAGATTCTGCCGGACAGTATGAGTAGCAAACCTTCCGATGGGAACTGGAGTGTGACAACGCAGGTTGTGTGCAGCAGGGGGCGTAACAGTCAGTGACCTGCGCTCATAACCACAATGATTCCCAGCAGAGGCACTGCGGTGGTGTCCGGGAGCGGAGCGGCAAAGGTGCCAATTTAGCAAGATGGGATTCAGCCCGTTTGCATCACGCAATTAACAGAGATGCAGGTAAATAAATAACGAGAGAGGGAGGTCATGCAATATTGGCTTGGCCGTGAACACCAGTCCGTAGTGAAACAAGGGCTTCGTTTAAAGCGCGTCAGTCACAGCTCAACGGAAACAGACCATAATAATCTAACCAAGCTCCCCAGGACATCCTGTTCAGTAGAAGTGACATCGATTCTCACCCTGATGCCTTCCGCTAGCTGCGACTGCTTCAAAAAGAAAGACAAAGTGTACGGTTTAACGGCACTAGGTCCGACGGTATCCCAGCGTGGGGAGTCAGCATGTAAACGCCACTGGCTTCCCTGGGACGGCGCCTCAGCCGCCCCGCGGCCTCCGTCTCACCGGGGTGCGTCGTCATTGGCCTTTGATCGGCGTCGCTGGTGCTTCCAGCGTTTTCTGCCAGAAGATGAAACATTTGTGAAGCGTTCTGATCTTTTCCTCCTATCACAGTGTCAATGTCCCCCGCACATTCCCAGCAGTTACATATCCCTTATATCCTCTTTTACAGTACAGTGCAATCCCTAATCTAGGAGTCCCTGCTTGTGCTTCATTGTTATGGTGACCAAAAGCGCTCAATAATGAAGCAGTGCTTCAAGGGCAGTTAACCACCATGCAGAACAGCATAGTTCATGTATAATCATCTGTCAGGCTCGGTCTTGACTGACAGGGATAGAGGTGCACAGGCTGCCATATTGACTACCTACATGACTTTAAAAAAAAAAAAAAAACTCTCAGAAGAGCATTGGAAGCATGAATTCAGAGCTCCAGACTGTTGAAATGCTTGAAGATGTCTGTAAGCGCCCTCAGCTGAGTGGTGCGAGTGCAAATGTGTCCCTTGAGAGGCTGAAGGGGTGTGTGCGCGCGCGCGTGTGTGTGTGTGTGTGTGTGTGTGTGTGTGTGTGTGTGCGCGTGGGGCAGAGCCAGCAGCCTGTTCACTGAGCATGAGTGTGCCGTGCGCTGCTGGGAGATTGTTGTCAGTGAGTGTAAGTCAGAGAAAATGAGACCGGATTCACCCTGTGCAAGTCTGTCTATGGCAGGGAAATTCTCTAGTGAAGCCATTCAACTTGGAGGGGCTTTGGTGTCCTCAGCTGAGGCTTTTCAGGGTGAGCAGTTACCCGCGAGAGGCCGTCTGTGCTGTGACCTTATCTGTTCCCAGCCTTTCTGGCAGAGCGGAGTCTGAACACGAGACCCAGTGGCAACGGCATGGAAACTGGGAAACAGTTCAATGGAGGCTGCTGTGCGCATCACAGATATACCTGTACTGGTGCAGTATGGTATTTTATATACGAGTTTAGTATACCTCAGTACTGTACCTGTACTACTTTAGTATACCTCAATACTGTACCTGTACTACTTTAGTATACCTCAGTACTGTACCTGTACATACGAAAAGGGGCGGGGCAGTATGGCGTGTATATAAAGGAACCGTGCCGTGTGGCGTGTTACTGAAGGGATCGTGCAGACACTTGCTGCTCTGTCAGCCTCATCTCTCCTGCCCAGTTTCAGACTTTTCCAGAAGGACGAGGAGTTTCCCTCGTTTACCTTTTTCTTCAGAGCCTCCATGGACTCGAACTCCACACGCGCCAGTTTGATCTGGATGTGCTTGGGAATATCAGGGATCACGAATGCCAGGATGAACTTCAACACCAGGAATATATGCTGTGACCAAAAGAAAGAAAGAAAGAAAGAAAGAAAGAAAGAGAGAGAGAGAGAGAATCTCAGCCAAAACTCCACACAATTATGGCATCAAGGACGGCTTGCTCCGTGACCGCCTACAGGTCTGAGGACATCTCTCAGAGTCCAGCTGTCTGCTGAAGCAACCTCAGACCCCTTAAACACAGTAATCATGGTCTCCGTTCCTCGCCACTGCTGGGCCTCTTTATCTTCTGGGAGACCTCAGAGATACGTGTCGCACCCCGGACTAAGCATTCAGTCAGAGGGCATCCGGTCCGCTCTCTCTGAGACTTTTCCCTCTCTGGCGAGTCGAGTACCTCAAAAGAGCTGCAATTTTTCCTAAAAGGAAGCGAATCGAGGTTGAAATGATCTCGCCTCATAGAGAGTCACGCTTTGACCAAACATGGTGCGCCAACTCTATTGCACAGCAGCAAAGACAGAGAAGCAGCATCTTACCCTCTCCTTAAGATGACACTTGTCTTGTGATTGTTTAATGAACCATGACGACATGCAGTCCACCTGGCGGTTGGGGGGGGTTGGACTCGGGGCAGTTGCTGGCAAAGTGATCCTTTGTACTTTCATATACTATGTTCAGTCTGGGGCAGCTTGTAGAGTATTGGCTAAATACACACAGGCTTGAACCCGAAAGCCAAAGTCCCAGGGAGTCCATCAGTCGTACCTTCGAACGGGGCACGGACCCCGAACCGTTCCAACAAATATTCAGCCGCATCAATGGGGAAAAACATCTGAGATGTGGCACCAAATGTAACGTTTTCCAGGAAAAACGGGACGATTTCGGAGAAGGAAGCCCGAGGATTCTGGTTTGAGGTTCAGGGTGTGGCCAGAGCGTCACCTTCCCTCCAGGGCAGAGGAGCGTCCCATCTAACACGGCCAGGCGGCTGCCTCTATCTGGCGGCTCAGGCCCGGCAGTGCAGCCAGAAGGGGAGGACTGCACCCCGGGACAGCGCTCCGAGGGAGCCGACGTCCCAGAGAGCATGACTAATCGCCGCGACAGGGAAGAAAACTCTCATTTTCATACTGTTTACTCACTGAAACTCGCAGCTCAAAGACAACCAAGGGCAAAACCATGCCAAGTTCAGATTTAGAAGTAATTACATATTTGAACAGAAGTTCTGCATCCTGTCAGTGCTCTGGGAGCTGTGGTGCATTGTGGGTATTCCACCAGGACAATGACTAAGCTGATATTCCACAGCAGCAGTTTTCTGAACTAGCGACCCCAAATGAAAACAGAGCAGAGATTACATGCAACCTCTGTTACTGATCAGCAAAGGGCCCGTGCTCAACTCCGACCCGGCAATGTCCAGGCTGTGAAACACCTCTCGGATTTTCCTCACACTCCAGATAAAACGGTCTGGTGGAAGCCTCTCCCCCCCCACCAGTCCACGATGGAGAATACAACCTGTCTCGAGTGCTTCCTGTGCACATCCACAGTTGTTATCTCCAGCGTGACAGCAGTAATCGCACGGCAGGAGAACCTGCTTGCATTGTCACCCGCCTGGGTGACTCATTTTTCCTGAAAATGCTCGATCTGGGAATTTCATAGAGGCACAGGAGGAGAGAAACACTGCCAGAAAATCAGCTTGTCAGGTCATTAAAAAATAATCTGCAACAAATGTGATCTAAGAGGATAGGCATCCTGTCCAGTGTACAACCCAGCCATGTGCCCCCTGCTGCCATTGGTGTATGGATGGATGGATGAGTCTAAGACAGTCTTAAGTCGCTGTGGTGAGCTTCAAAATTGGTATGTTACGATTTTATTTGGAGGCGCGGGGGCTCGGTATATTTCTGGGGGGAAAGGAAGTTGTATCACAATCAACTCAAAATGTCTTGCTGATTGATTGGCTGGCAACCACTGTCTTAGGTACTAAAATTCTGTTATACTAACAAGTTAGCCTGTAAATGACACTCCTGACCTCCACGATTGCTATTCCTATATTTATATTTTTAATTTAAAAGAGAAACAGGGCCCGAAAAGCAGTTTAATTAATACGTTAATACTCGCGTTAATTGTTACAGCTTCGCTATTTGCCCAGAGCGTCCTTCACTGTTTACTGCTTCATTTCCCAAACCCTCAATCACGTCTGATCAGCTGGTACTGCATCCCCTGGCAAACTGCTCACTGGTCAGACAGTCTGTGAATCGGGGCGTCCTTCTCCGAGCGGAAATTAAACGACACGAGAAAACTGACAAAGAAAGAAAAATGTAACGAAACTGAGAGCACACGGTTTCTCAAACAAAGCCAGCTGGTTGACTTTCGGAAACGGCCTGACACTAATCTCCCTTTTGTCAGCGAGGGGACACACACAGCGACGTAACCACGTACCTGTCACTCGGGAGATTACTGCTACCACGGCAACTGTGCAAATGCAGATAAAACCCATGGGTGATTGCGAAGTGCATACATGTGTGTGGGTGGGTTCGCATAGATCACATTTGAGGATCAAATTGTCCCCAAAGTGTAGCAAAACCTGAAATTTCCCTACTTTTGGGGACATCTTTTGAGGTCCCCTTTTGGAAAACCTCAGTTTTAGAAAAATCTGTGAATGCAATCAAAAAGTAAAAATGCCAAAAGTCTTGCATTTTGGTTGGTTACTTATGGTTAAGATTAGGGATGGGTAGAGGTTAAGGGTGTCATGATTGGATTATGGTTTTTCCCATAGAAATGAATGCACGGTCCCCATATAGATAAGAAAACCAACATGTGTGTGTGAGTGTCTGTGTTAGGTATATATAACATTTTGGGGGGCTAACTGTTCCCACAATATGATAAAACACATTATTTAGGATGTTGTGGGAACCACTGTTTCGGTCCCCACAAGGGAAAGCTCAATTATACAAAAATCTGTGACTGCAAAAAAATAAATAAAATAAAAATTCCATAAATCTTATATTTTGTTTGGTTACTTGGTTACAGTTAGGGCTGGGTAGGGGTTAAGGTTGTTATTGTTGGGATTATGGTTATGCCCGCAAAAATGAATGGACGGTCCCCACAAAGATGTGAACAGAAACATACAGAGAAGCCATGCGCCATATCACCGGATGGCACCTGCAGTCACGTATGTCGTTGGTGCTCAACTTCCCTTTTTTTGACTAATAAGATTCTGAAAAGCATTTTCTGGGAGAAAGCCCATGATGTTAGGCTGCAGACACTCCCATGGCCAGCAGGGTGCGTAGCAGCTACAGAACCTGACTGTTTCTCAAAGGCTGCCAGTTCAAGACCCGAGTGCAGCTCCATGGTCTCCACAAGTGAGGTGTGTAGCTTGAACCGATTCTGATTCGTACAGTGGAGAAGTAAAATATAAGCCATTAAAGACACCTCAGACAAAACGGATCTGCTCAGTGCGGTATTCATGGGCATCATGACTGCCCCCTGCTGGTCTACATCTATCGTTTTGCATACTATGTACTGTATGTACAGGATCAGATGAGATGGCTGCTTGTTGTCATATGAATGGACAGGCACCGGGCCGGTAGCCAGAAATGAATTCTGAGGAGGTTCCGGCACGTTTCCAGAGAGGTTCAAACTCGTTATCGTACTCTGTGACTATATGTTAGGTCAGGAGCAAACAAATTTGTGGGGGAGTTCAAACCCCTAATTTTACTACGTGGCTATATGCCTGATGGCCACCGATAACAGGAGACAATGTGGCCATTCAACCACCCTGCGGCAAGATAAGCAGACCGAAGCGGGCCGCTGGAACCAAGATGGCCATCATACGCTCTCACTAGAGAGGATTCCTTGACATTCGTTCTCCTGCCGTCGCTGTAGGTACTCTCGTGTATCTGCTACCATCCCTCGTATACCTCCTACTGTCATTACAGATACTCGTGTTCTTCATACCATTACTACAGGTACTCACATGCCACTGTACTCTCTTCCATTATCCCTCTTTCTCAAAGCTAAGACCAGTGTAACAAAAATAAATGATAATCAGTATTATCCCAGTCGGGATCCATCGCCTCCATTCTCCGTTCCAGGTATTTTAAACAGCACATACTCCTATATCAACACGACTGCTCCATACCTGCCACTATCATGCTTTCTTCCGAGGCTTACTGGTCGCCGTGGCTACAGTGTTGCCTGGATACGGCTCTCTGAAGCCTGCCCTGATGTAATTACCTGAGCACTGAAAGTGAGCTGCCGAGACAGGATGACAGCGATGGCATTTTCGGCCCGGATATGAAATAAACTCTGCAGATTCCAGCCATGGATCGCTCTCTCCACACTATAGCGTATAAAAGCAAGAATTTCCCCACCTTTCATTCTGCGGTGCTTCCAGAAAATATTTCTCGGAAAATTACATAATAAAAATAAAATTAAAAAAATGGTAAAATGAATAAATCACATGGCATGACCCTGTAATCTTTTAATTAAATATTTCAGATTATTTTTAATTAAAACATGCTGCATTATTATCTCTGTTCCCACTACTTCATTCCACCCAGCCACTCTGTGGTCGCGTCCCCATCGATGTTTTCAGCAGAACGGAACAGAAACAGACCCCGTATTGTTCTGGCTCAGTGTGCCGTACTGGCCACCGAAAATTCGGCCAGACTCTCGTTAGTGTAATTAGCGGAGAGGCCATGGGGCTATAGCTGCAAGACTATAGACACACGCATGAAAAGCTTTAAGCAAAGACAGCACTAGTCCTTACTCAGAGGCTGCCTGATATACCCCCTTCTCCTGGCTTTGTTCCCCTCGGGGAGCCAGTCTGAGACTTCACTTAAGACCCAGCAGGGATGTGGGGCATGTCCCTGACCCCCTCCCAAACATCTTGGCACGCTCCCAGACGCTTCCAGACACCCAGCCAAGGTGCCCTCAGAGATCTACTGATCCTCTTTCCATGCTCCGGGCTGCTGACAGGAGGCTTGTCAAGCGCTATGGTGCGTCTGGTGTTTATGTCTCACCCACCCAGCAGGGGGCGCTCTTCTATGGGGCACTGAGCCTTCAAGTAGCTTCAAGAAAACAAGTAAGTCCCCTGGGGTGAGGAGGGAGAATAATCAACACGCGTGTATAAAACCTCTTATAGCTTGGACTGAGTCGTCTTTTGTGTCTTTTGCGGTTTACGGTCGTCTCCTAGGTAACAACTCAGCTGTAGGATCAAGGCCCGGCATGTGTACCTGTACAGGGCAGAACCAGAGCAGTCGCAGAGACCACAGCAGAAGGTCCTCGAGACGAGAGGAGGGAGAAGGAAAGTCGAACCAATAAGTTTAGGGTCACAAGTCTCCAGTACGTAGAGCAGACAAAGGAAACAGCACCAGGTTTATGAGAACAACAGCCGCCACAGCCTCTGGATCCCGGACTCACACACGAGCCCCGACTTCTAAAGGTCCCCAACTTTTGCTTTTGCCGGTTACTGCAGCATTTTGTCCTGTAGGTTGGGCCCCAAATATTCAGCCCTGGATGCTACATAAACCCTGTGCGATCGGTTATGCTTACAGTGCGAATTAAGACTAAATGTCACACTGAAAGAGTCAAAAAGATTCATCAAATGGCAACATTCAAACACTGGTCGATTCCCCTGGGGAGGTGTGCATTTTCCACAGGACTCTGTTCAGCCTCAAGGTTGC
Organism: Cyphomyrus plagiostoma; assembly: GCA_019775915.2. NCBI lineage: Eukaryota > Metazoa > Chordata > Actinopteri > Osteoglossiformes > Mormyridae > Cyphomyrus > Cyphomyrus plagiostoma. The sequence goes on along the minus strand of JABFEA020000050.1, from coordinate 5,180,793 downwards.
TCTGGAGCCAGAAAATGGACAGAGACCCCGGTGCCTGTCAAATAAAACATTTGCAGACAATCAGACGGCTCCCTGGCGCCCTCTGTATGTGGCTAGGAGCAGTGCTCCAAAGGAAATGCTTGTTTGCTTTCACCTTACTGTGTAAACCAGCATGTTTAGAGAAATCAAATGCAGGCGGAAAAATGGCCGCTCTCCAATCCTGCTCCCTTGAGTCGGGGCAGAATTAAAGCAGGCTTTGGATCAACCATGTCACCAAGGTGGATCCCCCGTACCCCCTGGTGGATGTGCTTGGTACTGCTGTCACCCATCTCTGCTGAGTGCTGAGATATACAAAAAAAGAAAAAAAAAAAAAACACAGATGACCGACCTGGAAATGCTAAAAATGATTCCCAGGAGCGCCCCCCCCCGGTATCCACACCCATGTAGTGGGATTGAATCTGTTCCAGGGCTTCAAAACTCTGAAACCAGACTTGTGGTTTTAATGTATGGGAGTAGCTGCTGTGGGCAGCAGAGGGCGAAGTAGTTAAGAACAGGGACTCACTGGGAAGCTTCAGCCCGCTTCCATAAACTAATTAGCTCAACACAACAAGTCCGGTTCAGTGCAGGAGTGATACTACGTGGTTCCTATTCCTTGACTGAGTGAACGATAGTACAGAATGTTAATTCCTGCAGAAAAAGAGTGAAGCTATTTTAAATCCAGAACCAAGCCAGCAGCAAAGAGCCCTGGCAGGGTGATTCAGCACTGACCTCTGTCCCTACGTGCACACCGTCATGACTAACCTTCGAGTCGGAGATACATCTGTGCCCTGGAAAGTTCCGGCAAGTTTGCCAAGTCAGGGAAGGCCTCTTTATCAGTGCTGTGTGCAAGCGTGGACATTCCCAGACCATCATATATAACTGGCGTCAACCTTCAGAAACTTGCCAATGGGTAACAGGGAAAAATACACCAAAAACTGAAAATATCGTGAACCGAATATGAATGAGATATGATATGACACACTTGGGCATAATGGGCTTATGTAATTTTGGTTAAACAGGAAAAAAAAAACCATGTACGACATGTAATTAAACACTATATGAGGTGTGTTCACTCGCAATCACTACGGAGACTGGAAGCGATTGGGGCGATGCTGTTATCGTCTGGAATCAGTATGACGTACAACATATAGTCAGGAAACAGATCAAAAATCGTCTGGGGACTACTGAATGTGCGTCACCCAGCCATCGTGCAGTGAAGAGGGTCTGCGTGAGGGCAAAGCAACAGGAAACCTGACCCCCCCTCCTCACTGACCCCCCCCACCCCACCCATCGACTTTAGGTGTGTCGGCTGTGGGACGTCATCTGGTGCCAGACAGAAGGCATCAGTGGAATGTGTTTCCCACATTTGCCGCGGTATCACCTCACACTTCTCGTCCAATAAGATCGCTTACCTCCACCGCCACAACCAGCAGGATGAGCTGACTCTCCGACTCAGGGAAGTATGACTTCACTTGCGGCGACATGCCAATCAGCGCACAGTTGGTTACCACGGCGACGACACTCATCGACTCAAAGGCCAGCTGTAGACGATAGTGGTTATCATCGTTTGTGACTCCCATAGCAAATAGCCCATATCTAAAGTGATGTGTACAGAGCAGAACAGCAAGGGAAAAGTGCCCATCATCCTTTCTTCATAAAAGTCTAATCTTCATATATTATGTGCAACTCTACATAGGCCTATTATATTACTTGGTACCTGAAGTTGATTCTCCTTGTAAACCACTTTATAAATCGAGACGGCAAAGTGACTGCTGACCCCTTGTGGAAGGACATTGTATAACTTCAAGAACATGACTGATACAAACTACTCTGGGACACCCGATGCTGACCGCGTACAGTACCTTACCTGCCACACACCGATGTTGGCTACGGGCTCAGAGAAGGGCCTCTTGAACACTTGGCATATCTTGAGGGCATCCGAGTAGATCTCCGTGACGTTGTTGAGCACCACCAGCAGGGCGGCGATGGGATAGACACAGGAGAAGAGGCTGACATAACCAAACAGTAAGAAGAGCTCCAGGTAGTCATCGAACGTACCCTGCAGGCAAGAAAACATAAACCACTGTCATCCATGAGCTCATCGAGAACAGCCAGTAAAAGTTCAGATTACATTTCATACAGCAAACTGCTCACTGATATTTTACTTAGTCTCAGTCAAAAGTTTGGATACACCTGCTTTTAACCAAACTTATTGTACAGTAAAAGGCCTTTTGCAGAAATGCACATCAAATACTGCAAAAGTCAAGAGAACCATTCAACGTCTCAAAATTTTCTCAAATTATAGACTCTTTAAAGTAGCCCCATTTTACTTAAATGACAGTATTGCGGACTGGTAGCATTCTTTCAACCAGCTTTGTTTGGTGGGGGAGGTGCGCATTTTCCACAGCTATACGCCAACCAGGTCTAGGCACAAGTTGTCTACCTTGCTCTCAATCTTCATTCCAACTCACCCTAAACCAGCTTCATAGTGTTTCTCAACTCAGTCCTATGGGAAGCACGGACAGTCCACTTTTTTGCTCCCTCCCAGCTCCCAACCAATCAGGAACACCGGATACCTGGTACAGGTGCTCTGGGAGCAGAGAGGAACCAAAAACGTGGACTACGTGGGGTTCCCCGAGGACTGGGTTGGGAAGCACTGCTATAGGGTTTCGGTTGGTGAATTTTAGGGACTAGGTCATCTGTCACAGCACTCCATCTCTTTCCTTGTTCACAAGATAATACTTATTACATAACCTCGAGGTGTTAGGGTTGCTATCTTGTTGAAAAATTAATTTCATGGGGGTGGCATGGTGGTGCAGTGGTTAGCACTGTTGCCTCACACCTCTGGGACCCGGGTTCTGGTCTCATGTGTGTG
>JABFEA020000050.1:5159084-5177800 GCA_019775915.2 Cyphomyrus plagiostoma | reverse complement strand
GTGTGTGAGTGTGTCCTGCGATGGGCTGGCCCCCCGTCCAGGGTTGTTCCCTGCCTCGTGCCCGTTGCTTCCGGGATGGGCTCCGGACCCTCCGCGACCCAGTAGGATACGCGGTTTGGAAAATGGATGGATGGATGGATGGATGGATGGATGGATGGATGTCCAGATATTTCACTGGTACTATACATGCAAAGCAGCTCAGCTTCATGCTCATGTTTACCCTTAAAAACAAAGACTGCATAACCTTGGCTGCCGGCACTATTGTCTTTTTGATTGGCTGCTTAGGAAAAGACCCTTTATCTTGAGTAGGGAAGGTTTTTGCTGAATAATGGTGGCCCTCTTAGGGATTTCACGCAACCATGTTGTGGCCACAGTTCCAGGATCCAGAGGTCGACGGGAAGCCCTCACCAGGTAGGTGCTCATGTCCGCCTCCATCATGACCTGCTTCTCGAAGGAGAGCTTGGAGTTCAGGGCGGTTTGGCTCTCCTTCCGCTGGACCCGCTTGTTGCGGCGTTTCTGGAGCCAGAAGGGGAGGAAGGCCTCCAAGAACTGGTTCAGGATCTGGGACGTTATCAGCAGCGTGGCGAGACTCTGTAAGGAAGCGGGACACACGCCTCACGCACTGAAGCACCCGACATCGTCTCCGGACATGGCAGACGGCAGTGCACAGCTGCTGCACTTCAGTGGAGAGGATTGCGGGTTCGAAACGTTCTGGTTCTTTTGAGTTACTCTCGTCCCAAAAAAGGTACAACTGTAAATTCAATAGAAGTACACATACTAAATCGCTCCAGCTTAAAACTCATCAGTGACTTCAGTATCTCCTAAACAGGACATACTCCTCAACCTGACCTTGAGATCCACGGAAACTGGGCGGCTGGTACAGTACACGCAGCCTTGCAGGCCTACCTGCCGGAGTAGAGGCATGTCCTGCATCACAAACGCGATGTAGAACAAGGAGGCGAAACAGTTCAGGAAGTTGAACTGCGGGCAACAAAGATGGAGGAAGATTAGTAGCGTCCCTTGTCTCCAGGGTCGAGGTCACAGGTCACTGTGGGCACGGACGTTCAGGCATGTGCTCGCTTACCACCAAAACTTTAAGAGTTAGATGGTTCTGATACGTTGACTCTAGACGATGATTTTCTGCAAAAAAAAAAAAAAAAAAAAAACAGAAATAAACATCAGCTGCACTACATTTCCTCAGAGTTCATGAAGTTACATCTTCACCTCTCCTCTAAACACATGACCACCAGTTCTCAGGACAACAAGCTCTGCTCTGTTGTCAGTCTGTAAACAAGCAGTGTGCCATTTTCGGGGCATTAAAGGTTCTCTGGACATGAAGTGGCAGGGTTAACAAGAACCTGACTGACATTAATTAGTTTAGCTTCCACTTATGGCCCTTTTCCACTGCACCAGGTATTGTACTTTAAGAAAGTATGATTCTTAGATGGGTTTGTGAGAAATTTACTTTTTTGCTTTATAAATATCTGAATATTTATTACACCAAAATCATATCACATTATTTGAAATGCTGCCCCAGTATCATATACCTCTTTATTTCTTGTCATGCAATCCTGATCTTGTTGTCTGTTCTTCTGACCAGATTACACCTAAATCGTGGCTTTTCCTTTGTCCATGCATTATTATTGCTTATTTTTTACTTTGTTTATCGTTGTTTTCTGAATTCATAATTTTTTACAGGACAGCGTTCGTAGTGACTTGGAAGCTGGCTATCTGCATAACCAATCAAAGAAACATCCCACCCCAAAGTACCAAAAATATACCCCACCTAATTTAGTATTTTAGGTCCTGGAACTTTTGGTACTGGTACTGGAAGGCAAGTCAGTGGAAAAGGGGAAATACCGAAAGTACCTTAACAAAAGTATGGTAACAGGTGCAGTGGAAACGCACCCTTAATGAAGCTTGGTTCCAGGAGGAGACATAATCATTTTAAAATTGTGGATAACATTAATGTTAGCTAGTGAGTATAGTCAGAAGGTCGTAGCTAGCTAGTTCGTTACGCTGCTTCAGCATCTCCTAAGTTAGGTATTCGTTTATTTAACATTGGGTAGAGGCAGTTTGTGGCCAGTGAGTGGTGGTTGTAAACACACCGCCGGCTGTAAGGGGAAGCGATCAGTGTCACAGGAGTGACGAGGAAGGTGTACATACCCCAATCGGTTAGGAATTCGGCAGCATAGCGGTAGAGGCGGTTCATGATCTCGATGACCACGGCATAGACGATACTGGGCAGGAAGAGGAGCAGGCCTGTCCAGAAGGTGGGATCGACGTCATGTAGCCCCAGCACCCAGGCCTCTGCGTCGAAGTAGACCATCATGACGCACAGGGACACGTAGAGGCACAGCAGCACGAACGGCAAGGACACCAGGTAGATGCGCAGATGGCGCTTAGCGTTGGGGTAGACAGGTTCCTCGCGGCCAGTGACGGGGTTGAGGCCCAGGACGCCGTGGAAACCAGGCCGCGGCTCCTCGAAGGCCTTCTTCCTGGACAGCGTGCCCCAGCTATACGCCAGGCAGGCCCCGAATCGCTTCCACATCTCCAGCATCACCGTGGTCCAGATCAGGTTGCAGATGGCGAAGGCTACATAGTTGTCATAGTTCTCCCAGTCAAAGAAGTAGTAGGGAATCCCAATGATGGCCATGGGGAGCATAGCTAAGGTGAAGTACTCCAGGAAGCCGAAGTACAGCGCCAGGCTCTCCCCGAAGTAGTGCCGGATGTCATCTGGAGTGAACAGAATACCACGGTAAGATGGCAATAGCCACAAATCAGGGGAGGACGACTGTCACTAACTCATCTACAAAGAGGAGAGGCTTAATTTACAGCAATGGTCCTGTACTGTCCAATGAATAACATCCTCTTTCAAACTATTATTTTAACTATTACTATATAATTATTTCAATACAGTATGATTTAACGCTCTTATAACGCTCTGTGTGTTTGGAGGTTGCAACAAAGTCATTTCAGCCCACATAACATCTCAACTGAATGACTCCATACTGAACTAAAAATGTATCTGTTCCTTTATAACCATTTAGCTAACTTATATCACTGGCGTAGGAGAGATATTGATATTTGTGGGGACACAACTTAATTCAAAGTTTCATTTTTAGAGGGACAAATGAAGTCGAATTAAATATAGGGGGGTACACGCCCCCCCACCCCCACCAGGTTCCAACATCCTGGCTTGAAATACCATCAGATTGCTAAAAATATTGCAGTCATGTCACACGGTAAACAGCACATGGTCCACACACGGGCTGGTTACGCAGTCAGTGCACTGCATGGCTGGATGAGGAAGAAGTGGATCCAAAAAAAGGTTCCACTTTGATTGTGCGGAAATGGTTTGTTCAGAAGTGAATGGTTACTGACCAAAGTGATCCATGTCCATTTGTACTGAAAACTTTACTATAACAAAACAACTATAATGACTCCTGCAATTTTTAAAAAGATGTAGTTTTTTTTTTTTTTTTACATACCATAATAATTTATTAGATTATTGCTCAAGTAGCGTTGGTTGTAAGGACAGAATTGCTGGTTAAGAGAGCAAATGATTAATCAAATGAATATATCAAATATATATATTTGGTTGGTTTGTATACAAGTTTTGATTTTAAATAAAGTTTTTCTATCCAAGAAAAAAAAAAAAAACACTTCTCTTATCTGCAGACCTGCACCCTAGAATCGAGTTAGGGGTCTATGAATTGGGGGGGGGGACAGACTTGTATTGATTGTTCATCTACAGAACACAAAAGTATCATTAGTTAACCCAAAAGCAGCCTTATCTTGAGTTGTACTCATATGCCAGTTGACCTGCCAACAAAATATGACTCATATGCGTCAGGATGTGGCAACAGAGATTTCCAATGACTTCTGAGAATGAAGAACACTGTCTTTGGTCTTTCAGCTCCCTGCCTCTCCCATCTCACACACTTACATTTACTTATTTCACAGACACTTTATTCCAAGTGATGTACAATCAATAAAGTAGGGTCAGGCGGTCCCAGAAGCAACTGGGGTTTAAGGGTCTTGCTCAAGAGCCCAAGGATGAAATCACTCTGCCGACCACAGCATCTGAACCAGAAACCTTCTGATCATAAGCCCAGAGTCCAAACCCACCAAGCCACATACCTCCTTCAGCCACGCACACCTACCGAGAGGCTGGAAAGTCATTCTTATCTGCTGGTACCACGTGGAGGACAACCTCTTCAGCTCCTCTTTATCATGGAGAGGGAAGATCTGGAGCAGAATCCCTTTGGAGTGCATCCGACGCACTAATTTTACATAAGGGGTGGGAATCCCGTTAGGGTGAATATTAGACACAGACTCTAACATGGTTTATCCTATTTATGTACAGAAGGGATAAACTGCAAATAATTTGCGTTTCACAGAATGAGTCTCCAACGAGCATGGGAAAGATTTACGAGTGCTGATTACAATAAATAACCAAAAGACACAAAGTAAACCAGACACCCCCAGGGGATCATCCTGACGGCTAACAGGAAGTGGATACGGCATGCTTACCGATTGACTTTCCGGGGTACAGCTTGATCTTGGGGTAGCCGGGCACGTACGTTTCCTGCTTGGCCCGCAGGTTGTCCAACTCGTGCTTGATGATGAGCTGGCACTCTGCCATGCTGAGGAAGCCATCGCCGTCCCCTGGGGGAAGGTGAGCAAACACCGCTGCTGCCTGAGTTTGCCCATTACTGGATCTAACAGTCATTTGTACAGTTAACGTCAACTGCTGATTATGTTAGCTAAGCGCGGCTAAACCCGTGTTGGCTAGCGGTAAACGACCAGCTGTGCAAGAGGGTAATAGCAGGAATGTTTTGCTGCGTTCCATTTGAACTCTTAAGGGATAAGAACCCAACTTGTAAATCAAATTCTGATTTCCGGACATTTCAACTGGAATGCTCCCTAAGAATCCAAAATGGCTGTGCCTCGAATCAACAGAAGTTAAAGCTGTAGTTTTATGACGTTTATTAGCACTTGTGTCTTATTTATGGTTTATTACGCTGGTTGTACGCACAGTGCTGTCCAACCGCTATCTGTGGATGTGTTGCTAGGCAAAATACCGCGTAACGTGTTAGTATTGACTGATATTGCTAACGATTAACTGAGGCCAATTTCATCAAACGGGATTTCTTGTTGAAGCAGACAGCTTGTCGGATTTAAGGTACTATGGCTAAATATAAGTGAACGAAAATAAAGGCCATTTACACTTGGGTAAATTAAATCTGACTAGTTATCCAGGTACGTAAGAAATCTTGCTTTTTGAAACGGGTCCCTAGTACTGCTAAATGGCTTTCAGAATTTATGTACTGGAACACTGTTAACTCGTACGCGACATCATTCCCAGTTCTGAATTCTGACCTCCGAGGTAAACGAATCCCAGCATTGGTAACCTAAGGCTCTGTGGACAGAATCTAACAATGTGATTTTGTGCCATTAGCACCCAGGAACTGAGCTCAGTCTCCTCACCCTGAAAGTCCTTGAAATCATCCCGGTTGGCGTAGGTGAAAGTTCGCATGGAGCCGTCACTGAACTCCTTGATCAGACCCAGGTCCTCTGCACCAATCAGGAGCCTCTGCCAGGAGGCCCCCACCAGCAAAATGTTGGGGTTCTCCTTCTTATCATCCTGGGACAGCGCTGGTAGGAGCCGAGTGACCTGGAACTCAGCTCCTGACAAGTTGCAAAAGAAACCAGAGGATTAAACATACACTGACGTCCCATTTCTGTCTCCCGCAAACTGACAGCAGCTCTCTGACACCCCGCGAATGATGGCCTATAAATCTGCTGCTCCGCTATTCAGCGATGGTAAAATTAGCGGGTAAAAAGTCAGAGTTACTGCTGCAGCCCCAGTCAGAACTATGGTTAGGCAGACATTTAAAAAACAACTATCGCCGCATTTCATGACAAAATCTGCCCAGCTGGGAGAGGGATAATTTCAAATGAAAATAACACAGTATATGATATTATGATATTACCATATTAACACCCAAGCCAAGCCTTTCATTTGTATTTCTACTATTAGTATTATTTGTATGAGTGGGATAGCGCTCTGGGAAGATCAGGAGAACTGGACACTTTGACTGCTTCTTTACCTTAACTGGGTAACACTTTACTTGATGGGGCACAAATAGAAATAACTCAGTTACTACTGAAGGACAAAAGATGAACAAATATAGTTGCTACTTGAGATAAAAGATACGTCACAATTCGTTAATAAAGAACAAACATGAGATCAGTTTTTCACTTGTGTTATCGATTACATGGCCCTTCAGCAGTTCCTTAGTAGTTCCATCGGTAGTTCACAAAATTTTACAGAATTAACAGATATAGTAACAAATATAGTAACTGCTTGGAATAAAACATGCGTCACAATTCATTAATGATGAATTAACATGAGATCAATATGTAACTAACACTTAATTTCTGGTTAATTAATACATAAGTAATTGTATTATACTACATTATTTGTGCCCCGCCAAGTAAAGCGTTACCAGTAACATTTGGTCAACGTTACCAGAACGGGTAACTTATGCCCCGCCCCCCTCAGAGACGGCCCCGACTCCTCTTATGAGTCTGTTCTGGCAGTTTATCTTACAGCCCTGCCACATTACTAAAAACGATCTAGTAACAGGGGGACGAATACTATCATAAAACAGTAATGAACAGCCTGAGACGGAGAGGCATGTCAACGCCGACTGGACTCACCTCCATTACGTTGCTTTTCCTTTATTCTGCTTAATAACCACTCCACAGCCTCTTCTTTGGTGTCCTCCGCCAGCTCACATACCACCAGTGGGGTGAACTGGGTTTGGTCCGCAAACGACATTTCTGACCCTGCTTGGGAAGAGTAAACGAAAGGTCGCTGATCTGTCATGGGGTCGTCGTTTAAAACTTTTCTTTACGTAACCTACATTCCTACATCAGTGTTACTGTCACAGCCCACATAAACAGCCCGTAAAACCAAACTTTCATCTGTTTGTTTATTTATAGAATATTACTTGCGATCGCTCACACATAGGCTACTGCCAGTAGTATAGCTTAGTCATACTGCCAGATCCTGAGAAACCTGCTATTCCGCTTCAGACACCGTTCAATAGTTTTTCAGAAACAAAATTAAGCCGAGGGTTTTGCCGGAAAACCAATCGGAACCGTAAGGCCAACGCGACGGAATCTGCCGCAGGAACCGGGTGGATTTCCTAAGCAGGTCGGGGGCAGCGGGGAGGAGCCTGAGATCCCCACTGCAAAGCTGCGTCCCCTGATCGGAGACACCGATAGTTCGGGAGGGGTGGAATTTTCATATAACTGCTAAAAAGTATCGCTGACTGATACACCAAGGTGGTGTTTTTACGCCATAGATTTGCGATCAAAAGCATGCACGTTAACGCCCTCATTAGGCCGTCGGTCGCGCACTGCCATCCGTCTGCAGGCGCCGTAGGAAAACCTCTACTTACCGGATCGCTTTTGCATACGTCTCTTTTTATGTACTTATTCTTTCGGGAAAAGCTGGGTGTCCGAGGCATTCATATGTTGGCCGCCAGAACGCCGCTGCTGCGACCCGGCTGCTTTTCTGGAGGCTGTTGACGTTCGGAATCCGGCTCACGTCACGGCGACAGGGGTTGGTGCTCCGGGCTTCGGCGGGGGAAAGTAACACACCCTGCTTTGGGAGAGGCTCATTCGGTGGGACACGTGCCGGGATCGGCTCTAATGGCTGCCGCGACGAGCCTGGCCGCACCGCAGCTTCGCACCGAGGGCTCCTGCTGTGTGTGACAAGGGCGGAAGTTTGTAACACAAGAAATCAAAAAGTCACAATGGGCGCATTGGGAGCTGCAGATATGCGGAGAGCTCTCAGATATAACGACATCGTTTGGTCTAAGGCACTGATCATCAACTGGCGGCCCGCTGAGCCGTTCAAAACGGCCCGCGACTGGATTCCAAAATTGTGAGGGTCAAAAAGAAAATAGTGGTCCACACTATTAAAGCAACTAAAAATAACAACGACTGAGTCGTCTTGCCACAATTTATGACTATATTTAGGCTACACTCGAAATGAGGACAGACTCAGACAGACTATGCGGCGTTAAGCATTTATTGTTTCAAACAGGTCCGGCCCCCAAGGAGACAGTCTGGTAAAACTCTGGCCCTCTGACAAATATAGTTGATGACACCTGGTCTAAGACAATGTTTAACCCTGTATGGACCCGTCAAAATGGGAACTAAAGCCACTGCGTTAAAAATATGTATAAACCTATTTTAAGTGTGAAGCGAAACACGAGACCCGTAGAACTACATGGGTTTGTCTATAAGTACTTACACAGCAATAAAACTGCCTTGGTATAATTTTGATAAAACAAATGACACAATAGCAAATACAAACGAAATATAATATCACAATATAAGAATTAATGCGATATGTGTGTGAATGTGAATTAAAACGATACGTACATTTACGAGGACTTGAATGTGGGAATTAATGCCCGTTATTACGACAAAACGGGAAACAGTGGATAAGAATTAAACATAAACCAAACATAAATCAAAATACACTGAACATGAAAGAAACAATAAACATCATATACCGGTTTCTAAGTAATAGATCCAGGTGTACACATTTGCTGGCTTAATATTAAATGAGAGGGAGATACAAGTAAATCGAAGGAGCATGTGGCTGGAACCTGGGGGCGTCGAGGCCACGCCACCAGAACTCTGGTCACGCCCCAATGTATTGGCTGCCGCTTGTCGGGACAACTGTCCTCGGGACAAATGCAGAGATGGACACGGGTTCGGCAACAGCGGCGGCGGGCGGACGGTGAGTTGGATCCGGGTGGCTTCGTGACTTAAGCATATGGGCAGTGTGAACTGAAAACTTTTCTTGTTTAGCTTTATTGACCTTCATCTACGCAATATTTCTAATTTAATTTCTAAACGTGTCTGATCGAGCAGGGAAATATTTTGATTGAGTTTAATCTGCTTCATGAAAGTGTTTTTTAATGCATGCGATTCAATTTTTTATAAAACTTTAACTGCTTTGTATCTCCACTTTAGTGTTAGTTTGAGGAATGAATAGATGATAGGCACTAGGTGATAGGTGCTGTATTTCACTGCCGATCTGAAGCACTTACCGATACAACGAGATCCCCAATATTTCACGGGCTATATAAAGTTATATCCCTTGCCTTCGATATTCTTTTGGACGGCCGTGCCCAAATAAATATTATGATTGTTAAAATGGAAAATCAGGGATTATTTAAAGTTCTGTCTAAAGACATAGACTGTTATGCACTGATTACATTCATTTTAGCGATTTAGTTTTATCTCTCTTTTATATATACAGCACTTTTTCATGTATGTAATGCTTTACATGAGACGGAAATTACAGCTAAGTGAAATAAAGAACTTAAATAAGCACAAGTATTTGCGTCTATAATTATAATGTCCTTGCACCCGGTGCAGCTAAAAACGTTGTTCTTTAGGTAAGTACTGTAGTCTATTTCGAAACTTTTTCATATTAAAGTAAAGACTCCATTCCGGAGTAAATCAGTCTATTCTTTCATGGATACAAATGGCATTTAAACGTTGTCAGATTATTTGTATTATCAGTTTAGGAGTCTGTCCATATTTAATGTAAAGCATAGTGCCTTTTTTCATCCTAAGTTTGTGTTTTGTTTATGTTGCCGAATCCACACCTGAAAAGGGTGGAGAAGCTGTTGGTGATCAAAAATGAAAAAAGAGAATCAAGAACGTCGGTAATTTGGTGGTAAACTGCCTCTTTGGTTTCGACTCTTAGTGAGTCGTGGAAAATTTTATTCTGCTACAGGGGTAGTTAGCATCTCCGTAGTGGCGAGGGTGTCCTGGGATGGAGACTCTGGCCTTTTTTACAGGTAGGATGGATGGAGCATTTAGCTGGCGTGATAGTGGCCACCTCCATCAGTCGATTGTAGGTGGATGTGTGACATCATACTTCCATTCGTATTTGTTCTTTCTGATGCCTTATCCTGACTTTACCATTTTACACAAAATCCCCCGAGTGGGAAAACTAGATGTGTAGTACTTGCTTGTCTTCAGTTTGCAGAGTACAAAATCAGGGCTATAAATACTTTGCTGATTATAAAATGCGCAATTTATAAAATCGCTTACAGGTTCATTGAAATCTTTCCGTGTTGTTATGGTTTTTCCAACCTGTAGTGAAATCTGAGGCCCGTATGGTAATGGCCGTTTCCAAATACATTAAATATCACCGGTGTTTTACTACAGAAAACTCTGCAAATGTCTCTGCGTTACGTCAGTCATGATTACAGGCATGTAATCTAAGAGGGAACTGTATTGATCCCTGTGAGGGGAAATGTCTTTGTACTGTATCACAGAAGGGTAAATGCAACAATGGGTAATTTGGTAGAAACCAATGCAAAAAATAATAACATAAGAAAAGGTAGACAACTATATAGAATATAAAACGATTTAAAAAATCACGCTAGATTAAAAAAAGATATGAACTGCGCAGACAATGTACCATTATGGCAAATCCAGTGTGAAATGGCTGCTCCTTTGGGGTGTTTGTGTTGTTTGAAGGATCAACTTGCTTGTCGAACTTTGCCCCCCCTTCAGAGGACACGTGGCTGGCCTTTGTGTGTACTTCCTGTGTATTTGTCATACGACTGGCACCATGGTAGAATCGTGATGTCAGTGTCTCTGCTGGGGGGGGGGTGTTTGTTGGGGTCATAGAGCAGTGTTTCTGTGTTACCAGGGGAGAGGCGCCCACGGTCTGCCCCATATCCATGCCGACAGAGGTCGCGTTCTACATGTGTGATGTCACTTCCACAACCCTGGGGAGTTTCTGTTATGGAGGTTTCTGGGGAAAAAATTAGGAACTGGTGCCGGGAATCGGGAGGCTCGACTGCAGCAGATTTAAATGTTCAAAGACATGATGGAGAAATGGGCTGTATTTATACATGCTGTCAGTCAGTTAATCGCTCACTGGTTACTTCAGTCGATCAGTTAAACAGTTCGCTTGAGTTACTCCAGTGAGTGGTTGACAGTGCATGCTAGTCCCACGCCATGAGTTTCAGAAATGGAATTCGCGAGTCACAAGATCTGAATAAGATTCTCATGGTGCCAGGGGTTCGGCTCGCCGCACGCTTAGAGCGGGACGGTCTTAGTGTAACACTAAGCATGTGTAAATGCCACCCGCTGGTCCCCCAGTACTTCGGTGGGAGACCGATTAGGAAAGCTGAGTTGCTGCTGGAAGAGATGCTGGTGTGGCTAACATGTTAGCCCATCCTGTGGCCCGTGTGAATCCCAGTTTCCCCAGTGCAGCGATGAGAACACTGTGCTGTAAAAATGGTGCCGTCCTTCCGATGAAACATCTCTGAGGCCATAAAAGATCCCTGGGCATCTTCTGAAAGAGTAGTGGTGGCACCTAGATGTCCTGGCTAAATTGCCCACTGTGGCCCATTGAAATCTGCCCTCCTAATCATCCCCTATATCTAACTGGTGAATTCCCTCCTGCCCCTTCCCCACCTTAGCTACTGTTGTGGTGAGCGTACTGGTGCAGAATGGCTGCCGTACCATCGTCCAGGTGGGTGCTGAACAATGGTGGTGGTTGAGTGTCTTGTAAAGTGCTGTATAAATGTGACATCATTCATTCATTCATTCATTCACTCGTGCATAATTATGAATGAATAATGAATCTGATTGGTCCTGAAATGAATCGCCAGTCAGATGTAGCCCCCGGTGTTTCTGTTGCGTGATGAGCAGGGGAATCCCGTGAGGAATCCATCTCTGTGATCTCGAGGTGGGTTCCTTGGTAGTGCTCAGTCCGGCAATCTTTGACCGCCTCATCACGTCAACCTCTACACACATTTATTCACTCTTTCCTAAGTTCTATCGATGGTGTAGGCCGTCTAGCGGAGAGACCCTTGTGTGTACGTCTGCACAGCCCGCGTTCCTTACTGCAGGTCATGGCGGATAACCAGCTGGCTTCCTTCCTGGTGCCCCACGTCACCTTCCGAGCTGAGAGACGCGGAAGAGAAGATGCTGCAGTGTAAGTCTCCTCATAAGTCTTTCGACGTTTCCTTATACTCCTGATTGCTGGTCGACGCCTCAACCAATTCTAACCCCGCCCTTATCCTTCAGCAATACGGAACAACTTCTCAAAGCAGCACATCCCGATATCAAAAGGCAACCTGATCTGGACGCTGCTTTTCAATGAGAATGATTCCTGCCGGAGCCCTCTGGTGCTTCTGCATGGCTTTGGGGGCGGAGTCGGGCTTTGGGTCCAAAACCTGGACGTGCTATCCAAGCAGCGGCCGGTCTACGCCCTAGACCTGCTCGGTTTTGGCCAGAGCAGCCGTCCGGACTTCAGTGCTGATGCCGCTGAAGCAGAGTCCCAGTTTGTGGAGTCCATAGAGGAATGGAGAGCCGAGGTCGGCCTGGAGAGCATGATCATGCTGGGCCACAACCTGGGTGGATATCTGGCCTCTGTCTATGCGCTCAAGTACCCTTCCAGGTCAGTGCGCCCACTAGTGGAGACATAGACTTGTAGGTTAATGCTGGGGACAGTGTAATGGCCTTGTGCTGATACTTGACACTGTCCACGACTTTAAATAGAAATGTTATCATTTGGTTCTCTGAAATCCAGAGACCCTTCTGGGTAATGAGGCTCTTGCGTGTAATGAGAACAATGGCCCTGTTTCAGCTCTCTAAGTGCTGCTAATATGGGATTATTTCTGGTGCATATGAGGCCTCGTGAGTGGCTGAGAGCAGCAATGGCACGAACGTCTTGATTGGTCCAGTCAAAGTGCTTTGCGCAGTCACTGTAGCCCGGACTGCAGAATATGACCACTTGAATGTATATGCATGAGAAAGATGTTTATGATCCTCCTGGGAAAGAGGTTTACATCTGCTTGTGTGGATGCAGAATGAGCACCTCCTAGAGGAGTACTGGGGCCCTGCAGGTGCCAAGTCCTCTGTTGCCAAAGGCTGGTAGTTTTGCTAAACTGGTAGACCTGCATGACTCACGAAGTGGCAGACAGCCATCGGCTGAAGGTGCCGTGTGAACGCGGATGGCACACTTGCCGTCTGATTCTGGACCATTTCTTGATTACAAAAGATAGCTCTAAAATGGAGCTTGATTGCTTATGAAGGGTGGCTTGTTCAGTGAGAGCTGGCAGGTAGGATTAGTAAACTGTTCAAGGATCACAGGAAGGGTCACACCCCTTCTGAGGTGTTAGTTGGGTGCTCTTCGTGGGGGGGGGGGGGGTTGCACCTCCAGCAGGCTGTTAGAACCTTAGATTTGTCTGCGGCTCCAGTTTAGACTGTGCTCCTCTGGTGCCTTGTGAGCTGCTGAGTTTTCAGCTGGGGCTTGTGGTCTCCAGGGTGAAGCACCTCATCCTGGTGGAGCCGTGGGGCTTCCCCAGGCGGCCGGAAGCCAAGGAGAGGGACCGGCCTGTGCCAGTGTGGATCAAGGCGGTGGGAGCCGCCATGAGCCCATTCAACCCTCTGGCTGGCTTGCGACTGGCAGGTCCACTGGGTAAGCGTCTCTTCTCTATTCCTGTCAGCGCTGCTGTCCAGAACCACCGGGTTACCTCCTGCATCACCGCTGCCCTAAATTCATCTTCTGCAGTCTTGCAGATGAGAAGTTTAGCCAGTTGACTCTTCCTCCCTTGACCTCTTGGTTGAAAATGAGGGGAGGGGGCTAGGAGGTGTCTAAACCAGGCTGTACATACTTCCGTTCCTCCACTCGATTCATTAGTGCCCGTTGCAGATTGATTCCCCGGCCGAAATAAGGTTTTTTGCTTTGTGTCCATAAATGAAATGGGTTTTTAATGTAGCTTTGGATCCTCTTCAGACTGATGACTCGTGGGTGTTGCTTTCTGCTGTTCAGGCCTCGTGCTGGTCCAGGCCATCAGACCGGACTTCAAACAGAAGTATTCATCCATACTCAGCGACAACACGGTCTCTCACTACATCTACCACCTCAACGTGCAGAGTCCCAGGTAGGCCCGGGCCGACCCCCAGTAGGTTTTTCAGTGCTTTCGCAGATACTCCAGTCCCCCCCCCCCCCCAGGCTCATGATGCATGGAGTTTTCCTAATTTAAGAGTACCTGGCATTCCTCAAGGAAATTTTGCCCTATTTTTCCTCGATCGCACTCTCACTGCAGTGGCGAGACGGCCTTCAAGAACATGACCGTCCCCTACGGTTGGGCTAAGAGGCCCATGCTGGAGAGAGTGGGCCTCATCCGGCGGGACGTCCCCATCACGGTCATCTACGGCTCCCGCTCCAGCATCGACAGCGACTCGGGCAGCGCCATCAAGGATGCCAGGCCCGACTCGCGTGTGGAGGTCGTGGTAAGCTAACATTCTGCCTCTGTGGGCCACTACAATCTAAAGTGTTCTCCGGCATGCATTATCATCGATGACTATTCTGTTTGAAGGGAAAGTGTTTAACCTACGGCCGGCATGTGAACCTAAGTCCTTCCCGCCACAGGTGATTCGAGGCGCCGGCCATTACGTGTTTGCGGACCAGCCAGAGGATTTCAACCAGCAAGTGAATCTCATATGCAGTACCTTAGATGGACAGTAGGGCGCTTGCCTGAAGTGGGTGGGGCTGAGGGTGTGGGTGGGGCTTGCCGGGGCACATTGCCATTGGAAGATGGCTCAGGGATGCAGCTGAACAGTACACTTAAAAACAAAACTCTTATAGTAACTTTCACATTTACACCCATCTGCTTCGTTCTTTTTGGCTGTGTGAGCCCTTACTGGGGCTCTGCAATGCCAAACTGCACTGGTATCAGGTTCTGACATCCACTGACCCACAGGCCTGGTGCTGCTCAGTCCATTTTGTCCCGGCTGGGGTGTTGGGGAGCTCACTGGTTCAGTGATACTTCCCTGTACATCTATTACTATATTTCTTCACTGAAGAGCTTTCTTATAAGACCTGTAAGAGGTTGATCTGTGTATAAATCTTCCCGAGGACCCCAGGGCTTTTCTGTATGTAATGTCTGCAAATGCAAACACGAGGAAGAGATTAAAACTGACATTTTTGTGAGACATATGTGGCATCTTCATTTTCTTCCAATTGCTTTTCTGATTAAATGCAGTCCTGTCAGGCCATGCTAAATGGGAATACAGGCTCTCCAGTGTGTAACTAGGACACCTGACATCTGAAACGTCATTATTCTCTTTCTCGGTGTCAAAACCTGCTCTCCTAGCCGACCTGTCTAATTATCCTGAGTCTGTCTCGTTCCATTCAGTTTCAGTCAAACTAAACTACTGTCAATGACCATTGTATTAGGTATGATTGTAACACATTACCTGACAGGGCACAAATACTCAGTAATAACTAGTGAAGTACAAATCATGAACAAATATAGTGGCTACTTGAGATAAAATTTGAGTCACTATTCATTAATGATGAGCAAACATGAGATCGGTATGTCACTTGTGATATTCATGACTTGTACCTTCAGTATTTTCTTCTGTAAGGGTTTACAGAATTAACAGATTTAATAACTAATATAGTAACTGGGATACATCATGATTCATTAATGATGAACAAACATGAGATAGGTATGTAGCTTAGACTTACTTTGTGGTTAATTAATACTTAAGTAGTATAATACTTTATTATTTGTGCCCAATCAAATAAAGCATTTGTAGTACACCTCTAGTGCAAACAGCCTGATCGTCCAACACATTTGTTAACTTGTCTTTTTCTCATTGAGGCAACTGTACCTCCAAACAGCGAATCATGTGGCTGCATTCTAATCCATGCAGCACACAGACGCGGCAGAAGGTCCAGTCACTGTTTGGCTAAGTGGCAGAATTGCAATTGTTATCTGCACAGTTTTTTTTAACGTGGCGTGATTGTCGGTAGCAGACATGATGGTTCTAGCACCTCAGAAACGGCCACCTAGAGATCACGGGATGGGTGAGTTTCCGAAGTCTTCTTAACGCTATGTCATTCGGAAGTTCTACCTTTTAACGTAGAACTTGCGAACAATGCAGCTTTTAACACAGAAAATTGTGAACGACCCGTACCTGAGCCACACCGAAAAGAGGGCCTAGTTACTGCACTGTTACAGCTCGCTTCAGTTTTCCACTGCAAGAAGGTCGGCTCGGTGAAGGCACTGCCAGTGACGTAAAACCAAAGATATTCTTATTTACCGTTCATACGATGCCTATAAATATTTACGATGTGCAATGTTTTTTTTTCATTTCCCTTATGTTTTTACCGTGTGCTAATTTCTGTTAGCATATCTGTGAGAATCGCTGTGTTATGTTACCGTCAAACGCAACCGGAATTAGCTTTCAGTTTTTATTACGAATCCATTCTGTTGAGCTGTTCTATACTACTTTTTTTAAGCAGGAGGTTGGGAATTTTCAGATTCAAAGTTATCAGGAATGCATCAGTGCATTGCAGTCTGCGATACTACTAATAAAAATATATGGAATATGCTATTATCAGAGAAATTAACAGATCACCAAGAAGTCCACGCATTTCGACCAGTCAGATGGTGATGACGCAATCAGCTCGTTTAGGTCACACTCTCGGCCAAGTTTACTGTCCGCACAGGTATCGATTGGTTCACATACTTTGCAGTGGAAATGCGTCAGGGTTTGTGTCGGGTTCCTGGTAGCAGTGGGAAAAGTGCCGTAACTCTCCCACCACCCCACCTCTTGTTGTTCACTTGACTCTTTGGATCTTTGACTCTTTGGATATTATCATTTTCCCTCCACAGCCAAAGAGGTCATTGGCGCAACCTTATCGTGACAAGGCCGAACTCCAGACCTCCGGGGAGGGGGGTTTTTAGTCTGGAAGCACAACCACAACATCCCAGCCTCTACGGGAGGGCGCCCAGTGGTCTGACCGTACTGGCCGAGGTGAGGGAGGGGTCCCATCTGGCACGAAGGCCCCACAGGTTTCTTTAGTATCTTTAGCACGTTGAGCAATCTGGAGTTTGAAGCTTAATCTGCAATGTTAAGCAATCTTGGAGGTTAGAGGCAGCTGAGGGTCAGGGGTCGATTCCAACCGCCTGCTTCTTGACTATTATTATGAATTTTTTTCCTCCTTAAGGAGGACAAAGTGTGAGTGTTGCTCAGTAATGTTTATACAATTCCCTGGATCGTAAATGTCTTCTGGTACATTTCTGACCTTTTTGCCTGCTCAGCTGTCTCGTTGGTTCATATCCTCAGCTGGGGATGGTCTGTAATGGATGTGTTGGGGTGTCATGCTTCTAAGTAGATGGGTCTTGCATTAACATGAGCAACTATGGGGAAAATGAGGCATGCCAGTTATACGTGTGATTTCACTTTTGGCCAGCAGAGGGCATTCAAGTGCTCCGAACCGGTCTCTGGTGATCACCAGTGCCAAAGTGCAACAATCACATTGCCATCAATCAAGGGGTTCCTTAATGGAAGAGAGGTGCTTGGAAGACTGATTCCCTGTGAGGGTATTTATTTTTTCTTAACCAGAGAAAGCTGTGTCTTCACTATCTTGTCCTAAAATTGCCACTTGAGGTTTAGCACAACACGTCCTGAAATTCCGCTTGGACACTCAGGTTTTCCCGACTTGCAGCATCCTCTGTCTGCCACGGCTGATGGTTTCTGCACATTAATGGTCATTCAGGAGCTTCAGTCAGCTTTCACTTTAAAGGGGTGAAGCACGAAACTGCAGTCGAATGTTAAAACTGCTGCAGTGCACAGCCTCCACTGGCTGTTTAATCCATTAAAATAATCAGGGTTTTTAAAACGACAGTAGTCATTTCAATTTAACCATAGTATTGTAAGTAATATTTTGATTAATATTAGTCTCAATGTTGGCCTAATTTTTTGAGCCTGTGTACCTTGTGACATCAAGTTACCTTTTAAAATGTAATCGGATGTAGTCAGGTGCCCTGACCACGACCCCCAGTGTAACAGCCACCCAGCAAGATGTACGTGCAGGAATGGTGAGGCAGCACTAAGCACCAATGTGGGGGAGGGTGTGCAGTGCGTTCTGGGTAATGGTAGTGGAACAGGCTGTAGAGGAGACCACCTCATAACCCTGGGCAGACAGAGTGCCACGGCGTTGCTAGGATACCCAGTGGGCTCCTGTATTAGATCTAATTTATAAAGGA
This sequence comes from Cyphomyrus plagiostoma, assembly GCA_019775915.2. Taxonomy (NCBI): domain Eukaryota; kingdom Metazoa; phylum Chordata; class Actinopteri; order Osteoglossiformes; family Mormyridae; genus Cyphomyrus; species Cyphomyrus plagiostoma. Next base: position 5,159,663 of record JABFEA020000050.1, on the reverse strand, counting down.
CTGTGCAGTGCTGCCTTAGACCAGAGTTCTCACAGGCCTCTGTCACCGCCCTGTATGTTCTGGCAGCGGTGGGTTTCGAGCAGAGGGTGGGATATCACCCAGTCACCTTAACACAATTTGTGTGGCGTGTTTTCCTGTTCCAGAGTAAAGTGCTCTGAGATGGCCTGATGTAAAAAAAAAACAACAATGTTTTAGATACCCTTTTTGTTATCATCGTACGATCACTGTTAAGGAATTGAACTCTGAACGAGGTCTTACTATAGCTGGTCATCCATGATCATGTGATATTAGGTGTTTCACAACATGGGAGTCCTTCTAGAGGAGGGGAAAAAATGATGGAACGTTCCCAACTGTAACAACATTTACTCAATGGCTGTAGAAAGTGATTATACTGAATACTAGCCTTGATTATAACAATCTGTGAGTGTCACGATTCTGAACAGAAGAGAGAACCCAGGTATGCGAGGCGGAGCGGCTTTAATGGTAAGCCGGCACAAAACAAAGGTATCCAAATCGTTAGGCAAAGAGGGGCGTCGTGGGGCAGGCGTGAAGGTCGATGTCCAGGTAGGCAGGCAGACA
>JABFEA020000050.1:5110461-5130349 GCA_019775915.2 Cyphomyrus plagiostoma | reverse complement strand
GAGGGTTAGGTGGGGTGGGGTTGGGGGGGGGGGCACTGCCCCCTTGAGAAGCTTCGCTCTCTTCTGATTTCTCCATCTTCTCTTTCACACACCTTCCTGTTCCTACCCTTTAATCCATAACGGAATAAACTTCTAGTTTAGGAATTTAAGAACGAGCAATTAGATCTCGTAACAAAATAAGCTGCTTGCAGAGAAGAGAGAACAATAGCAATGTAGTAATACATGCAAATATTCTCTGAAAAGGCTGTCAAAACATAAGAACATAATAAGTTTATAAACGAGAGGAGGCCATTCGGCCCATCAGGCTCGTTTAGGGAGAACTTAACTAATAGCTCAGAGTCGTTAAAATCTTATCTAGCTCTGATTTAAAGGAACCCCGGGTTTTAGCTTCTGCTACACTAACAGGAAGAGTATTCCACACTCTACGATGAAACGATGAATGTCATAATTCAGCTAAGTGAGCGGCGGAGTCATGGGCCAGAGGCGGCCAGCATCCGTCCTGTGACGCCAGTTTCTTTTTAGCTGCTTCATTTACACGGATGGAGTTCTGTGCGCCGCGGAACGTCGCGCTCGCACGACACAGAGGTGCCGTTTCATTAAGCGACGTGTCGGATAGCGGGTCGGGGACAGAGAAGCGTTTGCACTCCGCTCCGTTAAGTTTTATTTCCGAGCAGGATTCTGGGCTTTTTGGAACGGAACCGGACTCATCTGTCAGAGCCGGGAGTCGCTTCTCCGTGAAGCCCACATCTGCTGTGGGGGGAGGGGGGGGGGCGGGGAGACAGCACCCTAATTCCCTTTAGAGACGCATCCTGGCGGCCGCCCTGTCACAAATCCGAATGCTCCCGTACCAAACGGGCCACGCGGCTCTAATCATTCCTGCATTTCAAATTGGATCACTGGCTCAATCATGGCCTGTTTAAACCGCCTGCCTGAGAGCAACTGTGAGGTGCGAGATAATTTGGAGGGAAGGCGTCCTGTGACAGAGCTTCGCTAAACGGCTCTTTTTTTCCCTCCTGGTCCAAATCATTCTCTTTGAAACACAGAAGGGAATGTCATTTTCTTTCAAATGCATGAAGCGGAGGATTCCGTCTGTGTCCTTTGAGTTTCAGTGGCCCGGAAGCCCAGCAGAGATCTGGACCTACAGACATTCATTAGTGTCCTGGAAGGTTCATAAAAAAAAAAAACCTTCAGCAGTCAGGAAAAAGGATAGGAAAACACAGCAAGCGTCCTCTTAAACGGGTCCTCGGTATATTACAATGCTGTGGAACCCCCACAAAAAGACAGCAGGTGGCAGACTAGTTAAGGACGCAGCCCTGCTGGTTAAGATCCTGCTCCAGTATGACCTGAAGAAACCTGTCAGCTAGAATCATATAAGCGGGACCAAACTGCAGTGGGATCTACACTCCACAGAATCAGAGTCACTCCCCGGCTGTCAGTCAGCTCTCTCTGTACCCTCCTCTGTGTGAGAATCATTCTTCATTGTTATTTCAGTTGCTGAGCTTAGGATTTTATCCAACAATGTTCACACAGAATCTACTTAGAAGTCTACTTTTACAAGGATCCAATTTCTGCACGCTTAAAGTAATGCGGATCACAACATGAGCCAGTATTCCATCCATCCATCCATCCATCCATCAGTCTTGGTCAGGGTCGCAGGATGAGGTGCTGTTGTTTTTTGATATTCAAATACTTTGAATCATGTCAGCTGAGACCCACATCTCCTGTAAGACAGTGATGTGGGTGATGCCATGTAAGCAGCTCAACAGAGAGCCGCGTCTCGATTGGTTCCCGTAAGCCACAGTTCTGGCCTGCTGATCCGCCACGATGTGACTCCCCTTCATGCCGGACATCAGGAAGAACATGTACGTCCTGAAGCCTCTCACCCCTCACATGACATGTGCTTCCTGTGTGATTTTAAGAGCCAGAGTGTTTCTTCTTTGCATGGCCCTCATGAATCACTGCTGCAGAAGAGTGAAGCCTTCCGAGGAACATGCAAAGCAGCACCTGCAGAGTCACACACTACACTGTACCTGCAGAGTCACACACAAAGCAGCACCCGCAGAGTCACACACTACACTGCACCTCTAGAATCACACAGGATGCTGTGCCTGCAGAGTCACATGTAACTGTGCACCTGTACAGTAATGTGTAGTAATGCTGCATCTCCAGAATAAAACACAACGCTGCACCCCAGAGTCACATGCTACGCTGCATCTCTATATTCATGCGCAATACTGCTGCCGCAGCGCAACACACAGCACTGCACCTGCAGAGTCACAGGCTAGGCTGAAAAACGAAAGCTGTCCCTCAGAGAGGAGCCATGCAAACAGAATCTCTACACAATCTACAGAGAGCCATGCATTGTTTCTGGAACATTCACACGGAGCTGATAAATTGGCAGGGGCTGGAACACAGAGCCCGGAGAGAAGGGTAGGAGTGATGCCTCTTCTTCTGACATCCTGACCTTGCTGCCACCTCACTGAGTTCCCACAAACACTTGTGTCCGATGCCTTAAACGGCAGGTGAACCTTAGAGTATGTCCGCGTGGGCATTTTGAGGCTGATCCCAGGCACATGCGACAGCGTGAGAATTGTCAGTTAATCAGCAAACGCTCCGTCGCTGTACTCAACACAGAATATCTGCAGAATGGAATAAAAACAAAAGACTCCGACCTAATGTTAAAAGTCAGGAAGACTTGTGGAAGTTGTGGTACATCCTTATTTACCGTTTAACTTCATCCTGGTGGTTTGCTGGTGAATGTGCAGCATCGTACTTCAGCCTAAGGAACCGATTTCCTGGTCCGGGCAGCCAAGGACGGTGTGGAGGACCTCCAGGCGACCTGATCTTGGGTGCAGTAGAGCAAGAAACTGCTATTCAAGCCTCAACCTGAGCCTAAACCTACCACCATCCCCTAACCCCTTCTCAAGCACACCTTCACCCCTGGCGCTGGGGTAAAGGATTTTTTTGCATCTGATGAGGTAGCAGTGCCTCCATAGAGGAAAACCTCAGGGGCCATGGGAGGAGACTGAGCAGAACCAGATGCTTTGTATGCCTGTCTGCCTAAATGTGTACAGATTCTCGGGGGGGCAGTTCTGTGATGTCTAAGGAGGGTGAGTCACATGTTCAAGTTGATTGACTCCCCCATTCCCTCTCTCTAACTACTCAAATCAATCACTTCAGTTGCTTCATGAACCCAGTGAACCTGACCAGACCCGGACACCAGTCCTAAGTCCTGATACGGTGGATTATTCTCCAAGAAACACACAAGAAAAGCACTCAAGAGCTGGGACATTCTGCGTAATCTGATAAGTCCCTTGTGATAAATGTTCCTGCCAAATGACTGCAAAAAAACAGCTGCCAGTTAAATGTGACCAAAAAGGCGCAGGTTTCAGGAGGGGACTTGCCGTTGAACCCTTATGACAGTGCTGTGATATCCTGCCTTGTATATGCTAAGTTGGTTATATTTTACATTACAGTCTATTCTGAGGTGTTTAGTGACATGTTAACTATGTTCTGCACAAAAACGTCAGTGATGTTGTCCAGAAACATTTTAGCAATGTTCTCCAGTAGCATGTCAGTGATGCCGTCCAGAAACATGTTAGCAATGTTCTCCAGAAGCATGTCAGTGATGCCGTCCAGAAACATGTTAGCAATGTTCTCCAGAAGCATGTCAGTGATGCCGTCCAGTAACATGTTAGCAATGTTCTCCAGAAGTATATTAGTGACTTTCCAAAAGCAGCTTCGAGATGTTCTCCAGAAAACACTGTCTCTTGACTTCAGGGCTGGAGCTGCTTCAATGGATACTTCCGCGTCACTGAAACTACTTGCAATTCGCTGCCTGCTGACACCCGCAGGCTCCCCTGGGGCCATCTCTGGAGCTCCACTTGGTCCCAGCTTCACAGTTGGCCAGCCATCTTCCCTCCAGCTCTGGGGGGAGGTGGCCATTTGGTTGGAGACAAGGTGACAATCTCAGCGCTCTCTGGGGGAAGCTGGCTCGTTAAAGAAAGTCGAGTTGCAGTTAGTTAAAAAAAGGGTGATTCTACCCCTACTGCTACTATTTTTTCACACTGGAAATGCAAGAGTGATATGGGGAACTGCAGCCTCTTTGACTTCGATTACAGTGCATTCCAACTGCCAGTTGCACAATATTGATGGATATTTATGATTATTGTCTGTGTTTGATGTTTTATCTCTGTTATATTACGGTCGTGTTAACACAGTCTTGGCAACAAAGCATAACTCTGTATGCGACACATTTGATTCAATTCCGCTTTGCTTTTTTGGGCTAGAAAATCACATAGACAGAGGTTAGGCTAAAAAGGAAGTCAGACAGAGAAAAAGGTCATGTTGGGAGTGACCCCTGAAAAGTGGGAGAACGATATAGACGAGAGCCTAGCCTGCAGTGAAATGCACACAGCATTAGCATTTCATTTGGAGGAGCTGCAGATCCGCTCTGAAGTTTGTTTCTCCTCTCGCAGGCAGGCTCGCGTCAAGCTGAAGTGTGTGGGACCCCTGGAAGTGCACAAGTGCACTGCCAGGAGGCATGAAACATTGCAGCCTTTCAGTAAGGGAAGGCTGATCCGTATACCGCATCGTGGAGGAATAACGTGGGTGCTGCATGTCTGTCGTATGTATGGAGAGGCAGCCGGCGAGGGCTCTTCGTTAGTGACTCTGAGTGAGGATATCTGTGGAGTGTTCTGGAATGGGCATCACCGTATGATGTAACAGTCCAAAACTGCAAACCTGCTGCACTTGGCACAATAATAGCCCTCAACCTGGGAGCTCTCAGGGCAGCAAAGGATTCAGCTCCTCAGAAAGGGGGGGCGCCTCAGCACAAGCGAAATGGGGAAGGCCCAAACATGAGGATAATTTCCAGAAATCAGGATGAATCGGAGGGGATTGGATCTCCGTCGAAACAGATGGGAAGGTTAGGGACAGAGATAGACTTGGGCCTCTCTCTTACATTGGAGATCTGAATTTAACGTGATCTGATACAGGAGTCAGCTGGTCAAAATGACATCATATAAGGAACAAATAACACAGGAAGCACTGAAACATGTGACCGTTTTGTACATACGACCACGTTACCCATCCACTTTATTTTTACATAACTAAGTCATGTGACTCAAAGCAGCGGGTTAAGTTAATAGCTGATGTGAGCCCTTTGCAAAGAAACACACACGCGTGTGTATAGACTTGTTTGCGTACTGTATGCGTATATACCCGTGTGGCCCCCAGCCGTCTGGCGGATTCCCCTCCCCGGCCATCACCACGGCTTCTTCCCCTTATCAGAGCGACACAGGCTGGCACCCAAGTCTCTGTGCTCTGACAGCCGCTACAACAATAGGGCAACGATGCCGGTGCTTAACGCTGGGTTTCGGAGGGGAGGCCTGCCACAGGCACAGATTAGGGCCCGGGGACACGCGCACACACATAGTGACACACACTGCCCGCTCCGCAACAAAACAGGCCGCCCCTCCTCCTGATTAATGAAGGGATGACAAGAAGAAAAATATCATTTTACAGCAAAAAAATCTGCGGGGATGAAAGCTTTTCTTTCTATTTGCAGGTTGAAAGCTTTATTTCTTTAGTGGGGAAGGGGTGAGGGCCACATTCTTATCACCAGGGAGGGTCCTCAGCTGCAATGTTGACATAGGTGCGTGGCGAAAATGGGCTGGAGGGGGGTATTTGGGGAAACTATGGGAGCATTAGGGACCCTCAGGGCACTTGCAGACGCTTCTCTCCAGACACAGTCCACAGTCCAAGCTGGGAAGTGTCACCCTATTTGCTGGGGGCAGACTGGGCAAACTGGATAAACAGCGTGTCCAGCCAGTCTACACAGTGCATTTTCTCCCAGTCAGAAAGTCAGCAGGAGAACTGCGATTTCTAACAAAACTATGATGTCTGAGTCTAATCTAGATAAGAAATAAATATGAAGCAAATGTTTTACAGCTTTTTCCACAAAGGAGGTGGCCATCAGCACAAATGTTTGATTTCCAAATGAGCCAAAACACTAGACCTTTCCAAGGAAATTGGTTTGACTGAAAATATTCTGCAGAGCATATGCTAATATTAGCGCAGCTAATGACGCTTTAGTGCGCACGGTTATTCCACTTATGCGTGCGGAGAAATGGGTCAGATTTGCATATTAAGGTTTGTAGTTATGAAAAATGAACTTATCCAAGTGCACTGCCTCTTTCTAACTGAAGGTTGACGGATCGCCGTCCCCTACGAGTCATTGTGATACAGTGTGATACCATGTGATGGCATGCATAGCCAATGGGAGCACGGCACTGACAGTTCAGCCGATTGCAGATTGATGTGCTGATTTTAGGGTGGCAGGCTCTCCCTGTCCTATCAGGGACAGAGGTAATAATCTCCATAAAAGGGTGAGTTTTTACAAACATCCTTAAATATCACCTTTTCTCTTGATTGCATGAGCGGTACCACATGGCCAAACACTCCTGCCTGATTTTATGGCTGGTAGAAATTGCTGATTCCCTCGATCCCTTATATGGTAAGAGTGACATCTCCCTCCTGCCCATGGGACATTACCATGTTATCCCCTTACTCTGCAGATCCTACGCCTTAATAACTTAGGCCTCATTAAAAAGTCTCAATAACCCAAATCAGAGTCTCTCTAACCCAAACCCTCATCAAAAGTCCACTCCAATTAAGGCCTTTCCAAGGTTGTGGTTGAATGCACAACGATCATCACGAGATTCGCCAGGCTGAGAAAAATAAAGTGATGCACAGTCTTCCTTATATTTTTAAGTCATTTTCAATGCTTTATCCTTTAAAAATGACTTCAAACGATTAACTTACTGTATAACCCAGACCGAGCAGATTATTTCCAAACCCCAATATTCCGAGGTGTTACGGATCCGTACAGTGTTCTCTGAAGGAATTTCAGGATAAATAAAAGTGTTATATGTAGATTAATAAGACGTGTGTGGTTGTATTTCATAAAAAGCGCTGAATTACATCACTTGAAGGGTGGGGAGAGCTGATCGGATCTGCGGCGGTACCACTTGCAGGTGTACTGACCCGTGGAGAAGCACTCATTATCCTGACATGTATCAAAGGACAGGCAGCTTTCCGTCCAAGCTTACAGACCAGCTCAGGTCATTCATTTATCCTGTCTCTTATCATGGGCACTCTCTCTTCCAAATGTCATATTCAACCTTGTTTGGAGCCGTAGTGTAGAAAAGGCATTTAGCGGCTTTGTTAAGGCTTACAGGCTGGGCCCTGACTTCTTAGGTACCTTCTTGTGATGTGCTGTGTCATGATGAAGGATGTCCAAGGAGCTTCCAGCTCCACGTACGACCTTAGAGCCCCCTTGGCTTGTTATTCATCAGGTCAGAATTTGGAGAAAAACCTCCTTCGTAAAATGACGCATAATATTGTTTCAGTGACTAAAATGTCACTAAAAGACAAATGGTTTCCCAGTTGCTTGAAAAAAGAATAAAGAAACTGACATATCTGGAACTGTATTTGGAAAAAAATTAGTTGATATACATAAGAGTATGGGTACAATAGGCCAAAGTCCTCAAAGATAAACTGCCTATATTTTTAATGGATGAGTTGTATTTTTGTTAATATTTTTAAATAAGGGTGCCTTTAATGAAGCAAAAATAGACATCAAAAACAGAAGGATCTCCTCCCAACAGAGCAGCAAGGTCACACCATTTTTAAGTAGTTATAAGAGTTTTAAACATACAACACAAACTGTAGAGTCTGTTGAGAATAACATCAAGTGTAGAAAATGGCAACCTGAGTGAATCACAGTCTGGACCAGACTCTGAATCCAGCAATTATATAATTTTGTCATAAAATGTGCAGATTAAAGAGTTAAAATAAATGAACTTCAAAGCCTTCTGCTAAGGCTAGTTTGATCCCAGAACAGTCAACTATCGGATCCACGTTTGTCACAAGGCATCATGGGAATTTTCCCTCCCTCCCATTAAATTGGCTTTTCTGTGCTTGACTCTGTTCAAGCAGCAACTCTCTAGTGATGAACGCCGAAGTGGGAAGTGGAAATGCGTTGAGGAAAGTTGAGCAGCATGAAAATTTAATGATCTCAACCATCTGGTAAGAGAAATTCGGAAGACAATAACAAAGGAGCAAAACGGAGAGGGTTCTGCTAATGGAGAGACCTACCAGGCTGCCGTCTGGGCTCGCCTCGAGCTTCCCCTCGTATGGTCCCCACGTCGTGCCCACCGGAAGCGACTGCCGACTCTGGATCTGCCGTTCTCCATCTTTAATGACAACCTGGAGCTCTCCTGGAACAGAGACACAGAGTGTTGGTGTGGGGCAAACCAAAGCTAATTGCTAACTGCTAATTGCTACTCGTGGCGTCATTCCAGAGCAATTCTAGCAACTTAACGCATTTAGTATCTTTTTTGAAGTTACTCTTTATCTGTACGTGTCATCCAATGTTTATCGGCACAAGCCAAATGATCATGGTCCAAGAAACTGATGCTATCAAAATTCCAGTTTCCTTGGAGGAGTTCATGCAATTATGGGGTGTTGTAGCCTTGGTCAGTGAGTACAGGACTCCATCCTGTGTTCCAGTAAAGTCCAAGTTGAACTTCGGTTAATGAGCCGCATTACAGGAAAGCACCTTAGCACTGTGGACCTCCACAGTCTCTGTTGCCTAGACAACAGAGTGCTTTTATTGTTAAAGGCCTAAGGCTTTGCAAGATAAGGGCCTCAAACTAGGAGCAGGGCACCTTCGCCACTTCTGTGCCTCTGCTGGATGGCAGTGAGCTAATGGCATCATATTTTATTTAGGTTACTCATCTTTACGCAGTAGCTGATGCTCTCATCCAAACTAGCAGAGATATGGGATGGTTTCACCTAATACTTTTCCGGTAATGTCGAGCAACGTTGCGGACTGGCATGACTCTGGTTTTTTATGCAAAGGCATGGGGACACTGTGGCCTGGATCGCGACTGCTGTTTTCTAACAACTGTGTCACGTGTAAGTATCTAACACCGAGGGAATGGCAGCAAAACACAGCTTAGGGAAAAGTGACTGACACCTTTAACACCTGTGTCTAATCCAGGGGTGGCAGACCTGATCCTGGAGTGTTGGTACCCAGCAGGTTTTCTATCCTACCTGCTCTCTCATGAACCTCTCCTGATCTCAGGCAGATAGTCACTCATCAGGCAGCATAGAAAACCTTCTGGATACCGGCCCACCAGGATCAGGGTTGCCTACGCCTGGTCTAATCCTTATGCATATTTTCCTGATCCTCATCTATGAGAATCTTTCCTTGAATCTTCATTAAAGCGGCAGGGGAATTATCAAAGCAGACATGGCTAATGGCCAAAAGCACATGATCTGAAGATAAATGTAGCTGCAGGCCCAAATGAAATGCCCGAAAGTGCCCAAAAAGACCCCAGGTCCACAGTACTAGCTCCACACAACCATGACCATCATACTTTATCTTCAGCTGGGAAATCTCAGCACATGGGCTTCATTCCCGCAGACTTCACACTGGATGTAGGCCGACCCTGCGCTTTCCTTATTCATACGTCGCTTTCGACAAAAGCGATTTATAAATAAATAAACGCAAATCCCTACTCTAGATCTCTGTAAATGATTTTGATTAAGTAGCAGTGGGAGTGCTATTGACAGCTGCGCAGCAAGCCAGGCAAGGTGCGTATACATATTGTACATCCCTAGGGGGAACTTTTTGAAATCCATCCACAAAATATGCCTTAGATTTAAACGCTGTCTCAAGGCTGCAGGAGACATGGCGTCACGTTTCGATAAGACAGTTGGCTCTATGACTGCAGAGTGCACCACATCTGAGGCATCGTGACCTTTTTTAAAACATGAAAGCCTCATGAAAACTTCACGGAGATGGGAAGAGGTTCACGGAGACCTGGAGGAGCTAAGGCAGACCACCAATCCAGGGATGGCAAGGGGATTGTGTGATGTGATGAGCTATTAATAACGAAGAAGATTTCTGTAGATGACCTGATAAAGCAAAGCTCTTTGGCTTTGCCAATGAACAAAAAATTGCAATTTGACCTCAAACTGTGGACTAATGTGCAGATAAACTGTAATTCTCTAGTCGTGAGTGTAGGAAGACAGGGAGGCGTGCCTCAGTGGTCAGGTGATCCATTTCACTGAGATACTGACACACACGCCACACAGACAGGAAACAGACTTGGAAGAAACATCTAAAGAGGATGTGGACACGTCCACGGCCAGCGTCCAGCAACATCAGAGGCCACTCTCTACTCCCCACTACTGGACAGGCTTCAAATAAATATTTTTTTAATTTGAGGATCTACAGTTTATCCCTAGAGCATAATTTATGCACAGATACCAAAGGTAGTAGAACAGATTGTGTGAGATTGATCTTTTCAGAGGGGTCATTTTTGGAGTGAAGCTTGCTAAATTAGTCATCTAAATGCGATTAAGGACCAAAAAAAGGAGACTGAGTCAAGGAGGAACTTTGCTTGAAGAGATACCGCATCCTGGTGGCTCCAAACCTGGATTTATCACACCCGTAGTGCTTGTCTTTAGGGTTCACTAGTTTAACGCTCTTACACTGTGACTTCCAGCGCGTTTGGGATTACATCAGAGGACGTGACTGCCGTCCCACCGCCTGCAGCTGTCGTCAGTATCACCGTGTCTCTCCTCTAGATCCTACAGTTCATTACCAGACCCCCATATCCGCCAGAATTGCGATTTCCTGGCCAATCCTTCATAAGTAGACTCTACTCTGAGCAGTTTGAGGGGCATAAGATAAGAAGGTTAACGCTTTTCTCCACCCACAACCGGTGTTAATGTGAATCCCATAAGTGGAAAAAGTGAGATAGATCATTCATTTCTGGGGGCACTTTTTGAGATGCACTCGAGAGGGTTTAAGCAGAGGATCAGGCACTGATGTACGAGATGTTTGGACGCTGGCATTTCTCACGTGTCGGCCTACGGTGCTCGCTAGTTCGGGCTGGAGTCATTCCAAATGAGGCAGAAAAAAAAAAAATCAGGAGAAAGGAATAAGCATTAGGTTTGGTACAGAAGTGCACCAGGAGTTTTGAGGCTCATCGACAAACTCCAGTTTCATCCTCACGGCCTTTAATTTAATCCTCTTACATCACACAGGTGTGACGCCCTGCGGTGACTTTGTGAGCGTTGATTTATTCTCCTGTGTTTCCCAGAAACTGTGAAGCTACGACCGGCTCCTTCTGAAACAGCTGCATCAGAGCTTCAAAGCGACTACCGCAGGACAAACACTGAGGGATTTACTGCCCCAGAAAAGGTCCGTCTAACGTCTCCATCACTTGAGAGATATGACAAGGACCCTCTGCGTGGAAAAGCAGGCCTCCTCGCACATGCGACCGCCCATCTGGGACTCGGTCGTGACATTTCTGGACCGATCTGGGAACCTTCTGGCTGTCACTAAATGAGATCGGACACACGGCCTGCCGATGTGAAATAGGAAACCAGCCTCCGTCGCCGTCAGAGAGCACAGGCACCTCACTCTCCGTCCTAATCTGTAAACGACTTAAAGGGGCCTTATCTTCAGGCTCTTCTGCTTCATTTCATGCTTGATTTACTTTAATTTGTCTGATAGGGCCCGTGGATTTGGACCAGCTCCATCTTGGAGTGTTCCGGTCTTTCTCCGCCATTGTGGCGCGCGGCTTTCTGACTTTCCTATCTCACTCACACTCCGATGCAGCCATCTGTCCGAGTGCTTTCGGATTCAGGCTGACTGCTGCACGACGGCACGGCGGGGCCGTGGTGCCGGATTCGGTTCCTCGGCGATTACAGTGCAGCCGGATGCCTCCGACCGTTTAAGCCCGGTGGGGAGTCGCCCATCGGCTCCGACGCCCATGTGATCACCCTGCAACGACGGGGCCCTGCTCAACCATCCCACATCATGATCACACTCAGCCTGTCTGTAGAGATCTAACTGTAGACAGAGTATTCCAGTATATCTACATTTTATGCAGCCCTTTTATTGTTTTCATTGATAATGCAGGGTCAGCCAGTTCTTGGATGAAACGGTTGTTGGTTAAGGGCCTAACTCAAGGGCCCAATGGTGAATCCACTCTCCCACCCCTGGTACTTGAACCAGTGACCCTCTGATCACAAGCACAGCATTCTAATCCATGGAGTCACATACCACGTCGTGTGTATCCAACAGGACCCTAATTAATCTCCTTTACACGCTCGTGATCCAGCATCTAAGTGGTAAAAAAAAATAAAAAATAAATACACAAAATAAACCTAAGCGATTATTAGTGTTCCTGACAAACGGCGAAAACCTTCACAGAAGTCCACTGAGACTCGCGCTCCACAAATAAACAATTACGGTAAGACTGTGGTGAAACACGGGCCAGGCGGGACGGAGGCAGGCGAAGTGCAAGAGGGCACGTCGAAAGCAAATGGCAAAATTATCATAAGAACAACAGCAGCTATTTTCTTAATTAATGTTTTCGCTGCTCTGGCCGGCATCAGAGTGATTCTCTGATCGGAGTTCTGCACCAGGCACGCTAACCAGTCTGACGGCTCCGCATGAGGGCTGCTGGAACGTTCCAGAAAGTGGTCACCCTTTATGCTGTAACAAGACCTCACTCAGGTTTCGCAGAGAAAATACAGATAATCTTACCCCCCCCCCCCCCACACACACCCCACCCCTGTGCAGGAGCACTGGGATTTTAAAAAATTCTGAATGGTTGTATTAAAAGTGCATTGAAGGCCCTGCGTTCCCCCCCACCACACACACACACACACACACACACACACTAAGATAAAAGACGTAAAGAGAGCATTGAAATTCATCTCACAGCACAGATTTCCTTAACTGCGGGCCTGTTGGTGGTGATAAACCGAGTGATGATCCTGTAACACGTCCGCGCCTCGCTTTAATTAATGCTGACTTGTTTGTTGAAAAGATGATTAATATGCCAATGAAAACGGGATAATTGAATACCGCGGTACTCACACAATCGACGACACCATGCTTCTGCATTTTGATTATTCCTTTTACCATTATCGTTATTATTTGGTATTTTAATTTGGTTAACAACTAGACCCCCCCCCCCCACACTTCAAAACATATTCATAACTTGCCTGACTGGGGAGGGGGGGAGGAGCAGCCAGGTCAAACATACTATAGGAACTGCAATACAGTTGCAGGGGGTTGTTGCATGGCTCAGGGTGCAGATGCATTTCTCCGCCCTGTATTGGGCTCATGGGTAGGGAGGAGGCCCCATGGTGGCACAGCCCCCCCCCCTGCCCCTAGCCCCAGTGTCCTGTACTCCCACTTCCTCCTCCTATAGGTCAGATTTATCCACAGAGCTCTGAATAATTTTATCATATGTATCTTCAGAACCCCCAGAATTAGAAAAGCTACTCTCATCATAACAGATTTACTGAAAATCTGTTATGAAAAAAAAAATCTATGAAAACCTTTCATACTAAGCATGATTAAAACACACTTTCAAAATAACCCTTACTGGGGTATAATTGGTTGCTATCTAGCTACTAATAGACTATTAATTAGTGTCCTTTGTGTAAAAACTACACTGAAGCTTTACCACAGATCTGTCTGAAGCTGTCAGAATAGAGTATGTTTATAGGGGTCGATGTCATGCGTCACTTGCTGCGCTGGTGTTGATATGAATCAGGAAATTCATACCCTCCAAGTGCCAGCAAGCACACATATAAAGCCACTCAGTTCTGAGGCTCAATTCATTTTTGTGGATACTGTACAAATGAGCATTGATCAAGTTTACCCCATTTTCGTTTTTTGATTTTTTTCAACGTGTTTTGAAGTGTGTTTTTAAATCAAGCTTCAGATTCAAAGGTGATTCTGTGTTCAGCTGTGTTTTCCTGAATGACTGAGATCCACCCAGGTTGCATTGCTGTCTAGGGGTATCTAGAGGAATGTTTGTTGCCTTTTGTCAGGATACAGTTGATCTTTGTGCCATAAACCTCAGACTGTGTCTGAGCTAAACAACTCTGCTGTCAATCAGAGCTTTTTCACAAATAAAAAAACAGCATCTTTGAACACGTACATAATATTAAGAGCCTCTCGTTAACACAGCTCTGTTGGTGTGACACGCTCACTAATCAGTTTGCTGAGACGTCGTCATTAAACGTTTGGAAATGCTTCTGGGGTAACAGTCCCAGAAACAGAAGCTTTGAAAGCAGCTCCAAGGAGTTCATCAAACTTTCTAATATTCCCCATCCAGTTTAATTTGCGTGGCCAGAGTGTGGCTCAGTACTAGTTTACCAGTTACTGGTTTATCTTCACTTTCCACGACTCCCTGTGCTAAATGCTTCAGGGGTTCAATCAATGGCTCTTTGATCTCAGCTGGAACTGTAATTATTTAACATTGTTACAAGGATTTCCCGAATCCATGCGACCATTAAATCCCTTTTACACCCTCATCTTCCAGGGCCTAATCTGCATCTGTCTCCTTGCCCGTTTTGCCAGTCTCCTCCATCCCCTCCATCTCCCCTGTCCTGTCACTGTCCCCCAGTCTCCTCCATCTCCCCAGTCCCCCTAGTGTCCCATCTTATCCATTCCACAGTCTCCTCCATCCCCTTCATGTTATCTTTCCTCTCAGTATCACCCGTCTCCTCCATCCCTTCCATCTCCCCTGTCCCCATGCCCCATCTCACACATCCCCCAGTTTCCTCTGTCTTCTGTGTCCCCTGTCTCACCAATCTCTCAGTCTCCACCACCCCCTCAATCTCTTCCATCTTCTCTGTCCCATCACTGTCCTGTCTCACCCATCCCCCATCCCCATCTTCCTTGTCCCTTCAGTTCCTCCCATCTCACCCATCCCCCAGTCTCCTCCATTCCCCCAGCTCTCTCACCCTGGTCTCCAGCACTGCCTCTATCTCCTCCATTCCTCCTCCACTGCCCATCCTTTCAGTCACTCCCATTCCCTCTATCCCCCAGGTTTCCTCCATATGGCAGCATCCCCTGAGTCTGACAGCTACTTTAACGTCTTAATGTCTAAACATGTTTGTGAGACAGGCATGCACTGCCCGTAATATTCTGACAGCCTGATGGAGTGAAGCTGTCTCAGTTAGCTGTGCCGTCCCCCCGCGACCTATCCCCGTGGATGTGATGCATCTTCCTGTCATCACTCCGCTGCCCCCTTTGTCCAGTCGATCACAGAGATTATCCATTACAGTTGTCTGAGAACCCTTATCTTCTGGCGGCAATCCCCGGTCCCCTGAACTGAAATGCTAATGTGAGCAGTAATGATAAACACGCCCCACGAAGGCATGAAGACTGTCAGCGCGCGAGACAGCGTGCTCTGTGAGCGCCAGGCCCGACGAGGCAGCAGCTGGCAGGACCAGGATGGGGCGTCGCAGTGCCATCCCAGAGACGGGTCGCTAAAACCCAGCGCCCGCTGCGCTACTCCTCAGTAAGAGCATTGCCCGTCCCAAGGAAAATTCCAGAAGGACAAAAAAAAATCAAGGCACAAGTGTTTCTAAACCCTCAGAGGAGGCAAAAAATAGATCCTTCAAGTGGAGAAATAATGATGTTTGTCATAAGCTTCTGGATAAGCGCATACCCAAGCCACTGTGGAAGCGTGATAACAAAGTCATTTAATTAGTTTTATTCAGCCCTGGAAAGGAAACTCGATGGCGATAATGAGCACTTTTAATCCCAACGAATCTGCTCATCGAGTTTCCTTCTATGGTTTGTCAAGAACTGGTCTTGTTAAACACTCCCGGTCGGTTATTAATTCGTTAGGAGAGATCCCTAATAAGTAATATGGCTCGTCCTCTTACTTGGCCCGTCCCAGTTCTCAGGGTCTGGTGGGCTTCTGCTTTTCTGTCCCTCGCTGTTCCGGTCTCCTGTCTCCTGGACACCTCCATCCTCATCTGGAAGACAGTGAGAGGTCGGTCTTTAGATCGACTGCACTCTCGCACAGGATATGGCTCCTGTCTCCACGGCTGTTGCATCAACGACGCTGTCTGCACAAGTGCAAAGTTTTCTACGAGCGCAGTAGACGATCGGTTACACTATGTGCTGAAAGTCTTACTTTTAATGTCCTTCTGGCCACTGGAAATATAAGTTTAACACAGAACTCAGATATAAAAAAAAGGTGCTTCAATAAGTCAATAAATACAACTACAAATATGACAAATATGGAAGCATGGTGCTACATTCACTGGTGAACCAAAACATTATGACCACCCCCGTTTGAAGCAAATAATGTTGACTATCTCATAAAAGTGGTGTACGTTAGGGTCTGGAATATATTACACAGTAAGCTAACACTTGTTTCTCGTAGTTGGCATGTTCAAATGAAATGGACAGGGGAAAAAAATCTGAGTGACTTCGACAAATCATGGCGGTCAATTCGGTCGGGGAATCGATGAAAAGGCAAGACATGTGCGGTGCCGATGGTCAGCCATGGTAAGTACCTACTGAGAATGGTCAGAAGAGGGAAAAACCGCGAACTGCTGACAGGGTGTTGGGGGGCCGGGACTCGTTGATGCGAGATGTGAATGAGGTTCATCCCATCTGGTACAAGCTAACAGAAGGGGAATTGTGGCACAAATGGCTGAAAATTTTGATGATGATCACGGGAGTAATGTGACATGACACACAGTACATCATGCCCTGCTGCGTATGGGGCTGCATAGCCACAGGCCAGCCATAGTGCCCATGTTATCTCCTATTCACCGTCAAAAATGCCTACAATGGGCATATAAGTACTGCAACTTGACCCTGCAATGGAAGAAGGTTGCCTGGTCCAGTGAATCTCGTTTACTGTTGCACAGAGTGGACGTATCGAGTATCGGTGAGGGCCGTCGGACTGACAAGTTGGATCGACGGCTATGTAGCCCCATATGCAAGAGGGCTCAATGCACTGTGTGTCATGATACGTCACTCCAATGACAATTATCAAAATTATCTGCAAATATGAAACTACTGTGAGTATTGTAAAAGAGTGGATCGACATACAAATACAACAGTATGAGGGAGCAGTGATGTGTTCAGTGGCGCGTGTGTATGTGCATCGGAGCTGCAGCATTTCTGTCCTTCATCCACACAGGACTGAAGACCTTGGCTCTGCCTGCTTGTTTGACTTGTCCCACATGCTCATGAATTAGAGAGGAGTCACACAAACAATACAGCTTCCTGTGTGCACACTGCCTCTTCCCTAGTTGCACGGATGCGTGTTTTCGAAGGGAATTCCCCGGTCCTTTTAGAGCAGCAATGTGGCTTCACAGGATGACACACAGGATACAATATCTGCGAATCCATCACGCTCGACTTCCTATGCGGAAGCACCTGGATTCGGCTCCGTTAAACAGCTTAAAAGCCGGACCCGAAATTCCCACTGTCACAGTCCCTCAAAGTCCCATTCACTTTCAAGTCAAACGGATGTGGTCCAGTTAGGTTGACACACTTTTACCTAACGATTAATCGCCTCACCTGAATCACACGGGAATCATGATTTGAGTAATTGTTATGCAAGACTTCGGATTGCAATCTCGCCGATCCGTTAAAATCACACACCACTGTTCACCATTCTGATTAATTAGTTTTCTGTTTATTTGTGAATGTCTAGATCTGCAACGCTTATATTAGATACGAGATAGAATCCACCCATCCATCTTCCAAATGCTTATCCGGATGAGTGTGGAGCACATTCCAAGAAGCACAGGGCACAAACCCCATCCACGGCAGGACAAACACACTCACGCACAAACTTAGCGGGTCTTTAGAAGACTGGAACAGGTCACATTTTCCAGTAAAAATGGGAAAAATGGCTGCCTACTTTCTGGTAAGTATGCACTATCTGTGTGACTAAACGTCTTAGCCGTGCTTGTCTTGGTGCATCAGCTTCCTCCGGAAGCTGAAGGTGTGCCCTCAGCTAAATAAACCACGTGGAGAAGCACCCCGGCTGGGTGACGGACACGGCCCAGGGTCACCTTTGCCGCAGGAGTAGTCCATGTCTTCAACATCGGGGTCCATCTCAGCCGAGAAGTTTCTCTGCACGGGAAGCTCATTTTCATCGAGGGCGCACTCTCCCTCTACGTCCTCCAGGCTGTCATCCAGCGGCCCTGAGGGGAGAAAGGGGTGGCTGAGGGTGAGACGGTCCTCTGCAAGGCCACACGTTTCACTGCGAAACGCGGCTGGATGGTGGAAGATACACCGTCACAGATACACAGAAGAGCCTGTGTGCAATGCCTTCTGAAGGACATCTGTGTGTTTTATTTACCAGAATTTTAGAAGGATCGGTGCGAAAGTGGACTGAGGCCGACTGAGGCTCAAGAGCGGCCTGCTGTCGTACCCTAAGTTAGAGCACTCCAGTGAAAAAGCCCACTGCATAAATCTATGAGCTGGTCAGATGGCAAGACTGACGGACTGCAGCCATGGGCTTTGTACACCCAGCTGTGCCACAGAAGCATTTTAATGGTACAAAAGTGCCTCCCACTACGTGATTCTGCAGGAGTAAGAGCCACACACTGGGCTCAGTGCTGGAGTAGACCGTAGCCTGCGGCCCACGGACCAGAAAACAGTGGCTTCGCTCTCCGTGTCACCGATGGCCCCTGGGGGACACACAGGTGACATCGGGCGTTTATTAATTTCTTGGCCTTATCCCTGGGAACAGTTGTTGATTTTTCATTTATATTTCTTGCCTTCAGGTGGTACACTAATACAATCAAAGTAGATTTTTTTTTTTCCATTTGATTCATTTCATCCCCTTAGTGCAGTATTATTCCACAATATCTATATTATTCTGCTTTTTGCTTGTAGCTGTGCAGTTTATTTATTTATATACATATATTTTGACATTTGCATATTGCTATTTCCCGGTCCATGGTGGAATTAGCATCACCTGCATTGTATCAGTTTAACGTGCAACGGAATGAGCGGCGCTCTCGTCCCTCTCCATCAGCCTGCTGCGGGTCTGCATTATCAACCAAAAAAGCATTATCACCTATATACTGCAAAAGAGACGATGAAAAATCCCGAATCACCGAGATGGTTATAATAACATGCATGCACCTCTCCATTTTCTGATAAATGGTACGTTCCGTTTTTGCGATAAATGGTACGTTCCGTTTTAATAAATACCATGGCTTCAGAAAATTCATGGCTTCTATATTCCGTGTCATTCTGACATTTATATGTTACAATATGTAGCTGTAAATTAAACCTGTATAGTATATATAGAATATTTTCTGCGGTGTTTGAAATTAAACATCTGAAAGCTCACTAACCAGTGAACAGTTATGAAACTGGCAGAGAAATTCTTGAAAAGTGAGTTCTTGAAATGCTGAACAACAAAGCTAAACAACAAATTTGCCAACTATTTGTCTGATTCCCATTGCCATTCACTGGAAAAAGAATCGTAACGCACTGTTTCCTGTCATATCATCCATACTATAGTTGTATCCTCAGAGTACAAAATCATAACATTTAACTGCAGACTGTCAATCAAAAGCAACGGTCGATGCAGTACCTCGAGACTGAGAGCATAAATCCTGAAATGCCGCCCTACTATTAACTGCCCCTGTTACAGTCTGTAGTGTACAATTCAAAAGACTTTCGCACACCCAAATAAAACACACATCGCGCAAAGGATTCGTGTTACCCTACAATTCCAATCATTTGCTAAATTTCATGGGGCTACGCTTTCCTTTTCAAGCAGGAAATGAATTATTTTTGCAGCCTGACTGCTTTGCAGGCATGGCCTTTGGCCCCATGGGCACGTTAGCGGTAGTGAGCAGGTTTTATCTTACACTGAGCCTGAATATTGTGTAGTAAGCAGCTGCTATTGTTACTTTAACAAGCCCCCTCAGCTCAATAAAGTGGTAAGTTCAGTTCAAACAACTGACGTCCTCCCCCCCCTCGCCTTTATTCTTGTGTAGG
>JABFEA020000050.1:5088145-5105094 GCA_019775915.2 Cyphomyrus plagiostoma | reverse complement strand
ACCCACCACCAGCCCAGACCCTTTCCCTGCTCAGGAGATGTGATCCATGGAAATGTGCATTTTCAGGCAGCCACGAGTCTCCCTTTAATGCCCAGCTCTGACGCAGCCTCATTAAGACACTCGTTAGCGATGATGAGGACAGGGGAATGGGTGACAAATTCATCAACGTGCGCCGTCAACTGACCGAAAGAGGACGCATGTCAGCGGCACCCCCACCAATCGCATGTAGCACAAGTGCAGATATGGTGCTTTGCCGTTGCAGCTGCGGTACCCCCCCATTCTGGGACGCCCCCCCATTCCCCCTTGCTCCTCGCCAGTCGTCCCTAACTGGAGCTTCTGCCGCTTACTGCATGCTTGACGGCACAGAGGCAAACGCACCCCAGCCTCGGGGTGACTCCTCCCCCAGCCCAACGGGGATGTGGGTCTTTGGGGTGTAAGGACTGATGCGTGTGAGTCTGCAGATGTTCCCGACGTAGCGAGATGCCGGGTCGCTACCGGCGGCGTCGGATTACACGCTTGCGGTTAGCCCGGAACCGGCGCCGTTCGGCACACTTTCGTGGAACAAAGCCGCAAGCGGGTGGGTCTCTGAAATGACGCAGGCGTGTTTGTGGGAGATAGACAGCCGGGTCGGGCTGCGCTGGAGGCGCCAGCCCCCCCCCCCCCCTCCGGCAAACCCCCCTCCCTGAGATAGCGACTCTGAAACACTACTTGGGGAATGGCAGCTCTCACCCAACAGCAACAGGACTCTGAACATTGGGGCCATGCAGATCCCATGGAAACAATCCCACATTAGAGCGGGGACTGAATTGCTGGCCCATGTTTCACTTTTCCCTTTTTTTCAGGGCCGATCTGCGGATGTGCCAAGGTTATCAATGGGAACAGACTCGCTGTCCAGGCCCAGTGGCGATCCTACCTATTATGTTAATGGTTAATGCATGCAAATGAAAACATTCTGTCCATCTCATTTACTTGAAGACAATATGCAAATGGCCTCGCCCATAATGATGGTGCCGGCACCCCGTTTCCTGCCCTGGTTTTTCCAGGGGCGTTTAGTCAATTTTGAGTTAATTTAAGGGTTACCGACGGCCTGACTGAATGGGAGAGCAGGAGCCCTTTACTCCCGAGAAGCATCCTTTATCTGATTGCTGTACAGGGCTGGATTTTTACCGCGATAAACAAGGACGCATCACACAACATCAGGGTGACGTGACTCTGGTCTGTTACCCCCTGATCTTCCCAATCATTAAAAATCACACTTTCCCTGTCCTCTGTGCCATGCACAGTTAGTAGCTACACCATCGGTCTCCACCTAAACAGTACATCTCCAGGTGAAGTGGAACATGTGTAGCGTCCATCGTGAGTGTCTTTGCTCAGGGAATGGTGGCACGTTTAGGGAGAGGCCCCAGTTCTATGACTGGATCCCATGAGCCGTGCTTCTTACTGTGAGCTAAAGGTTGTACTAGAACTTTAGCTGAAAGGAAAAGGCATTTCGGTGCCAGGAATGAAGAGGACCACGGCAGCACTCAGCCATCCATGCCATAGAAGCTTCCGGGCCTCTCGGCTCACTGCAGCAAGCATGCCCGCCATGGCAACACCCAGCACGCCTCCCTTCAGATGTGGTGATTCTGTCTTGGTGGACGTGTAAGCTAGCCCTGTCACAGCCCAGCAGTGATGGCACCGTGCCCCAGGCCGTCCAATCAGAGAGTGCCGCCTCACCAGCCAGGTCCCGGCCATCCAATGAAATTGGGGCATTTATGGATCAGGTATGCAGAACTAATGTGGCTTTCTAATGTGCAGTGCTTGCACAGGCTGGGTGGGGGGCATGCTGCTTTACGTAGCATTTGCAAACTGCAAGCGCTCACACGACGCTTATCTCCATTTACTGAACACCCGGTGACGCAGCCAGTCATACTGTGTTAGGCTCCGTCACACACAGACTGCATCCTGGCCAAAGAGCTCGGTTGCTTCCTGTCGTAGGTTTTTGTACAGCTAAATCAAACCGAAACTTGTTTTTTTTTTTCCATCAAACCCCCGAGATTCACCTTTCACTGCTTTAAAAAGCCAATAAGGCGACAATGACTGCTTTCAGAAGCTCCTTCATAAGTCTAAATGGTTAAATTAGATCAGGCATGTTTCCGATTTAAATGAATGAGTATATTTTACAGGGATGAGATAGGTAGTCGTGAGGCTTAATGTTCATGCTAACGGTGGGAACGGTACAGCTGGATGTCCTGAGTATACGCGGGTCAGAAATGGGTCAGAACCAGGTCAGACGCAGTGTGCAGCGCTGATGGCTCACCTGGTACCTGTCTTTGTCACACAGTCCACAGACGGATTCTCTGCTGCCTCTCCCTAATTACGTGCCCAGTAATCGTTAACGGGCCTCATTAATTTAACCTCTCTTTAAGCCTGACCCGCGTCTTGTGCCGGTGGATGGGCATCTGCAGCAGACACGGGGCGGGGGGGGGGGGGTCTTCCACACAGCTCCCACACCCCCCCCAGGCCATAGAGAGAGGCCCTGCGGCACCATGGGCGGGAGGATGGCAGGAGGTTTAATGAGCTTCTCTTTCCCAGCACAGGCTTCGTGCGAGTGTAGCTGCGCACCTCTCTCCGCTTCACCCTGCCCAGCGTTTAGTTAATATCTCCCTCAGGCATGAATCTCCAGCACCGTCGCGGGAGAAGCAGGAGGGGCGCCACTCCCATAATTCCCTCCACTCCCTCGATTTCACAAAGGAGCCACGCCTGGCCGGATCGCGAGCCTGTGACCCGAACAGGCAGGCTGGCGGTGCTGCTTCCGCGAAGGGTTCTGGCTCTGGCAGCTTGGCGGTCCGGCGGGACCGCGAAAGTGGGGCAGCGGTGTTCCTGAATCGCGGCAATCTGGCGCCTCTCTTCACGGGTCAGAAGAGTCGCCGTTCAGGCAGCACGCCCACGTCCTGCTACGGGACCCCGCAGGACACGCTCTCCACAGGACGCCCGTGCACACTCGGAATGCGCTCGCAATTACAGCTTCGACTTCCGGAACGGGCGGCGACGGCGAACGTGGCGAACGCGGCGCTCGTAACGCGAGGCGCTCAGGCAGCTCCACAAAGGGCAGCTTTGGAGGTGCGGGTTCTCATCCCTGCTGCTTCACACTCGGCATCAACCTGCTCAAGTACGTGCCGGAGATCCAGGACCAGATTGGCCCAAAAGCACAGTGTCATCTGCAAATAGCAGGGATGTCACCTCCACCCCCCGTAGCGGTATCCTTTCCAGCCACGGCTACACCTAGACATCCTGTCCATAAAAATCCCAAACAGGAATGGAGATGATAATCACCCTTGCCAAGGGCCAACACCATGGACACAACCTGGATCAGCATTGTTCCTCCTGGATCATAGGCTGCACCAACTGGTGGCGTTGACAGCTGGAGATGTGATAATCCTATTGAGCAGGGTTCACCAACATGGTGCCCACGGGCACCAGGATGTACCCGAGGACCACATGAGTCGCCCGCGGACCTGTTCTAAAAATAGCAACAACTCACCTGTGAGCAGCGTCTAAAATTTTATTGTATCCTGTTGCTATTCTTCTTTAATCACGTTTGCATTTATGTAGATGTGAAAATTACGATATCTGCAAAAAAGCATTTACATGTTTATCATACATGAAGTTTAGATAAGCTTAGGAGGGTGTTTCAAACTGGCAGCCCTTCGTATGGCTCAGTACACGTGAAGTAGCTCTCAGTTTCAAAAAGGTTGATGACCCCTGCTGTAGAAGGACCACTTCCCTAGTTTCGCTTATCCAGAGGTACTTTACCCCCGTTCCATGCACCATTGAAGAGGCACGTCTACCACACCACCCCATTAACATCTAGTGCTCAATCCCCTGACCACCGCAGCAAGCCTAGCCTCAGGTAAGACAACAACCCCTAGCTAACACCTCTCCATCTCTTGCCACTTACTCAGGCTCCTTCCCGCTAGAGAGGTTCCATGTCCCCAAAGCCAGTGTCCTTCATCAAGGTCTGATACGTCTCATAGACCTGACCCCCATGTTTCACCTTGCGGGCGGCCAGCCCACAAGCTGGGAGCTTTAAATATGATTTATACTGAGAGCAGCATGTTTGACTAAAGGGCTCTAAATGTCCCCATTTCATTAAGGTCTGAAAACATCCCGTCGGAAGAACAATATCGTTTCCCAGTTCCAGTCCAAGCCTTTGACTTACTTAAGAGTGACCTCAAGACACCAAAACAAGAAATAAATCAGGAAGCATGGATGGGAGAGACAGACACACCGTGTACTCAGACTTGGGTTTGATCACTTATCTAATCATGAGGAAGGACCACAGCGCCCCCTATCAGCCGCCTTCTGCAGGGACACTTCTTATTTCATATGCAAATTCAGACTTTTCAGAAATGATTAAATTGCTGTGTTTTTTCAAGTCTTCCCCTGAGCTCATCTTAACCCTGGAGCAGGCAAATCTTTATGTGGGTCAACGAGGCCGCAGGAAGGTTTATCTAGAAAATATTACAGAAAATGAAAATATTTATGGGAAACATATTTATCTCATCTAAAATTGCTGCTAATCTCCGCATTACTGGAAAGTTTTTCCCTTTTTTTCATTTTATTATTATTTTTTGCAGAAAGCACTACAGTGCATAGCTAAAAACCTACCCTGAGAGTATCTACGATATGAATAATTTCATGACTGATGCATTATCAGCATCTTTAATGTAAGCACTTATCTGCTTCCCTCACAATATAACTGTTTGTTATAAACAAAAGCGTCCCGAACACACAGCCCCCGCCGAGATCTGACTTCAGATTCTCATTTCCTATTACGAGAGAAAGTCCCGCCACACGCTGTTTATTCCCCAGCACTTCTGCGTCCGATTGATCACGGCAGCCGGATTATTACCGCTGCGCTCTACCCGTTCACGTGTGCGGTTATTGATTTTAAAGTAAAGAGGCCGTATCCTGTGCTCGTCGTCCCACCGCAGGGATTACGGCCCTTATCTCGCACGATGTTCGGTGAAGTTCATCTGGAGAATGGACCTCGAGGAGCCCAGCTTCCCTTACCGCAAGCGGCCGCGGCTGGAGGCCCACGCTGAGCGATCCCCGCGGCTCAGCAAACTGCCCCCCTGTCGTGTTCCCCTGGGCTGCCGGCTCGTGCGTCTGCAGAGCCCCGGTGGGGAGCCTCCGTGCTGCGTACCGCGTTTCACCAGTGGTGACATCTCAGTCTCACACCGCGCGTTGCTAAGGTCAGCATTTCCCTGCCGCGTTTGTAAATATTACCTGTTACCCAGATGGAAACATGCTGGTAAAGCCCAACTAATAATCCTACAATATTTAGTGGTGATTTCCATTAATTATTCTGTCCACTTTAAATCATGTAATGTATGATTTTTATAAGTGACTCACAAACATTTTTCTCTAGGTAATACATGTGTGAATTTTGCAGACATCTTTACGCATTTCTCATTACCATTACGCAGAAACCATAAGTGACTTTCTCTTTCTTTGTGGGATGTAGATTCATAGACATTCACGGTCGAGAAAGGACGCTGTTCACTTAATTTGTGCTGATCTTCCCAGACGCCTCTTGCCTATTCCTCAGCGCCTAGCTATGATCTGTCTCATTTTGTCGTTATTGTGGCTGAATCCGTCGTTGAGGGCTCTGGGAACGCCAGGGCTCAGCGTAATGCCTGTCGTGCAGGTGTCGCCATAATACAGCCAAAGAGAGTCACTTTGCTCCCAGCCAATTATCACAAGTTAGACGACACAGACCAAGCAAGCGGCACCATTCATCAAAAGGATAAACGTTTATAACAGAGAAGGTCTGTCTGGCACATCATCCAGGCCAGGCCCGTGTATTAAATATAGGCTTTTTTCTAGCCGTGATTTTCTTTGTTGCCCCTCTCCACTGCGGACCGCTACATATAGCTACATATGGTTTTGCTACACTGAAACGCAGCAACTGGCTAAGAAAGACCCAACAAGTCGTGGAGTCGTGTTGAGCTGAGTGTCTTTTAAAGGTTCTCTGGTCCTGTGAGGACCTCTGATCCTATGTCGAGCTGAAGATTTTTTTAAAGGTTCTCTGGTCCCCTGAGGACCTGCAATCCTCTGTCAAGCTGAGGATTTACAGTCACGTTGGGGGTCCTGATCCGTAATAAATAAATCTATTTATCCCAACATGTTCCTTTCAATGAAAACCGTAATGGTGCTGGTCCTCAGCCTCATAATGGGACAGATATAGCTTCTGCACATCCCACAAAGGATTGCAGGGCAGCTCAGCTTGAATTCCAATCTTATCTTCACAGATATGGCAGGAGACTCGGCAGAGCCACGCAGCTGCCTCCTCCCCGGCTGGCGTGGAATGGGATTTGGATCTGCTGGCAGGGAGCAGGTTCCCCTGAGACCAGGCCAAGGCAGAGGACTGCTCCAGTTGGCCTGCAGAGAACTAGCGAGTGTCCTTCTGAAAAGCGAGTGTCCCTCCTGCCAGGGGGAACCATGTGGCGACAGTTCGGGGGCTGATGGGAAACCGAACGGCAGCCTACATGACCCACACTACCCGTGTTTAAGTCCATTTAATTCTACAGGATGTCTTCAAATGTGTCGCCGCTCTTAAACAGTAGCAACAGACATTGTGTGGCTGAAAGATGATCAGGATTAACACGATAAAATGCTCCCCTGTCAGAAAATGGAAACGCGACAATAGAAGTGGGTGGCGACAATACCGAAATGTTTTACATGGAAGGAACAGATCGGCTCTGAAAAATGGATCAGTGAATGGGTGGAAGACATTTTGGGCTGGCTCTTCACTTTGATCCGGCAGTCGTGTGTCCAGGCTGTGTTTGGAACATTCTTTCACTCCTTCACATCTGTCCTTTGTCTTTAGTTTCTGTAAATGCATAAAATCCTCTATATAGTGTTTGTGAGGGACTCAATGAGCAAGATTTTCACCAACAACCTATTTTTGATACTACTGCCCTTCCTTTACCACTTGAACTTATTCTATTCTGTTTTCACCAATGAGATAACTTGGAAAAAACCAGAAAGAAAAACAGGGAGTTAGATAAGGTCAAAGAGTGAGAGGTTTTGACCTTCACTTTTGTAAGCAGCGATTGGCTCCGACATGAGCAGCGGAGATCAGCAGGTCCTCCCTGCCAGCTGCTGCCCGCTGGTGATGGTCATGGTGGCGGGCATCAATCAGGCCCCGTTTGCTTCAGTTCTGCTCGCTTCTCCGGCCAATGCTGCCTGACCGAGCTGTCAAACGGTTTCAGCAGACTTCTGAGTATCCACCAGCAGGACACCCAGATAAGGTGGCTTTGGTCCTTATGGGGCACCTCTGACCAGTTCGCCACCCGCAGATCCTCAGATCAGCATACAGGCATCATCACAGCGCATTGCCTTTATTACGGGATGTTCCATGATGAGGCCATAGCTATGCTGGTCACTTCATTGTTCAGGGTCTCCGTCTCTTTATGCCTTTCTGTCCCGTGTAGATTGACCAGTCAAAAATTCTGACTCCGCTGATCATTTATGTTCAGATTCCCCACATTTATCTTGACCACTGGGTCACCTGTTCCCCACAGTACCAGTGTTTCCAGTGTGTTAGATTTTGGTCGCATTGAAGCCGCTTTATATCGAAAGGCGTAGAAGAGTGAACAGGACCATGGAGAATGAAAAGGGGGGCTTTGTACAGCCCAAGCAAAACCTCCTCACTCTGTCCCCCATTCTCTCCTTCTCTCACATCCAGCACATACATTCTCCTCCCGAAGGCCTCCTTAGAGCTGGGATTTGTACCTGTGTTACAGCCAAACAATGGACACGGCCAGAAAAACGTCTTCAGAGAGGAAAAGAGGAAAACATTCTCCCATGGCCTCAGACACGGCGCAGCTCGTTTTAGTCGTGCTCAGGAATGGCCAAGCAGGACCAGAGTTATTCTTAAAATGACTCCAACCAAAGAGACCTGCCAGTATACAGAACCTTACTGTTTATCGAAAATGTGGAAAACTGAAGGCAGAATCCACAGAGATGCAAATTAATCATTCCGTTTTTATTTCAAATTGGTATTTATTAGCTGAGGTGTTCTGACAGCTCAGAGACAAGTAAGCATTTCATTAGGAATGAAAAGGAGGTTCAGAGACAGCCCTCTTTGCAAGTTCCACAGTTGCTGACATCAGCATTTGAATCTTTACATTCGTACAGCGACTGGAATGGACCTCTTGCACTGTTTTATTCCCGCAGTTATCAGAGGTCAGGCCCCTGTTTGCTAGATAAACCTCACTGACATAAAGGATGAGTTTTCCCTGACCAGCCACCGTTTTCCTGCTAATATGCACACATTACAACGAACATACCAGCATCAATCTACGGCAAGGAAGAAAGGCTGAATATTCCACGGTTTCCCATGTATTGATAAGAGTCTCTGACAGAAGATAGCAAAGGCAAACATGTAAACATTACGGCAGTTTAAACATTCTGGAAAAAAAATTTAACCATCACCTGGATACCAAGCTTCTAAATCTGATCACAATAGCAGTCAGAAAATGGATGGATTGAATTTATTTTCAAAATAATTTCATTTCAGTTTAAATTTAACACTAGTATAATCTTTATGCAATGTTTAAAAGGCACAACAATCAGACTGATGAGGTTCCGCAGAAAATAATGCCAAACAGTAGTAAACAGTCTGTGTTTAATAAGCTCATTTTGTTGACGTGTGATTTAAAAAAATTGTCTTGAAACATTTATAATTTGACCTCACAAAACCACAAGAAAATACACATTCTTATATAAATCAGAGATTTCAATGATTATGGATGAATTCATTGAACAGAACTCATATTCACTTCAATTTACTTTCACAACACATTTGCTCCAAGGCACTTGACAAGAGTATGTGGCAATCCATTACTACATCATTTATACAAAATGGTGCATGAAACAGGGAAAGGGGTAATGTCAGAAGACAAGAGAAAGCGAGACACTGTAAGCGAGACACATCACAATTTTAGTTAAATAGGGAAAACTCATAGTGTCAGGTCACATCAAGCTGTACTGTTACAGTAAGGAAAATCATGCGTGAAAAGCGCTAACTCACCTTGGACCAGTGAGCCACAAGTTCCTAGCAGATATTAGGGACTGTAACTGCAATGAGTGCAATAACTGCATTAACTGCAGGAACCATTTCTCAACCCTAAAAACGCACCCTATGACTGAACCTAGCAAAAGTGGGGACCCTAAGTTCATACCCACAATAAAACCCTATTATCTCACCCCCAGTTTGCATTTAATAGGAAAACAGGAGCTGCTGTTTGATGGATATTTATGTTCAAAGCAAGAAAACTGTAAGGCTGTGAAAATTGTGTGTATTTATTATGCAAAATTTGGATGGCTGGTGGCTGTTTAAATCAAAATCACAAATAATAAAATGTGAGAAAATACCATAACTCTTTTAGGAAGGCATCATACATAACTGCAAGTAATATAACTGCATATTTATCTCCATCCCTCCCTCCCTCCATCCATCCATCTATCATCCATCCATCCATCTTTCAATCACTTGGCCTGTACAGGTTATGGGGGCAAATTAATATATTATATTATATTATATTATATTATATTATATTATATATGTAGCACAGTGACCTCATACCTCATCACCGTGTGCATGTTCCTCCTGTGTTGTACATTCTAAATGTTCTCCCCATGTCGTGCATTCTGCATGTACTCCTCAACTCCAGTGGCTTTCCTTCCATCTCCTTCCACACTCCTTCAGTTGGGCGATTTGGTCACTAAATTGCCCATGGCGCGTGACGGTGGGTGTTATTGTGTGTGAAAATGATCAGCAGCAGAGGTATTAAACTGAGAAGGTGACGCGGGGAACGCGGCGAGGTGTCGGTAGAACGGTTAAGGCACCGCAGATCTCGGGCCGCGCGCTGCTTCTCATGGGTCCATAAGCATCTGGACGAGGTGCCCGTGACGTTAGCCAAACGCTCTGCCACCCAAGGGTGTCACTCCTGCTACCAGACTGCTGGGGAGGGCCGAAGGGGCGGGGCGACGCCGGGGAACACGCCCATCTCATTGGCTAGCTAATCGCAATCAGATCATGTATGTCATAAATTTGGCGAGCGGCTTGCTGCTGGGGATGTTTACTGGTATATTGGCGACAGTTGATAAGAGCGAAGAACAACAGCGGCTTGTCAGCGCCTCAGAGATGGCGAGATTACATTGTTCGGGACAGCTATTCAAAACCCTCCTCCTCTATCTGGGCTTCTAATCTAACTCCTATTAGAATAGAGAGATAAAGTACTCCTGTTTTCTTTGGGGTGGGCTGTACTGCGGGGGGGAGTGCAAGACAGTCTGCAGAGTATTACTTAAAGATTGGAAATATACATGGTTATGTTTTAAGGGGGAAACAAGGAGACAAATTTATTATTTATCACCACATTATCGTAATATCCAGCCAGGCTAATCAAGACGACCTGAAAGACTATTTTTCGCCTTATCGTCCGAAGTGGTGGAAACGGTGGCGGGATTATCAGACTTCTGCAGATTGCTGGGCTGGAATTTGAATGGTAATAATGGACCTTCTGGTGTTACATCTCCCCTGCGTATCGCTCCCAATATCGGCCCTTATCTGTCCGGTCATCGGTGCAAATTAATGGCGTTCTTTCAGCACCTAACACCTATCGCTACCCACTGAGTGGCCCGGGGGAACGAATAAGCAAAATATGAAAATACGGCATAAATCATTTTAGATAACGAGGTGCTGTGGGAGGCATGGACGAATGGGCCCGGGGACTTTTCCCTGTCCAGCGAGTGCCTGTAGTGACTTTTAGGGCCGTGTGCTCCTGGGGATTCACGGTCTCTCAAGAAGTGTCCGGCGCATCGTTAATATTTCATGGCCGCACTGAGACCCGGCGCCTTAAAGCCCCCTGCGGCTGACTGACACAACGTTAGCGGAGCTAAAGACAGACCCGGGCTGCCGTTCCGAATACACAAAATGCGCCAAAAAAAAACACTAAAAAGCTGGTGGGTTAAACCTCATGGTTCTATCACTTTAAGTGTTAATGAATATGACATTCATACGGACAGAAACAGTGTGAAACCCAAAGAAACGCAGTGGTTTTAAAAGCGGCCATCCTGGTTTGAAACCGGATTTACACTCTGACAGATATCTCAAAATGAACAAAGAGATGCGTCTTCATGTCTGTATTTACAGTATATACTGAATAGGACTGCAGTACAAGTGGATACTGTACGAATACTCCATCAGTGTAAAAAAATGAACTCGGTTATATATTTAAAACACTCCTTCCTGCCCTCTATGCTTTTAACAAACCCCAAGTTCCAACAGCACACAATATTTGGCAAATTAATAAACTGAACACATAGCAGTACCTGTTAATCTTATTTACATTATTACATATAATTTGGACGCAAAATTAGGTTAATAAGTACTTCTACTTAAAACGGAAAAATAGCTCCGAATATTATTTTAATTCCAGATATTTTGAGATATTTTTTTAATCGTTTGACCTTATTTATCCTCGTAATATTGTATGAAAAATATAATAACTGTATCAGATATCGTCTAAAAGCTACACCATACTTATTACGCTTCTAAAACATAAAACTAACAGCTAAGAGGTGGCAGGTGGCTGAATTTAATCAGAACATAGGCTAGCTACACACGTCTGTTTAGTATTTTAAAAAGAAAGAAAAATAATTGTAAAGATTTCAAATTGAAGCCCCGAAAGACTCACACGGTGGTGGATTTAGGACAAGACCCCCACAGCGGCTCACTTGGTTCGGGTCAGTGGATCTGGCTTTGGGAGGACCGGCGTTTCTCAGACAGTGATGCAGCGGACCGCCGCACTAACACCCGACACGGCGGATCACTTCGGCGGACACCCCCGGTGCGGCATATCATATGATAGCGGGGAAATGTCAGCCGCAAGGCGGGTACAGAAAACTAGGGCAGTCGTGAAATTGTACGTATGAGGCTTTGCGCATAATTGCTCTGCTTTGCCTGTTCCTTTGATGGATGCTTTACCTTTATCAGGTGTTATAAGGGATGTTTTTACTACACTGCTGTTTTCCCATAAAAAAACGTCGCTGCAGAATCTGAAAACTTCATAGCTCGTATGTGTTTCGTTTCCCTAAATTATTCTGTTACTTGCATGGTGATCTAGCTAAATATATTCTTTAAAATAACAGCCTACTAACACACAAAATCAAAAGACGGAAAAAGTCTTTCATAACCCTGGTTAAGAAATACAGACTCCCGTATGTCAGGTGTTGCTCACACATTGTCACACGTGTAATTGTATTATTAACGGCAGCAGTATTACCACTATATGTATTTTCTTGTATAAATATATAGGCCTATATAAAAAAAATCAAGAAAAACCCAGAGATAGGCTACTTTTACTAGATTCAGCATATGCCAGCCCGCTGAAATAGCACCTTTACCAAAAACACAAAATATCGATGCCATTCATATTATTAAAAATTGTATATATTTTAAATTGTATTCAGTTATATTACATGACTCCTGATGATATATTTTTCTCTTTTGTTTAAAATGTTTTCGTGAATTAAAACTACACACTTCAGTAAACGGTAGAACAAAATTCACAGCATTCCTATAGTCCAACTTTGCAGGTGAGCTACATTGACATCTAAGAAAACTGACCTTTCAGAACATTTCACTCGGAATTATTTCACAGGTAGTATACGGTTCAACACTTTTTATATTGTCACGCACCTCAAATCAAATTATGAATAAAACTGCCAAATGTTCAAATTCGGAGTATGGGATTATAGCACTCGGAACACGATCCGAACTTTCCCAGGATTTACTACTGTACATTTTAACATGTGTGACAGCGTAAGAAAGGGGCAAACTTACGTTTGATTTGCCTGGGGTTGCTTTGCTTCCTTCGGGACATGCTGCGATCTGCTCCGCGGACCCAAGCGAGCGGTTCACTGATGTCGGTGCATCCAAGCGTCAGTCAATGCCTAAAATTTCTGATTCAATAAAATGGCAAGGGGGGGGGGCGCTTTTGTCAGAAATGTGTTTTTCAGTGCCCCTTTCTGGGTCCCCTTTGCCTTGCTCCCTCCTGCCCGCTCGGTTATGCCTTTATCTGCGGCGCTCTCGGAGCTGCGCTGAGCTGCGATCCACACGCACTGACTGGAGGAACGAAAGCGTTTCGCGCTTTTGTTTGAACATGAGACTTGGGCCTTGCCGGTTGCCGTAGTGAGTGCCGCACAGCTTGAAGGCTGTGAGCTGCGCGTCCACTTGTACCAGCAGCGCAGCGGCGCCGTGTGTCACGGGGACGCGCACAGCCGTCACCTTTTCGGGGTCGCTCCCAGCTTTTTATACGTAAAATATACACAATAATTCATTTGCAGCTGGACTATTAAGTACTTCCCAGAGGTGAAATATGGATCTTTTGATCCTCTCCATTAATAGGCCTATGTTAAATGTCTTGAAGAATTATAGGGGCGTCAATCGAATAGAAATCTCAACGTGACTGTCAAATATGACAGCTAATCTTAATCAGTGTTATTGTGCCGATATTTAGAAAAACAAATTGTAAAATATATGTATATACAGATTAAAAACAATGCTCTTTAAAAAGTGCAAAACATGAGTGTCTCTAGCGGAGCACAGGTCATGGGGTAAAGGTTTAATAATAAGTCTGACAAATGAATGTATTTATTAGACTTAATACACAATAACGGTGCTCAATTTTGTTAATACCGTCTAAATTCATATAAATGCTATTTAAAACAAACTTTTAAAAAATGTTTTCTTAAAGTCTACAGTGATTACACATGTGAAAGCATGTATGTATTTCTGTATATATTCTTAACTTTCTGCCTAAAAACGGAAACGTGTTATTTATGAATGTGTTATTTATGATTTTTTTTAAATGTATGTTCCATATGAATAATAATATTTGTTTCAATGGGTCAGCTGTTCATATTTAGCCATGTCATTTATGTTATTTCTTTTATGATATTTATATAGAAAAGTACTATATATTTAGACGTGTGATATATAATTGAACAGTCAGTACAGTATATTACCTACACGACTGTGTGTGATGTTTGGTCATTTATCACATATGAAGTGCCGATTAGTTGATGAGTTCTCTCATGCCTTAGACTCTGTCTGGTTTCGTAGCCGGTTCTGCTGGTGTATTTTTCTGATTTGTCTGCAGATTTTTGAATGAAAGTGATCTGAAGCTTTAAACATTGCGATTCGTGTACACAAACTGAAATCCCTTGAGCCGCCTCCTTGTTAGGTTCATTTTAACGGATACGGTGCTGTACCTGAACATGCCCATACCTTTCGCTGCTTTCCGGCTCTTTTCGTGCGCTTTCCTGGATCTGACGGTATGAAGCGGCCGCTCGGACCTGCGCAGCCGGAATGTGGTTTCATTGCGTCTGAAGAAATTAATCCTTTTTGGAGGAACACGTTCGTGTCTGAACGGCATGCCTTGTAAACTCAATATGTGATTTGCAGTGATTTTGAAACATTTTTTTCATTCATTGAAAGCATTTTTGCACAGCACAGCTACTATTTCATCGGTTTATGTGGAATATAACCTATTACAGTGGAGAGGGTTGGGTAAAACTGTTTTAATGAACTTCTCAAAATGCAAATTGCAATTTCAGAACTTTATTTCTGAAATATTGCATATAAAAAAGTAATATGTCACTAAAGACATTAAGGTACAGTGGGTTTGATTGTCTTACACCTTGTAGTTCAATATAAATAATGCAGAACAGATTAATTACAGTAATTAATTACAATATTTTTTCATCAAAAATTTCTCCATTGTAGATGACATAGGAGATTAAACTTGCATAATCTACTAATAATTTTTCCTGCTGTTTGTGTGCCCTTTGCTCGGTGACCTCATATAGGAAAATACATATCTGGAGAAGTATATGAGTATAGGATCAGTGTTAAAGCAAAATTTAATAATTATATTTTTATTTTCAGAGGTTTGAAACAAGACACATGCTGTGTATTTTATCATCATCATCATCACCTTCTTCATCATCATCATTATAATTATTATTGTTCTTGTTATTTTGTCAAACTTCTATCTTCAGTTACTACTTACTCAGCACAGATTTACATTTTTGTTAATATTTTTATTATATCATAAACTTTATATTTCTTATACAGAAAAATCTGTAAAAATCAAGGATTATGTTAGGAGAAATACTCTGTTTTCTATCATGTGTTTTCTTGGCCCATTGCAGTTAAGTTGTACTTGTGTATTCTGATAAATTCATAATTTATTCCAGAGACATTTTGCGTTGTTACAAGGTTGTATTTGTAACCATAAAGGGTACAGCTTTTGTACCCTTGAGACAGGAGCATATCTGCTCTGGTAGAAATGCAGCACGAGATGATTTTGATTAAAACCGTCAGCTAAATATAAATGTAGATGGATGCAGTGAACGTGGCTGAGGCAGTGAAGGCAGAGCTGAATATGTTTGTTATCGTTTATAATAGTGTGCGGATGATATTTTGAGATGCGCTTGGTTCACATGTCCTGGTGTCTGTGTATCAGCCATGAGGAGGCAGAGATGCAACGGTGCCATAAGACCAAAACCCCAAGCAGCGGCACTACTTGAAACTTCCGGAAGTTAATTTCAAAGTATGAAAAAAGCAGCATGTTGGATTTATTTATTTCATTCGACTTTGCCGTCCTCACCGCTCATACTTTAAGTGTCATTACTTACACGGTCACAGAGACTGGGAATCGCCTTCTTCAATTAGCCAGTTGAACTGCCAAGTAAAACAAGCAAGTGGCCTGTGAAATTGCAGCATCTCGCAGCCCAGTTTCAGGCTCTGGGATGGGGTGGCGGGAGCCTCAGCATCCTCCCCGGGTGTTAACTTGTCGCTGGCGCTCTGGCGCCATAACCGTATTCCGTTCGGAGTTAGAGACGCCCCTGAATGAATGGCACTTGGGGTCAGCAGCGTCCCACAGGAAGACGGGACCGGACCCCTGGACGTAGCCAGACGAGCCTGGCAAGCACAGGCGCACGCGGCCACTGCTTGTGCTAACGTGTAATTCTCACTGCATAAAACAGTGCACCGCCAGCAAGGGTTCAGAAGTGCTGCAGAATCAGCGTGACGATATTCATCTACTGCGTAAATTTTGGCGGACGAGGAGAGGCGAGCTTCCTGCTGCCTTTGCTGGGGCCTGACGTGGGTGAGGACCTCAGGAGGAGGCGGACAGCTGTGCTGTTTCGAGTGTGGGGGTGTGTAAATGCAGCTGGGCCAGAGATCCACAGTGTGTCATCTTAACGCAGTTTTTCAGTGCGATTTGTAAACGTTCAGGTCTGGCAGAAATGTGGCATTTCAGAGATGTTCTAGAGATGTTCTTCATGTTCGGTCCCTCCATGGTCAACTTCCCATGATTTCCTAACTCCACTGCTGCCTATGCCAGTTTCCTTCACAGTCGCCGTCAGATGGGATATAGCAGTTCGGCCAGCGGTGTGACATCAAGGGCAGGGCTTGACAGTCACCAATTTGTCATCATGATGGTTTGGAAGGGATGCAGTTGGCTGGCATCCAGAGGATGCGAGGCGTATGGTCAGGAGAAACAGCCAGGGGAGTGGCCAAGGTTATGGCTGGCCTGCCTCCCCTTTTGGCTCCGGGGAAAGGCTGCTGTGGACCTGAGGGAGATGTGGACACAAAGGCCAAAGTGGTAATTTGTGCAGAGTGACTTTTGGCCACAGGACCACACTGTAAATATATAGCGGATAGCATAGAGCCGCTACACTAATCTCACCTCTATTCTTTTTTTACCACCCTGGGGCAGGAGGAGCGTCCCTGTCCCACTGAGGTAAATAGGTCTCCGGGGGGGGGGGGGGGGGGGGGGGGGGGGGGGGGGGGGGGGGGGGGGGGGGGGGGGGGGGGGGGGGGGGGG
>JABFEA020000050.1:5064087-5074198 GCA_019775915.2 Cyphomyrus plagiostoma | reverse complement strand
AAAGTGATGTAATAGTGAAGCAGTAACATGATGAAGGAAAAGTGATGTAATAGTGAAGCAGTAACATGATGAAGGAAAAGTGATGTAATAGTGAAGCAGTAACATGATGAAGGAACAGTATTGGAACAGAGGGACAGTGACATGATAAAGGGACGGTGATGTAATAATGCGATGGGGACGGCTGGATTGTTGTGAGAGGGAGAGCGAAGGTAGCAGTAAGGTTCAGGGACACCTTCCCTTCTGCCGGTAGGATGCCGTCCGTCGGGGTGTCACGTGGACGTAAAGCGCGCTGGCCGGGTGCGTATCTCCGGGGGAGGGGAGTCACCGTGCGCCGCACCTCTCAGCGTGTCTGCTGTTTGTAATAATGCATTTGTGGCGGCCTCCTCCATGGTGTGAGAGCAGAGCAGCTCGCCAACGGCGCGTCCTGGGGACACAGTCACCTCTATTCCAGCCTGCGATGTACCCTGGCAAGACAGAGGGAACATAACAACAATGGACTGCCAAGGAGAGAGAGCGAGGTGTGAAGCGTTGCTGTTTTCTGAATTAAGTGCACTGTGACTGTGGAGGCTGCGTTCATGGCTAAATAGCATGTGCTAATAAATTAACGGCGTGCAGACGCCGTGTTCAAGGAACGTGATTAAGATCAGGTTCACCGTGCCAGATTCACAGATTAAACCGAACCGGTGGGAGGGAGCCGGGGGGGGCCTGTGGGCTCCTTTTGGAGACTGAAACATTTATCATTGCACTTTAACTTGGCTAATAATGTCGCCACGCGCTTTTTATGTTTTATTTTGTGTTATTTCTTAACAGGTTTTTGGAGTTTAACATCTGTAACACGTTTCTGCGTATCTGCGATCATGTTAATATCGAGAAGTTGCCCAAGGCCCCCGGAGGAATCTGAAACAAAGATTCTGCACATGTGACGAGGTACAAACAATGGCTTTTTAAAATGCTTTTTTTTGAACAGGCAGAAGAGGCTCCTCTCTGGCCAGGGATAACGTGGCTTCACAGTGACATTTCCTAATGTCTTTTTCTGTGTCCTGGAGCCGCTGCGACCGCCTCCATCTGTGCCTGATATGATTATTTGGACGACTGTGATCATTTGGACTCTGCTCTGTCTGATGTGTTAATTTAGAGGCCAGAGGTCATCCTGGGAGCCATCGCTCCAGTGTGTGAAGCGTGTCTGTCGCCTGTTACCCGCCTCATCTTAAAAACGCCTCACATTTTTGTTTGAAGGTGCTTCTGTTTATTTTTTTTCCTCTCCCCCACAACACTGATGATTAGAATTCCTAAAAATGTATTTTTCTTGAGAATGGGTTATTTTTTGCACTAATAACCAAATTGTGACTGGTGTTTGTGTTTTGGGTATATAAGAGGATAGAAAGGTCACGCGTCTTTATTGTGCACGTCTTACATGTGACAGTGGCAGCTGAAGCGCCCCCCAGTGGTCAACTTGCTTCACTTTCCACTGAGCCTGAGTGGAGGCTCCCGCCACACATAGTGACATTTCAGGTGACGGTCTCCAGAGAACGGGGCCCTCGGAGGGAGGGGGGGCACGGCAAGGTGCCATGGTGCCTGGTGGAGCTGCGCTCCGGTCCGCCACGTCCTGAGCTTCTCTAGCTCCCACTGGGGCGCAGTGAGCATTATCTCCACTTCCTAATGAAGAGCCGTACAGTTTCTATCAAAGTCAGATGGGGGCGCCGCCTTGGCCGACATATCCTTTTGCAAAAGCTGTCATGATAACGGGATCTCTGCTAAAGGAGGGGCAGGCAGCTGGCAGGAGGGGGCGTACGGGTTCGCAGATCCGCTTGAGGACTCCCTCTCGCTTTATCTGCCGCTTCCCGCTCTCCTCCTGACAGCCTTAATGATCCAAGGCGGCACGTGACCGTAGACGGCGGGCCGGAGATCAGCTGCAGATGACTACATTTCGGCTTCCTGTCGCTGAATTGGTCCTCTTGGTATGTCAGCACACGCCAGGGTCATTCATGTCGACTTCAATGACTTTTGCTAGTCGCGTTGATTACTCGTTGATTACTTGAGAAGCTCCAAAGTGGCTAATTAAGTCAGTACTAAAGCCGTTGGCCTTCCTCACCCATCTTAACCTGCTTGCTGGGTGATGTAGATACACTTTCCCAAAAACACAGAAGACAAAGAACTTGATCTATTCACAGGTCATGCCAGGGAGAAACAGGGAAATACGTAAACAAGCGTATGAGATTTGCTGTGGCTCAGCTCTAATACCCCGTCCGGTTACAGTGTAATACTCAGGGAGGTTATGTTATAATACCCATTTGGATTATGTTATAATACCCAACCAGGTTATAATATCCTATCCAGTTATGCTGTAATATGCTGTCATACCTGGTCAGGTTGTGCTGTAATATACTGTAATACCCAGTTTGGTTATGCTATAATACCCGGTTCAGTTTATGTTGTATTACTCAGTGGGGTTACATTTATTACATTGCAATACTGGGTTGCATTACACTGTAGTACTCGGTTTGGGTTAGTCTATAATATGATGTAATACTCAGTTGGATTACACTGTAATATGCAGTAATACCTGATTGAGTTACTTTGTAATATACTATAATAATTGGTTGGGTCACACTGTAATAGGGTGTAATACCTGGTCAGGTTTTATTGTAATATGCTGTAAATCCAGTTATGCTGTGATATGGTATAATACCTGGTCAGGTTATGTTATAATATGCTGTAATACCCGATCTAGTTACACTGTAATATGTTGTATTACCTGGTCGAGATACACTGTAATATGCTGTAATGGGCTTTTGGGTTAAGATGTAATATGTTGTAAAATCCAATCTGGTTACGCTGTAATATGCTGTAAAATCCAATCCAGTTACGCTGTAATATGCTGTTATACCTCGTCAGGTTGTGCTGTAGTATACCGTAATACCCGGTCGGGTTAGACTGTAATATGCTGTAATACCCGGTCGGGTTAGACTGTAATATGCTGTAATACCCGATCTGGCTACACTGTAATATGCAGTAATACGTAGTCAGATTACACTGTAATATGCTGTAATACCTATTCAGATTACACTGTAATATGCTGTAATACCCAATCCGGTTACGTTGTAATATGCTGTAATACCTGGTCGGGTTACACTCTAATATGCTGTTACCCCATTCCGGTTACGTTGTAATATGCTGTAATGCCAGTTTGCGTTATGCTGTACTATGTTGTAATAGCTGAGCTGGTTACACTGTATAATGATGTAATACCTGGGCTGGTTACACAGTATAATGATGTAATACCTGGGCTGGTTACACAGTATAATGATGTAATACCTGGGCTGGTTACACTGTATAATGATGTAATACCTGGTCTGGTTTGTTGTTATATGCTGGAATAGCTAGATAGGGTTTCACTGTAGTACCCAGTTTGGGTTACGTGGGATGTGGGAAGGCAGCTCTCTTGCTTTGTGCCGTCTGCCTGGAACAGAGCAGGTCTCAGGCCTGGCGTCCCTTTCGGGCCCCATCCTGTCCCAGTGACGGACTTGGCATCAGTGCCGGAGCAGGCTGCCTCTCAGCGGATCAAAGGGGCTCCTAGCAGGAGGATGGGTCAGAGAGGAACAGCGGTCACTGTAACCGAGGCCCGGTGGCCTGAGAAGAGCGCGGTCCAGTGCGTACACGCAGCCGGAGAGCGTCGATCAGCCTAGGCTGTGCAGTGTCGGGTGGGATGTTTAACAGATTATAAAGTCCGACCCAGAGAGGCAGGATGGGGGCATGACCACAGTGACGGGGCGAAGGCTAACGGACCAGCAGCGCAGTAAATGC
The DNA here is from genome assembly GCA_019775915.2 of Cyphomyrus plagiostoma. Lineage (NCBI taxonomy): Eukaryota > Metazoa > Chordata > Actinopteri > Osteoglossiformes > Mormyridae > Cyphomyrus > Cyphomyrus plagiostoma. Next base: position 5,070,394 of record JABFEA020000050.1, on the reverse strand, counting down.
GCATCTCTGAGCCGTTCCCTTGCACGCAGTTCATGCACGTTGAACACATCATGCCCACTGAAGCGAGGGCAGTGGAGCGACTCCAAGCAAAATTCAGGTGAGGAAATGAGAGGATGAGGAACAGGAGGGGGAGGAATTTCAGACATCATCCCCCTGCCCTCCATTTCATGTCTTTTCTGAATGCAGAGGCACCAGAATCGAGTACAAAATAACCTTTCCCTTCGGCTGTGCCATCGGCCAACCTGCCCCCCTCTTCCCACTATTGCCCGACTGCCGGTTTCATTTCTGCACTGGAATGCACTGCCCCTAAACACGTGACATCACCAGATAGTAAAATGAGACTTAAGTGGAAAATGGCCTTTGTGCGCATTTTCCATTTTCTGTCAGATCTCTCTGCCGGTGAGGATGAAGGTCAGGTGATCTGCCGGTCTGGTTCATCACCCACCCATCCGCTTTCCTTACATGCTGCAAATCACATGGTGCCAGAGCGTCTCCCCAATTGGACGAGTCACCCTCCCAGCATTGCTGGCCTGCACTCAAGCCAACTGACACGCCCTGGCTGACTGTCATGACACGGGGAAGATAAACTCACCATCTGAGTTGCAGCTATCGCCGCTCCAGAGGCTGCCTGTCAGCCCCGAAGCGACTGATTGAACCAGGAATCAGCTATGGGTTCTTGAAGCTAATGAAAAACAGATCCCCCCCCCCCATGAACAAAATACTGTACACTGAGGTCCCAGATCCTCAGCTTCCTGGGATGGGCAAGGCGAGCCCCTGGCCCAAGGCCCAGCGTGGGCAGCGTGGCTGATTGAGGAGCCCGTCTGAGTCAGCCATGACAAGAGGCTGGTCCTACAGCGGTGTGAATATTCATGTATGCAAGCCGCCCATGTGGACACACGTATCACATGGATAAGTGCCAGCGTGGACATAAATGCAACCATTCTTTCATTTGCTAGAACCGCTCATCCATATGAGAGCCGTGATGAGGCTGGAGCCGGTCCCAGGCGGCGCTGGGCGCACGGACATTGGAGGGCGCCCTCGCACACGTGGAGACATGAAGACGCACCCAACCCGTGCAGAGAGAATTTGCAGATGCCAGTCTGACTAGTTTCGGTCGTCCATTTTGGTCAGCGCCCTCTGATTGGCTGATAGCCCGCAGTGGAAGCAACTCTGTGCATGACAGGCAGCCTAGGTGTGTCACGGAACTCGGGCAGGGTTCTCCTCCTCATGCACCCCCCGAGGCCCGCAAAATGCCTCCTCGACGCTGCTCCTTCTCGTATTTCTTGAAAACTGATTGAGCCCTTGTATTATATGAAGCTATTTGTTTACCCAGGATGGTAATTAGTTAACGTAATTACAGCAATGACAGTTGCTAAATTGTTTTTAAAGCATTACCCTGTGTCTGTGCCAGAAGATTGCAGCACATTTTATAGGATTTAGGCAATTTGCTGGGAAACTGCCCACCCTGGGGCCAGTGTAGGATTTTCGAACTACAAAGCAGCCATTTTATACACGAGAGCTCTTCTGAAAATGTCTGTTAATTTGCACTAATTGCTGAGGTGGCGGCCTTTGGAGGGGTTGCCACCGATAGCAATTCTAGGAGGATCAGCATGAGGTTTGAAAACAACGTCGGCGTTTATGCTTTGTGTTTGCGGAGGACAGCTTGTGTACTGTACGAGGATCCCCGCTTCGCGTTTCAAGGAAACGAAACGCTAGCAAAGACGAGCCGGTAATTGCACAGACGATGTGCATTTGAGCGCATTTTTAAGAAGTCGGGAACACAGCTATGGGCACAGGGGTCACAGCCTTTCTTACTAACTGATCCATCCATTTTGTGTAACTGATTTTCTAGTTGAAATCACGAAGGTTCAGGTAAACATAGGAAATAAGGTACAGTGCCCCCTGGAGGGCCCGACTGTAAGCACACTCACTAGTAATAATGTTCTGTTATTTACAAACATCATTTGCTGCTGAGTTCTGGGAGTTTCCCTTGAGTGAGACAATCCTCTCACCCTTGAGACCATGTAAAAGATATTGGCGTTTCCAGCTACACCGAGGATGGGAAACTGTAAATAAGCGAGTCTGTAAAAACGCCCTTGTCCTCCTCACATTCTCACTCAATGCACCCTCACGTAATTGCTTAATTAGCACCTAGCAATTATGCAGAGATGGGTTTTTTTGTGGCTTGAAATCCCCTTGAAATTATGCAGGATTAAATAAAGTTTAGTCGTCTTGGAGCAGGCATGAGTAATTTAATTGCATCTCAATCCATTAATTAGCATGCAACCTACTTATTAGATGCATGTATTAATTAAAGGGCAACTCTGATAAGGTGACGAGACACAAACGAAAAACAATGAACGCAGGAGCGAGTCTCTTGATGCCGCCTGCCGGCAGAGGCGAAGGGTCATTACAATGTGACGTGTTTTTATACTTTCATCTGAAAGAAGGTACGTGTTTAATCCACCAGGGAATTACTACAGTTTGCTGACTGAAATCTGCAAACTGATTTCAAAGGAGCGGACAATGTGTTCGTCCTTCTGTGACGAGATGCGTTTGACTCACTGTACTTTCAGACAAATAAACCTTAGTAAGAGCGGCCAGCCTGCCAGTGCAGCTCTGCTGTATGGCTACGAGCCACAGGATATCTCAATCAATTCCCCCCATCAGACACCATAAGACTGTCCATGACTAGCGTCTCTAGGTGGACGGGCATGCGGAACCAGGACTGGTTGAAGCCCATGAGAGACCGACCCGGTGCAGACTGCGGGAGACAAATGCCGTCATCATCGTTCGATAAACGCAGGTGTGGCTGAGAGAGAAAGAGCTGCAGTGTCGCGTGTTTTCAAGCTACATTTTTCACATGTGAAGAAAATCTGCTCGAGCGTGCATCTCCCGTGACACAAAGCAGACAGCAAACGACCCGCGGCCCGACCTGCCGGTGAAGCAGGGAGGGAGGACAAGTGACAGGCTGTACCGGCTGCCAGCTGCCGGCATCTCTGTCAGTGCTGGGGCACGTTTGTGTGGTCTCACCTCACTACGCCACGCTGCGTAAACAGGGCAGGTCGTAACTCACAGTGCGGCTGGCGTTCAGGCCCAGCTATCTAAACACGCGACAACAGGACAGCGTAACATCCTTCATAATTCCATCAAGCAGCCCCATTTCTACTCCGATACCTAATACTCTGATACTCTGGTGCCTGGAGATGAACACAGTGGCATGTAATATGCATGACGCTCCTTTGAAAGACATAGCAAAGCATGCGGTCTGCATTTTCGGTGGCAGTTGGAGGTGAATACAGGGTCATGCGTATTTCAGTCCCGCGTCAACTTGACAGACCTTTAGAGCCGAGACTCTTTACCTCCAAAGCTTCTCACACACTTTATTTCATTACAGACCCGTAAAGGTAGATACAGTTTGTCCTGTATGACTGAATCGTCCCATGTCTGTGGACCAAACCGGGAAGCTTCCAAAAGGTGCCGTTTATTTCACAGTGGAATTTAGCTCCAGCACAGGGGTCTCACGGTATTTTAGTGGGCAGAGCTGTGGCCTCACAGCTTAGTAACTCCACTCACTGGAGGAATGTCAGATCACATGATCCTACGCGTCCCTCTTCGGTGATCCAGAGTGAATTACCGTTCATACTGCGCCATATTACCTGAAGGTTCTCCAGCAGAGACATCCTGCTTCAGGACGCCCGGTGTGACTTCTCTTTGCCGCAGGATTTCATCATGTTGCATCTTACAGGTCCTTAGAGTATGGAGAACTGAGCTGGCAGGACTTTCCAAACCCACCCGATTCGTCATCCACAGGAGTATTCGGTGGCCTACAGTGATACAGCAGCAGCATGCCGCACTGTACACACCCCACACTGCACGCCTCGATGGTCCAAGGTGCGCGTATCCAGCTCCTGTGCGGTCTGTCTGAGATGCCCGCGATCTCTACGTGATCCAGATCTCTCCTCACTCTGATCGGGTTTTTCTTCCCAAACAAATGCAGTACATTTTTAAGTAAAAGGCGTAAAGACATCCACAGATAGGATCTGCTCCAAGCACTGGAGGTCTGAGATAACACTGAATACTGGAGAGGATTAAGAGCAATAAAGACTACAGTGTTTACTAAACATAAGCCTGTAGAGTGATTGCTTTAAAAAAGGAACTGGAATAATAATTTAATTGGAAAAGAATGATTTTTCTTTGTTGATGCGTTCCTCTCGTGAGAAAACCTCCATGAAGCTTTGACAGCCATCCAGGCCACCTCATTCTACAAGAGCAAAACTGACTGACTGTGTCCCAGTGAGATCTGAGCCGCTACACATTTTGCCGATGGGTGCGATGATTTTAAACAAAGGTGACATTAATAACGGAGCTGTTTGTGCCAAACTCCATACAATCAGTGACTGATCCCGATAATTAACCCTCAGAAATTTTAATAAGCCCAAAACTTTAGCTAATATGAAAAAATATTTAACGTTTACACTGCAAGCTTTTCTAACACATGCTGAACAGGCCCAATAATAATGTTTTAATTGAATTTTAACTTAAGATCTTGAAAGAAAATTAGAGACACATTTTAATTGAATGGTTGGATCATGCAGCACCTGGACCATTATAAATCATTCAGTATCACTTTAACAAAAGTGCCTGTGCGTTTGAGCACTTTACCAATACAGGGGTTAGACGCGTCTGCCTTCTGATAAGTGTTAATAAATTACCCGAATTTCACAGCTAATGGCTACCCGCCTGTTTCAGGGAGATATCATTGTGTGTCATGAATATTTTGATTCTGTGATTAGATTGAAACGCACTGAATTCCTAAACAGCCACAGTGATCATTAACAGGCCGTGTTTGCAAATAAATGCCACGCCACAGAAACCCACTAATACGCAATAGCCACAGGGAGACTGGCTTCATCTCCCCCTAATATTTCCCTAACATAAAAAAAATCCCAAACTGAAGATCATAAAGATAATAATCAGTGCAGGTTTTCAAAGACTTACTAAGTATATACCTTTGCAGTCTAGACTGTGATCCATGCGGCAATGTCATTGGATGAAGGTGTGACTGAAGGCGAGGTCATTTGATTAATTTATCTTGCATATTCATTTATTTAATTACTAGATAGTTTCATCCATAGTGACATGCGATTGAGAATGCAGGCTCAACAGTTCCTGGAGCAATTGTGTGTTAAGGATTTTGCTCAAGGACCCAACAGTGAAAGCACTTAGCCTACCCTGGGATTTGAACTAGCAACCTTCTGAACTACAGGCAGAGTCACACACTACCCTCATACTGTGTAATTCGAATCCCCAGGTAGTTCACTCATATTCTGATGTTGGACCTCAAACCCTGTCACTTCCGGGAAGAATCCGGTTATGTTTTCCCATCTGATTCCGCTCACTCTGACCGAGCTCAACTCCGCAGTCTTAGGCTTGGCTTCCCCGAATGGATCCAATACACCAACTGAGGCAGACTAGCAATGAAACAGCAGCCAAGGAATTTGCTGCTGACCGTGGCGGGGGTTCCCCTGGGTATATTTTGCTGCTGACTGGGGGGGGGGGGCAATTGCTTATATAAAATAAATCAATATATAACATATAATAAAATATATAATGCATTAATTAATTGGTTGGTTTGCACTGGCAAAAGATCCCCAACTTCCCGATGTCCTGTTTGTGTCTGTATACCAGTCTCCATTCCTGATTCCCAGTGAAGCTCCTGATTCCCCTTCCCACCCCTGTGTTCTGTGTCTCTGTCTGGCATCCTACCCTGAGCAGATCTTACTAATGTAAAATGATGAAAAATAAATTCAATCAAAGCATGTGCCTTTTCTCCATTATACTCGGCGATAGGATAGGAGGTTGTGTTACTCATGAAACGTGCGCTTATGCAGAAAAAAATGTTAAGTCAAACAAGTTGGACGCAATCAACAAACTAAACAGGGCTGAAAGTGAGACATACAAATGTGGGCATGTAGAAACGCAGAAGGTAGATTTAATTATTTACCATATGTCCCAGCGGGGCTCTTGACGTACAAACACTTTGTTCTAGAACATGGGGGGGGGGCCTTGTTGGACTAGCTGACACCACAAGCACATTGTTTAGATGCTCTGTCTTTAATCAGGTGTGCATATGAAGACCAGGGTGATCCATGAGTCCCTAACTATGAAAGGATGGGTGGCATTCACGGAGTGGGGGAGGGCACTGCAGAGGGCCTGGGGGGCGAGGGGAATGGCGGCCCGGAATTCTGAAGGCTGGGCCTACTGCACGAGTTACTTGTTAGCGATCAGAGAGAGGAGAGTCTGA
>JABFEA020000050.1:5024335-5040649 GCA_019775915.2 Cyphomyrus plagiostoma | reverse complement strand
AGGAAGATAGATGCGAGGGGTGGGGGGTAAGATGTATGAGGGGTGGGGTGAGAGTTTGGGGGAGAGATGGGTGAGGAGCAGCTGAGGAACTAGCTGTCACTGGACAGCCCTGAAGCACATGGTCATTTACAAAAAACCATTTACAAAAAAATCACTTCCTCAGTAATTTCACACAGGTGACTCAATATATCAGCAGCACAAACACAAAAACGCACACACACAGGTACACTCAGTAGGCGGTACACTGACTTCAACAGGAATGAATTCCTAGAAGGGAGGTACCCATCTTCCGAGCAAAGACAAATGCTTATGCGTTACATACGTATGGTGATAAAGCTATCATAATTCACGCATATCCCTTAGTGCATATACAAGGCGCCTGGCAGGCAGCTGACTCACCTGGCAGGGCCTTGGACCCGGGTTTCCCCACGAGCCCCCGAGCTCGAATCACCTCCACCTCCAGCATGCCGTTCTTCACCACGATGCCGATCTGGATGTCTCCTGCGGGGAACAGTGTCCAGCAGACCTCTCGTCCTCATTTGTTCTCAGCTTCTGCATCCTATGAACTGCGAATTTCAGCACTTACCCATGGGGGGCGTGGCCAGTGTCTGCCTCCCAACAATCTGGGCGGGGCCTAACCCATCCAGGAAGTCGCTGAACTGGCTGTCGGATGAAAGCCTCACGTTGGGGAAGATGAGGCTGTGAGTGAGAAGAATGAACAAAATGTACTTTGGTGGATGGCCACCAGGGGTAGTGTGGCTTTTTGGAGATGTGTGAGCGGTGGACTGGTGCGCTTACTTTCCCTCAGAGCTGAAGCTGTTCATGCTTCCGTCGTTGGACTCACGGCTGGCCTGTCTGGTCATGCGGTTTCTCATCTCCACCGCAAGGCCCGTCTCCACGCTCCTTTGCACGTTGCTGTGCGACTTCTTCCCACCTTCTGTCAAGGGACAGGAGAGGTGGCTGAAATCGTCTGAGAGTCTCCACCCACCTTCAGCTGGATCAGAGTCTCCACCCACCTTCAGCTAGATCAGAGTCTATACCTACATTCAGCTGAATAAATCACTGAGTCTCCAGCTACATTCAGCTGCAGAGATCACTGAGGCTTCACCCACAATGATCTAGATAAATCACTGAGCCTCCACCCACGTTCAGCTGGATCAGAGTCTCCACCCACGTTCAGCTGGATCATTCACTGAGACTCCACCCACATTCAGCTGGATCATTCACTGAGGCTCCACCCACATTCAGATGGATCATTCACTGAGGCTCCACCCACATTCTGCTGGATCAATCACTGAGGCTCCACCCATATTCAGCTGGATCATTCACTGAGACTCCACCCATATTCAGCTGGATAAGTCTCAGCTATGACGAGATTCCCCCTCTCACAGAGGGAGGTTTAGCTGCAAAAGCTTATCCAGATCCAGAACAGACAACTGAAAATTAACAGTGAATTAAATGTCTGGGATATTTTTCATCAAAAAGGTCTGAGTGAGCTTTGCATCTGATTGATGAGATTCACTGGGTTCCTAGTCACTGCTCATAACTGGGAACCGGACTGTTTCCACTAGCTTCTACAAAGATACATTCTGGAAGGGGTCCACAATGAGCAACTTCTACTCTGTTACGACAGGAAATCAACAACAATGTTCTAAAGAAAGCTGATAATGCAGCTACTGGATCTGGATGCCACCTGGTTGCAGCAGCTACAGTTGCTGTTGTTCACTGTTATTACCCTCAATCTCACAGTCAACACACTCCACATTTAGTAGTCTGGAGGCTCCTATGATTTATATAGACTGTTGACCCAAAACATTAAAACCAACCCCTGTGTATGGAATAATGCTGATTATCTAGTAAAAAAAATATCTGAATGTAAGCTAAGCTTCAGTACTCATAGTCAACAACGAAGGCTAGCCTGTCTGGTACGAGCCAACAGAAAGGCTACTGTGCCATAAATGGCAGATAAGTTTGATGATCACAAAAGTAATGTGTCATGACACACAGGGGGTCGAGCCCCATTGCAGGACATTCACATCTCGCATTGATGAGTTGGGGATTGATGTCACATTGATGTCGGGGATTCATAGTTTTTCCCTCCTCAGCCCACTCTCAGTAGGAACTCACCACAGCTGACGGTGAGCACTCCGTTTCAGAGATGCTCTGACCCAGTCGTCTGGCCATAATGATCTGGCCCTTGTCAGAACCTTGTTAGGTTACCATCTAATATATCCCAGAGCTTGATAAGTGCCACTTTTACGAGATGATCAACATCATTTGATTCCCAGGCAAGTTATCATAATGTTTTGGTTCATCAGTATATTTTCTTATACATGACTTTTTAAAAACAGATTAATTTATTTATTTCATTTATTTATTTCATTTCTTACACATTAACCATACAGCACACCCTGCCACTGTTGCACACTAACCACACAGCAGACCTCGCCACTGATTCACACTAAGCACACTATCAGCATTACATACAAAGCACAAAGCACAAAGCACACTCCATACCAGTGTTGCACACTCCATATGTATATATCTGCTGGGGTACATACTAACCATACAACACACACTGCTACTGGTGCCCACTCCACACACAGAACACTCTGCCAGCATTATACACTAACCACATGACAAACTATTACACACTGCCAACAAAGCACACACTGCTAGTGTCACATACTCCCCACACAACACCTTAGCCCTATACAGTGAACTCTGCCAGTTACATGTTGCTATGTATAAGCACATATTAGACACACATCTCATCTTGTGTCTATGAAGATCATATTTATGCAAACATTAACACATGGTATTTCTATTAATCACCATTTCATGCCAAGAGCAACACAACGCAGGATTCTCATGTCTTCCTCGGTCATCAAACCAGACTAGCTCCACAAAGCAGAGCAGGCAGCTGCACCCCCAGCCAGAGCCCTGGGAGGAGGGAGGTCACAGGAGGGGTCTTACCTTCGTCTTCCTCGTCGAAGGAATTCATGCAGGGAATGTAAACGGCGAGTGCCTCAAAAGAGGCAGACAGGCTGTGTCGGCTCGGGGTGCGATGTATGCGTGTGCCAGCGTGTCCCTGCCTGCCCATTCCAAACCTCCCGGGGGGCTTGCAGAGTCGGAACGCTGTCAACTCAACCGAGAGGCCAGCCCCAAACTCCGGCGGTCTTACCGCTCTGTGTCTGTGCCGGGCTCCACCGCTCTGCTTACTACTGCCTCTCCATGCTCTGCCCCACTCCCCACCCCCTCAGCACAGAGATTGGCTATAGGTGGGGCTCTTGGGGCGATGATTCCCTGCTCAGCAGCCAATCACACTGTGCTTAGCCAACTGGTAACCAATCAGCCACCACAAGGTGGTCTGCCTGGAGATATGTCTCAGTTCTAGCTTCTGTGATGAACTCAGCCGTCTAACTAGACATCTTCAACAAGTCCTGCACTGCTGGAGAAGTTTACATTCCCCTGTCACCAGTGAGGCCCCCCCTTTTCACATTACCACCTTCTTTTTCATGCCACAGCAAACAGTGTAGCAGAGATTGAAAGAAAGAAAAGCTGGAACGATGTCATGATAGCCAGTGTCCCGTTTGACTAAAAACACTGCAATTGATTTTATAGTATCCCCAGTCTCAATGTGATTGATCACCTGTGGTCAGATCAGGTCCACAGTGTCCCTGGGATCAACTGTGGTCAAAACAGATCCACTGCGTTCCCGGGTTGGATGTGATTGAACATCTGACGCTTCTCTGAATAATCGCAGGGAAACAGAGGTTTCTGCCATAATGGCTTTGGTAAATATGGATGTGGCATTTCAGCCAGGCAGTTTGTGCAACGGTCCCGACGGCCACAGCTGTCGTCCCCCAGCAGCCACAAAGCACTGATCAGGTCTCGCTGAAGAATGACAGAGAAGGAGAGAATGATGAGGTACTTTTAAAAGATGTGTGTTTATTTTCAGAATGAAAGTGAATCGAAAGTGAATTTGACACTGGAACAAATTAAAATTAAATCAAGGCAGGCATTTTATAGGAGGATAAGGATAAGCGGGGCACCAAAAGACGGAGGCTTCATCTGAGTTTGTTCTCTTCTGAAATCAGAAGAACCAAAGCTGAAAAGTTACTCCTGTAAGTGGGACAGGAGGCTATGTGGGGTATTAGAAGCTAAAAATATAACATCATCAAACAGGACAATCAAAGTGTATTTCATATGTGTGCAGACCGGTGCGTTCTGTGGCCACGACTCTGCCATCGGTATGATGACCTGTGTGCAGACCGGTGCGTTCCGTGGCCACGACGCTGCCATCGGTATGCTTACCTATCTTCGTTGGGCTACATGGGTCAATCAGCTCTTCTCTCATTTTGTAATTATGGACTTTTTTAGATGACTGCAAGCTATTTCTGGGCCCACAAATTAAACATCCTGGGTGTCAAGGACAATACAAAGAGGATATTTGAAAAATAATGAAAAGAAAGGGGAGACAATGATGATCTTCAGCACAAGTTAAATGGTTCAAGGTGAACGATGAGTTTGACAGCTGGGGGAGGAGCTGCCACAGATGGGAAAATGATATGTGACCGTGTGGCACAATTCCGTATGAAATGAGGCCCCCGCTCTCATAAAGATCACCCCACCATCGCTGCCATCACTGGGCAGCCAAGAGGAGCAGGATGTTCCACATCCTTTCAGAAGAAGGGGGTGGGGGCGCATTCTCCAAGGAAGCAAATGAATAATAAGTTCAAATCTTCAACTGAAAGGTCTATCACTGTTAGCTAATGGCGCAGAGTACTCTGGAGACAGGAAGTCAAGGAGGAGGAGGCAGACCGAACCTTTTGGGGCCATGTACTGTCTTGTAGGTGCCAGTTCTTCACGCAGAGTGCTGGAGTTGGTCATCGATGGCCTCTCGTCGAAATCAAATAACATCTAGGAATATGTCAATCTAGCACCTTACAGCTAATCAGTCTAACGCTTAGAGTCACATTCCTGAAACAAGGGTAATGAATGAAATATGAGTGCGGAGTAGCACAGTATGAATGACACCCTCCAGTTAGGATGAAAGAAAGTTCAGAGTTTCTTAGAAATGTATATAAGAGGAGTAGGTCCAAGTCCCCAGGCTGCAGGGTCTTTCAAAGGAGATCCACTTCACCTTGCAAGACTAATATTATGCAGAAGTGTTTAGAGGAGCCAGTCGCAATCAAATGAAAAAGCGTTTGAACCGTTTCCTCTCGAAGAGACCTCTAAGGACCCATTTCTCGATTTTGAGACAGCCAACAGTCTGAAGTGCTTACAAGTCAAATTATTTTCAGTAAGAGTTGCTGCTCACATACATCTCAGCTAAGCTGAGGAACGAGAAGGTCCATCGGCTGTCACTTATTGCGCAGCCAGTGCAGAATCGGCTCACTTGGCAGAACAATACAAAGATTTCCCACCCCAGAACATCGGAGAAGGTCCTTCAGCCAAAATGTCATGCTGATAAACTCCAGCCGGGCCCCAGGCGGGTCCGCTGCCACCGGCCCTATAAACACTGCTTTCAAATGTTTTACAGATGCTTGCACCATCAAGCTCTTTTGACATTCTGGGACTAAGGAAGTCTGTTTCCCAGAAGCGCGAGTCTTTAATGTTCACTTTTTGTACGTACATACCAGTGACAAGAAAATCCGTGTTAAGCAAAGTTGTCCAGGAGACATGGAGGCTGACAAACTGACTCACAAAGGCCGCAAGCCAAAGGCTTCCTAAAAAATTCACCTGTTTAAACACTTTAAACACATATTTTAGGAGCAGAACAGGGACCTTCACCAAACAAAAACACCTTTAATAAGTGGAAATTCTAACAGACCTTCCTGAGGAATCAGAGCACTGTGACCCAGTACTGGATAAGTGGTTATGGGTCGGGCTGGACTGGCCATCTGGCACATGGGGCATTGGGGTTGGGAGCTGACAAGAATGATCATGGGAGCCTTGCCCTCCAATTGGCAAATTTTATCACAGGTAGGCAGGGCAAAAGTCCAGGACCAATTTTTAATCCCAGTCCAGCCCTAGTTATGGGATCCAGATGTACAGTAAAAGCACAAACTCAGTTAACGAACAGCTCTTTGACATCAGAGTGTATATGAACATTGTTCTGTGTAATTAAGCGATAAGTTAAGGTGGAATTTGAGGAAGCTTTGGTGCCCATGCATTTTTAACGACGGCAGCACTGATCTCTCCTTTCATAGTGGGATACAGCATGCCTTTCACTTTCTTAGCAAAGACTGACCGTACATAATTAATATGCATGATGCAGATGGAGGGAAACACGCAAAAGTGCCCACCATGTTTTCCAGGCAAATATCTTATCAGCATTCAAAAGGAAGGTCCGCTTCAAACTCAATAGCTGCAGGTATAGGTGAAATGTATGCTTCTTTCAGCAGAAAAGATGGACCGAATCATCTAAATAAGACAATATGGTGGGCAATTTCCAAACCCCAAGATCAGGGTCATTCTCAGGTCTAAGTCACTTATAACTTGCTTATTAACACTTCAGATCCACATTAAGACACAGACAGCTTCCATACTGTGCTCAGTAGAACTTATTCCACCGGTATATTTACTGTCTACTCAAGCATGACTAAATCCAAGTTACTACGGGTCTAATTAGCATGACTGGTTGTGCAGGTGTATCCTTTCTCTGACAAGACATAAAAAACCTCCGATAACCTAAATGCAGAGAACCTCATCAGACAAGTATGCAAAAGTCTGACAAAACTGAAGATGACAACCCAAAGATTACAGATTTCACAAGAAAATAGCACTAATGGTTTACATTAAATGCAAATCTGTCGGGTGGTCGGTGAGTGACACAAAATTCATCGTTGCTGTAGTTAGCCAGGGCTCAGATGGACATCCTGAAGATTGGTTAGAGCCCCAGGGAGAAAATGGTATGGAATCTTTCAGAGTAACTGACTATATGGACACGCAGCAGGCTGGTGAACATCTAGGACATCAGCTTCTTCACCTAGAATGCACTTCTAAAGTTTAAACAATAAGCAGCAAACATTAACAACACAGGGCTTACTAAGACTTACTAAGTTATTGGCCATGGATGCTCTTGGTTGCTTAATGAACTTATTACTTATACTATTATTATTATTATTCTCTCTAGAGAAAAGGTTCTGCCAAATATCTAAGCATGAAATCGCATCTCTTTCCAGAAAAAATTTAATATTCAGGTTGCAATGTTACCCTGGAAATGGAGCAAACTTAACTCTCGAACAACCATGACATAGTTTTTCTGTAAATCGTGGGAGTTCTTGTTATTGTGCGGGTTTCTCGGCAGGGAAAAAGTCCCGTTTACAAAATGTCAGATTCTTACAGTCAACTCACCAGTGCTTACATTCTCTCCCCCCAATTTCTCATACAACCCATGGAAATTCCTGTCTTCCACATATAGATCCTGCTCAGACCCTGATGCTACATCGAGGTTATGGCTCCCTGCAGTCTGCATAAACGGTCATAGCCCACGTCAAAGCGACTTCTCAGGTTACGACAGGAGATAAAAGTGATGCAAACATCAAGTAAACACTGCACACTAAAACTGGACACCTGTTACGTGGCAACTTCATACACTGTTATTTATACAAATGGGATCTGAATCACATGACTGAGCGAATGACTGTTTGCCCTCAGTGAATGTTAAAATGGGCCTTTCATCAATCCCAGCCTGGACATGGTGCGATGAAGTCATTGAACTGTGGGGCTGTGGGGGTCTGTGCACTGTCATGGGGGGGCAAGATGTATCACCAGATCTGAACTGTCCTCCTTTGGAGCTTTTCAGACTCACCAAGGGGTCAAGCATCATTAATCCAAACAAAGTGCTCCTCTTTAATTAACAATATCACTCATTTTATTTGCTTGTTTTTGATCATATCAACAGAAACTCATACACTAAGAAAACTTGTAACTACAGCTCAAGGTAGCTAGACTGCATGAAGAGACGTTTTCCCAGAGGAATACCAGGTCTGGAATAATCCGATTAAATGAGACTGAGCGTGAGGATCTGTGCTCTCTGCAGACGGCTGGCCGGGCCCTCTGGGTGAAGCTGCTGAATTAGGCCACGGCTCAGCCTGTTCTCGCAATGCAGACACTTGCTGGAACTTTATCTGGGACAGACATTTCTGAGGTGACCCAGCTTCTACTTATCTGTCTGACAGCATCGGCACGCTATCAGACTGCAATCAGATTTTAAGGAGTGATAATGAACGAGAACAAAATTTGCTCTGACTAAGGTGTATAATCGTTTAACATACAATTTCAGCCTCAAAACATATTCCCTGGCATTATAGTTCCTTGTCTTTCATTCCAGTTGTTTTTCATGCATTTCATGCTAAGAGCTCTGATTAAATTAGATCAGCTTACTGATGGGCATCTATTCAACCATTCAGACATTCTTCACATGAGATTTCAGATTTCATCACCTACAGTGTGAGACGTGTCATGTTCTACACTACAGGTTTAATTTTCTAAACAGTGGATGGTTTCAGGTTCTACACCACCATTGCTTTCTAGTTATATCCTACTAACGCTTTGGGTTTCAGTTTCTACACGACTGTTGGTCTGAGGTTTTTCTCCGCTGCTGGTTTCACGTTGTAACCCACGGTTGTTCTCATGTTTGACATCACTTTTACTTTCTATTTCTACCACATCAGTGGTTTCAGGTTCTCCACCGCTGCCGTTTCGAGGTTCGCACACCACTTTCGGTTTTAGGTTCTACATCGCCGACAGTTTCGTTGTTCCACATCAACATTGGTCTCAGATTCTATACTGTTGTTGGTCCCAGGTTCTCCAATGCCTTTTGGTCTCGGGTTCTCCAGCGCCTATGGTTTCAGGTTCCACATTGCCATGGCTTTCGGGTAGCACTTTTGGGTACACCCTGAGCTCAAGCTGCGCTGCCCCCCTACCTGTTTGGCTGAGCTGCGACGTGCTCCGGCTCTTCCGCGATAGGCCCACCATCGCCCCGATTTTGGCACCGAGGCTGGAGCGTCTCTTCTTCTCCTCCTCATCTGCGCCGCCCAGGGCTGTGTCTGACTGGCTGCCGTCATGCCTCTCCAGGCGGTACATGTCGCCACCGATGCTGGTGCTCTTCGTCATGTTGGCCCCAGATGCACCCGACTGCCTGTTTTTCATTTTGGATGCAAAGTCACTGTCAGCAATGACGGGATAAAGGAGAAATAAAGGAGGGGGGGTCAGAGGAAGAGAAGGACAGGGGTATGGAGACAGATGGGGGAGGATAGGGGCAGGAAAGATACGAGATTTCAGCTGAAGGAGCGTGGACTTCAGGATAGGCTGGTCACGGTGCAGGGATGCAAGGTTGCAGGGATGCAGGGATGCAGGGGGGACAGTGAGACTCTGGACATGCAAACTAATGTGCACCCTTTCAACATGGACCTCCATGACTGAGCAGTCCAGCGCCCCCCCAGTGCCCCCACCCCAATAGCAAGAAGGCCCCAAACCATCCAGTTGGTCAGTATTTACATAGAGCTTGCAGGGAAACCAGCTGATGTGAAGCTAAAGTAGAAACCCACGTCATACCTTTAAGACGGACTCTAATGAGAATTTAAGCCCAGGAGACAGACAGGGTGAAAATAAGTTCCACTTATTATTTTTAAATCACAGGAGAAAGGGTGTTAGGTAGCTGTGATCACCTCCAAGTTGAAGGCCTCTACTGTCACAGACCTCCTCTAACAAGGAGGACTGCTGACTGATTCATTTGCACAGAAATAAGGTCCCTGTTAGGGGGCTTAGGATGGCAGGTGTGACTCTGACACCCCACTCATTACTGCAGAGATGCCAGATTGGTGGGAGGTTATGACGCAGCTGTCAAGAAAACGCATTCATATGGGAGAAACACAGCTGATGAACACAGACATCCATATCCACCTTTCCTGTGCAGGGTCATCTAATGGGAAATTGCACCCTGGACAGGATGCCAGCCCCCACACAGAGCATATAGCACCTAATGCATGCCAGCATTCCATATCCTCAAGATGTTTACACAAAGACAGGGAGAACATACAAGCTCCACATGCAGGCCTTGGGTCCAACCCAAAACACTGGATTGCCACTCACCCTAAGTGAAAGTACACGACACAAAACACACAGGAAAGGCATGGCTGCTCTTAAAGGGCCAGGCAACGCTTTTCAGGAGACGGGACTCCCGATACGTGGGGAGAGACTGAGGCCTCTGATAACCATCATGAGGAGTTGTGTCTGAGAGACATCAAGGTAAACCAGTGGTACCACAACAGTGGACTGCACTACTAAATGGTACCAGAAGTTTACGTGTTTCATTCTCTTTCCTAGCTCAACATAAGGGACAATTGTGTGTGTATCACTCTCCCACCATCAAATGTGAGTTTTTGCCGGCAATCTGAAGGGCAGGGTTTCACTGGGAGATCTTAGGAATAACAGACCAAATGTCCTTGAAAGAAAGGTAAAAATACAGATACAGTCCTACTGAGAATCTGTGGAAAGATTTCTAGTCTGCTGCCAAGCACCTCGGTGGACTCGAGCCAACCTGCTGGGCACAATTGGCGAGAAAGATTTCCTGCTAGACAGAGTGGAGAGAAGGCATCCGTGTGGCTGAGCTCAGCCTGGCTAGCATGGCTAACCCATGGGCACCTAGGTCTAGACGTTCTGGCATTGCTGTGCTTGCATGAGGGTAG
The DNA here is from genome assembly GCA_019775915.2 of Cyphomyrus plagiostoma. Classification (NCBI taxonomy): domain Eukaryota; kingdom Metazoa; phylum Chordata; class Actinopteri; order Osteoglossiformes; family Mormyridae; genus Cyphomyrus; species Cyphomyrus plagiostoma. The sequence goes on along the minus strand of JABFEA020000050.1, from coordinate 5,029,949 downwards.
CCCTTTGACACCAACAAACCACTGTTCAGGTCAAGTGGTGCAACATTTAAATAGTCTATATACAGAATGGGAAAAAGGCCATGTTAAGCTAAAGGTTTTATTAAGTCACTGTGACCTTGTTCTCAGGACCCAAGATCTGCAGAAGACAGTGACTCTGCTTTCTCTGAAGCATGGCTGAAGCAGAACAACCGGTAACCGTGGCCAGAGAGAGAGTGCTGACAAGGTCAACATCAAAACTGAGTTTTTAGCCTCAAACCACAGTGATAAAAAAACAAAACAGCAAACTGAGAACTGTTATGTATGTATAGGTACGAGTCCCAAGCAAAAGGTGCTTATCTGGGGATTTAAAAACCATTGTGCCGTTCTTCAGCAACACGGAACGGCGAGGAAAAGTTCATCTGACTCTGAATGGGGCAAGGTAAACATTCCTCTTTATGGCACCGCTATCTTGCGGCTCCATCAGTAATATTATAATAGCGAGTGAAACAGGTGGACGTCAGACTGGCAAGCGCTCATATTAAGCGTTAAAGCCATGAGGTTAACAGTCTGTTTCCAGGAAAACCATAATAAACACCTGAGTGCATTGCTTACACAGCAGCTAGACAACCCTTCAGTAATTCAGTTCATATAGAGGCAGTCATCAATTCAAGCCAGAGTACAACACTACAGTTTGAAACATGGTTTTCATCTCCAATGAGGAGGACATGTCTCTGTATTTCAAACCAGCAGACTGCATTCACTAAAGTACAATTAGGCATCGAGAAAAAGAGAAACATCTGACACAGTTAAAAACTTCAAAGTTCACATTAGAAGTCATTTGAAGTTTACCGGAATCAACTAACTGCGTTGAAATTGATGAAGATCAATGCAACAGCCATTTTTTGCATCATCTTCTACTGTCCTCACAGGCAGCGTGTACATGAATGCTGTAAGGGTGAAGAATCTCTCACTGAGGAGAAAAGCCAAACTTGCTGATGTCAGAACAGTTTGACAACTTCCACATCACAGGCAGAAAAGATGCCCTGGCCTCCCTCATGGATCAATGCACCTCATTTCCTATTACTGCACTTAACCTAAAAAGCATTACGACAGCCGGTGGCCTTCAGACACTCCGCAGGGCACTGACGCCAACCTCCAGACAGAAGATCAGTCCTCCGCTGGCGTGAGGGAACACAGCGTGATTCTCGAAACGGGCCATAAATCAGTTAATTGCAAGCACAGGTCCCCATTGACACCTAATAAAGCTGGTCCTGTCCAGTACTAGCTAGGTGTACCTAATAAAGTGGGTCCTACCCGGTACCAGCTAAGTGTACGTAATAAAGTGGATCCTAACCAGTACTAACTAGGTTACTGAATAAAGTGGGTCATATCCAGCATTAGCTAGGTGTACCAAATAAAGTGGGTCCTACCCAGTACTAGCTTGGTGTTGGGTACCTAATGAAATGGATAAAATAAAGAGTTGTGCCCCCACACATGAAAATCTCAGACCACCAACATGCTGACCAGTGAGGCAGTGAAGCACATCGGCGTTGCATGGGTGATGGCGAGTTTATGCAAGTAGGGAGTGTGAAGCGTGCGAGTAAGGAACTATGCAGGGCAGCTTGGAGGATAGGGTACATTGGACTGTTTTGTTTGCAAGGCAAAATTCTGAGTATCACTCATTTACAGGGTCCAGTGAAAAGTCAAGGATTATTTTTAAAAAGTTACACTTCAATTTGAACTCAATTGTTTTCATGAATAAAGACTAACTATGCACCAATGACAGAGCGAAGAAGTTATGAATCATAACTGGCCTTCGGTCACAGTTTTTGCCAAAGATGAGGAAATGCAGCAAGGATTCCAGTAGGAAACTCACTGCCACGTCATATCCTTTATGTTGCATTTATGGGACTCTGGAAACACAAGGCCTTCAGTATATAATTTTTATTGTCTGATGAACCATATCAGATTCCTGCCCCTGCACTGGTTCTATATCATCCATACTACTTTTATAGTATGCAGACCTGAATGTCGTTTTGCACACTAAATATGGTGTAAACCAAACTGCATATTGCATTTTGCTGGCTCCCTGCTCCTAAGTGAGGACTTCAGTAAATGAGGGCACAGTATTCATGTGCTCAGGGAGGGTTCTGGGGAGGTATGGGCTGGATTTTACCTGACGTCGTTCTCTGAGAACCTCCTCTGTAAAAGCCCTTCTTCACCCTCCTCGTCTTGAGGCTCCACCTGCCCCCCCTCCCCTGCCTCTGCCCCATTGCCACCCTTGTCTTTATCGGTCCTGTCGCCTTCCTCCTCGACCACCTCGGCCAAACCCTCATCTCCATCTTTCGACTGGCTTTTGTCCTGCAGGGCTTGGGATCGACTGAAGAAACATGGGTGTGTGAATGAGAGGCATGCAAGACAGAGAAAGAAACGGGATCACAGACAGACAGACGGCATCTCGACGGAGGAATGGAATGATCTTCCACAAACAAAAGTGACATTGCCACAAACGTGCAAAACTGGGATGCAACTGAAGAGATGCACATCTCCACATGCTCCACAGACCTGCTGAAATGCTAGGAGAGAAAGTGTCACTGTAAATAACACTCAGAAGCTGCAGTCTGGTACCAGTCCCGGGCAAACCGCTGGGGCTCGTTAAACTGAGACTTCATTTGTTGTTTTAGCCAAACCTGCACTTCTTTGGGGACATGAAAAATGACAAAGCCCAGTTCGAACACTCTCAGCGACGAGGTCTGACCTGGCCCTCATTTACTGGTCTGCCCGTGACTAGCATGGCAGCTCTGCATGCGGGGGCCCACCTGATCTTGCGGTTGCCCCGAGGTCGCTCGGACTGGACGGACATGTAGCTGGCGCTGCTGAAGCGAGAAGCGCTGCTGGTCCTTGAAAGGGCGGACGCATCACTGACATCACTGTCCGACGACTTGGCGGAGAGGTTATCTGAGCCCCGATGACCATCACGTCCGGCCCTCTGCGAGATACACGCCACTTTAATACGCAGCACTGTACTACTCATTTTTTTTTGCAGCAACTGATTAACAAGTTTTTAAAATTTGAAGCTCAGAGTAAGCTTTTCCTTAATTCACTTTAGAAGGATGCATCCGCTGGATAATATATGTTTAAATTCGGGATTTCAGGACTTCCAGTGCAGATCTCAAGGGCAAGACCTAATTCATCTTTGTCTGATGGGTACCCAGAGTACAGTGCAAATAATGACATCACTGAGAAGACAACAATAAAGAGCCGAGAGAAAAGTTGCTCTTCCAATTAACCAGTTTAATTAAAGAATTAAACACGTACGTGACATCAGTTCACACAGTGCCCACATTATTCTTAAAATGCATTTAACTTATGTAATACGATATTAAGTGGTGGTGCAATGCTTAGTGTAGATAATGAAAATCCAGTGTGAGAGCGCCCCCAAGAGGCAGGGAGGCTACCAAATCCTTAGAGGGTGATACACTGCAATTTCCCAGTCTGCCTGTGTGCCAACAAAGGCCTTCTCTCACCGGCCCCATCCAGCGACGTGCAGTGCCAATGCGTAACGCATGGGGTTTAACGCCCCATTATACAAGGGGAGGCCCCGACTTGCCTGCTCCAGCCGTGAATCAGAACCGGCAACCTGCTTGTACTTGTTCATCTTCACCTGCCGAGCACGCTCCTCCACATCCATGGCACCTGGGGGGGGGGTCAGAAGCAGGAGGAGGGTGACAAAGGGCCCGCGGGGCCACCTACGTTGGGATGGAGCGCTCGGACCCCCGAGAGGGGAGCCAAAGCTGGCTTTCCTTCTACCAAGTCCCTCAAACTGAATCTGCCACTTAGATCTGACCTCACTTGAGGTTGAGGGTATGAAACACACTGTCTGAATGGTAAGAGGAACAACCTCCAGACTCTGGAGATCTCACCCTGGCCTGGATTGACAGGCATTACAGCTCTATGGTCAGTACTTGATCTCTGACCTCTGACATCACATCACACAGGTCAACACAGGTCAGTGTAAGCCACTGGCAATTTTCTGAGATTAGAAATCAAAGAGTCCACCAGACGTGAGCTAAGCATGGGTCCAGCCCGGCTCTCAGAGCAGAGAGCTTTTCCAAAGTGAAGGTATCATGCAGCAGATCAGAAGGGTTCAGCAACCACTCTGTATCTTTCTACTTCGGCAATTTTTAGTCACCAAGAAGGATCGTTTCACAAAACTGTTGCAAAAATGGGGACAGAAGACATCCCCACAGGAAACTCAGAAATAATTTCCTTTCTTTTATGTTTTAGACCAATGCAGAGTTAAGCAAGTGACACACTTAACCCACCCGCACTGTTACAAAGGGACTTTGTGTGCTTTTGCCAAAGTAACAACTTTTGATATGAAAGTACCCCGTGACCGACTAGAACTTAGGGTTAGTAAATGTCCAAGTCTAGAAAGATGCGTAGCTGTCGTAAAAACATCACCAGCAGCAGAATGACTGACAGGAAATGCTAGCAATGACCACCTGTTTACGGACGTTCATCACATTCGGCCACGAATTATGGCTTGCGCTGTTTCACAGCATAGAGGTCAATTTTATCACAGGAATTCAAGGCACAGCAAACTGTACCCTTACACCAATCTTTCTGGCTAATATGAAGCTGTGTTTGTTTGTACTAGGGTCGGGGCCATTCTGGAATGCACTTATCAATTCCAATCCAAATCAGGAATTGGAACTGGAGTTGGGATCGGAAAAAAAAAACTGTGGGGAACCGAATTGGAATTTAATAAAAAATTTCGGGGAGACTTAAATTCCAACTCCTGTTCCATTTCCTGATTTAGATTAATTCATTCCAGAACGGCATCAATCCCGGTTTGTACCGCAACAAAAAAATCTACTATTCCTGTTCATTTCAGCCTCTCACCAACACATTTCACATGTTGTGTATCAATCCTCAAAACTACAGAAAAACACAGAATCCTTTTCATAAGAGGTTTGCTCTCTGGTGCTTTGTTTTTACCCTCATTTTACTATATTTTAATGATTGCGGGAGAATTTACAAAACGCTTGTGTACATTTAGTTGCTTAGATGATATTTTTATCCGAAGCGAGTTGCCGTTTGCAAACATTGACACAGCTGGACTTGTTTACTGTTCTACATTGGGTTGGTTAATCAGCTCGGCTGTGCTACCTTGCGCTCCCCCAGGCCCAGCTCCAGACCTAAACTGTACTGGGCGCCACCCTGCAGGCTGTGTCAACCTGCCAGAGACAGAGCATCACACTAGGGGCTTATTATCACCCCGCCACCTCGTTCTACTCACTACTGGGGAACCCGGGGGGGGGGCCTACCTGCATCTCCATTCTCTGGTTCCACCTCCTCTCTCTCCACTTTTTTTATGATGGAGAAGGAAAAGTGAGAAGGAAATCAAAACACAGCAATGAAAAACCAAAAAGCTCATGAATAGCATGTAACGCCAGCTACCCTCATCAGTTCCTGTCCTCTTCTGGCCTACATCCATCAGTTCCTGTCCTCTCCTGGCCTACACCCATCAGTTCCTGTCCTCTCCTGGCCTACATCCATCAGTTCCTGTCCTCTCCTGGCCTACACCCATCAGTTCCTGTCCTCTCCTGGCCTACACCCATCAGTTCCTGTC
>JABFEA020000050.1:5003491-5017191 GCA_019775915.2 Cyphomyrus plagiostoma | reverse complement strand
CCTCGGACGGGGAGGGGGGGGTCAGCGGCCACCGCGGTCTCAATGGCAGAGCACAGATTAGACACCAGAAAAGCTGCAGATGAAGGACAACAGTGCAAATCAACAAACGGGAAAAGAACAAAAGGGGGATGCTGTTAGACCATCAAACCAACTGTGTTAGTTAAAGGAAAACAATGGCAGGCGGCGTCACACCATTATATCCGAGCAGAATATAAGTAGTGTGTCTAAAACAAAAGTCAGTTAATATCCACTCCCTCGTCTACAGATGGAACCCAAGGTAGACCCCCCACCCCACCCCAGGAAGAAATTTGGAAGGTGAGTGAAGAGCTCTGGAGAAGGAGATGAGGCTGGACTGATGGGTCACCTCAGTAAAGCAGGTGAGGGAGGGGCGGATCTTCCGGACGGTAAGGATGGCATGGACCTCATGAAGCTCGAGTCGGAGCGCTCGGTGGACCGTGAGCGGGGAGCGGGCCGCTCCAGCGTGGGCCTCTGGTCCGCGGACCTGGACCTGTGATACTCATGCCTGTCCAGCGCTCGGTACGTCCTGCAATGTTAGTCAGAGAAGCCACTCAGCATGGCCACTCGGCAGCAGGAAGTTGACTCGGGGGCAGGGCATTGTGGGTAAGGGGGACATTAGCTAGGATTATGGTACACATGAAGGCACCTGCAACTCGTACGGTCACAGGAGAGGCGTAATGTCCCTGTAGAGGAGAGAATATGCTGGTTAAACTGTGCAACACAGATTTGGGATCAGTCCATCCATAACTCAGCAGGGCCGGGTGTCACTGCTAGGCATCTCCAGAACAGTCTGCCATCAGGGGACTCATTCAGTACACCGGAGAAAGACCAACAAAACAGGAAGCATGCTTTGGCACATGGAGATGTCCAGGCTTTGGATGGGTCTGTCAGAGACCAAGGAGCCCTACGGATCTGTGAGCGTGAAAGAAAAAATATGGCACTGGTCCACAGGGTGGCGCTGTACTAGATTCACAACAACCAGATTATCAGAAGAAATAAGAAATACACATTTGTAGGATACAAAGAGCTTTTCTCCGCAAACAGGAAACAGTTCAATTCCATGTTAGTTGTGCTAGATGGCCACTGCACTGAATCTTATACCAGCCGAGATGTTTCTGTTGTGACTTTCCTGTCCCAGAATGCCATGCCACGGAAGGGAGGAGAAGAGCATATAATGATTCGTGATTGAATGATCATGGAGCAGCATGGAGACTCCATACTTTTGTGGATTATGTATTTGTTGGCCCGTTCACTATTCAAAGATCAGTAAAGATGCAGCAGCAACAGTCATCGCCAGTCCAAGACCACGTGGAGCCTTAGTCAAGCCCCATCACCAGGACCTCCCCCCTGCCAGCAAGCTTCACCATCGGTGCCCCCCACAGCTTCAAGGACCACCATCCCATCCAAGATACAGTGAAATCAGCTGGCTAAGTCAGCGACCCCTCAGAAGATGGTACTCTAGCTGGCCGCCTATGAGTTGATCAGCACTGGCACCAGAGCAGTATGATTCACTGGAGTCTCTAATGATGCAGAGTGAGAGAGAACCCCTCAGCGGCCATCCAGTGCACATCCAGTGCCCTTCCAGTGGTCACACCAACAAAGCTATACTTGTACTAGCAGAAAGGAGAAGGGTTGATGTGCTCTAGGTTTTTTATTGTCTATTGTAGATATAGATTATATAAACACCAGGAGAACAATAATGTATTAAAGGATCCCTTCTGACTAGAGAACTACACAACATAATCTACTCCAGGGGTAGGCAGACCTGATCCTGGAGTGCTGGTATCCATCCTACCTGCTCTATGATGAACCTCACCTGATCTCAGGCAGATAGTAACTCATCAGGTAGGATAGAAAACCTTCTGGATACCAGCACTCCAGGATCAGAGGTACTTACCCATGGTCTACTCTACTGAATGGTAACTGATTACCTCTTCTCCTCCTCCAGGGCCACTGGTGTAGATGGAAATGCTAGTATTTGGTCCTCTCTTTGAAGAATAAAAATGCAAGATTCAGAAAAAAACTACTTTTTTTTTTTTTTACGGTGACACAGCCGACAGCTAACATGGCTCTACTGCTTGATGACCTACTAAAGAGTAAGTATTTGTTTGTCTAAGTGAGTGAGGTTGTTTGTTAATTTGGTAACACTTCACTTGTGGGAGCACAAATAACACAGTCCTATGTTTTTACTTATGTATTAATTAACCACAAACCAAGTCTTAGTTAGATAGTGATCTCATGTTAATTCATCATTAATGAATCGTGGCATTTTTTTTATCTTAAGATATTACTATATTTGTTACTGGTAACAGTGTAAACATTTGTGAACTTCTGAAAGAACAAGTAATGGATTACACAAGTGAAATAGTGATCATCATTAATCATTAATGAATCATGACACTTATCTCAAGTAGCTACTATATTTGTTCATGATTGGTACTTCAGTAGTAACTGAGTAAGTACTAAGTATTTATGCCCCCTGAAAGTGTTACCATTAATCCAATACTCTCTACAAGCAGGAGTAATTAGCACAGTGAATGCAGAGTCATACTGCTGTGTAGATTCGTTGGACCATCTCGCAGTCCATGCCAGCTCCATGTGATGCTACATCTACCATCATGCAGAGCTAGGAGAGGCCTGCTCTGCGCCACGTACCTCTCTGTGTCCGTGGACAGCTGTATCTCTATGCGTGGGCACTTCCTGCTAAACAAACCAAGCCCTGCATTTAGACGCCTGTTCACAACATATCACAGTTACTTCCTGTGCTAAATGCAGATCTCTGAGTCCACCATTCCTCATCAGAGCATCCTCTGGGTAAGAAATTGATAAGCTGCTTTATATACATCCTTTTATTCATCTTCTGTTTAGCTCTTTTTTTACCCTAATACCCCCCTTTAACATTAACATTTTTTTCTCTTAATTCTCCTTTGCGAAGTCTCAGGCATGGGCTAGTTTGCCATTTCCCTGCCAGTCTTACAGGTATAACTGTGCATGTAATGAATTGTCAGGGTCCTGCCTTGTCACTGTTCGCCCCTTTCTTAGTGTTTGTGTCTTTTGTGATTTGTGAATTGACCCACACCTGCTTGACCCACAACTCCCCTAGTCTTTAGTGTTTATTTGCTTGTAATTGGCTCAAACCTGTCCCTCGCCTTGCCCTCGTTGCCTGTGTATATATGTGCCTGTCCTTGCCCTTGCTCTTCAATTGGTCATTGATCTTGCAGCTGTTGTTACTATGATTGTTCCCTGCCTTCATTTTTGTCAATTACCTGCTTTGTTTTAGAGCCCCTGTGGTCCCTTTTGTTTTTTTTTTGTTTTTTTTTAGGTAAAATAAAGTCCCTTGTTTCAACCACTAAATGGATCTTCCTTTCCTTTACTCCTTCACCATTCCCCACTGTAACACAAGTAAAATCCTGAACCCTTATATAACCCATGTTAATCCCAACAAGGTGGACGTACGGTCTATGCTTCACACACCTTCTAACTGAGAGTACAGAGCACCTAAGGTATAGCCTCTAATCCAGTGGTGGCCAATCTTATCTGCAAAGGCCCGCTGTATATGCAGGTCTTTGGGGTAACTTTTAGGTCAGCTGTTCAAACCCAGGTGTGAGGACTCCTCAGCCAATCAGTCCTCTAATTAGTAATATAATATGGGAGCTGCAGTGAAAACCCGCACACACACCGGCCCTTTGCAAATATGATTGGCCACCCCTGCACTAATGCATGCTCAACCTCCATCCTCTAAGAGAGGCACGTGGCCACTGCCACCAAACCGCACTACTGCTCACCTGGAGTCCTCACACGTCCCATTTGGGACAGGGTTAGGACCATTGTGATACCTTTAGAGAGAGAGAGAGGAACATCAAAGGAGGAAATGGGTGCATGTAACTTCTCTCCAAGACGAAACTAAGCACAAAAATATCTAATGCACAGACCACACAGACATTGATGGCATCTTAAATGCACCAACATGGAGATGCTGTCCGTTGTCCATAATTTACACGTCTACCTTCCTGGGCCAGAATCCCAACGATGGTTCCAGCTAATCTAAATCAGTATCTGCAGACTACACTAAAATCTGCCCTCTAAAGGAGGCTTCCTTCGGATGAGGCACCTTTCAGGAGGGTCATACAGGTCGTTGTAGACCACAGAAGATCTTCTCTCTTGTATAATCCTCCTGATCAAGAGACAAAAAGCAAAACCCCAATCTTAGCCATCCTGTGACACTGCTGCCGTCATCTACACCTCTAAATAAAACCCTAAATGCTACCCATTACTAAATACTATCCTATACTACTCCCACCAGAACTCTATTTCACTCCTAATCCAGCCTTAACCCGCAGAGCTGAAAATCAGGATGCAAGCAGCTTCATAGCACCTACAATGCCTGTTACTGTCCCTTTGCACAAAGACACATGGCTTGCTCTTATCGACAGGTATCAGCAGAATTTATCTCCAGTAACCAAAGCTTCCCAGTTGCCATGAGTCCTGAAGGCACGCAATGGCACAGGGATCTGGGGTGAGGTTCCCGAAGCCTTCTTAATGCGGCGTCGTTCGTAAGTTCTGTGCTAAAAGACGGAACTTACAAATGATGTAATGTTAAGAAGGCTCAGGGAAACTCACCCCTGATTGGTCAAAAAGAGGCTGAGTGGGACAGAGTGGAAACTGGTAGGTCACACAGTGAATGGGAGGGAAGACCTGCAGTCCACTAACCAAACTCCAAAGTCACCCCACAGACTTACGTCTGTATTGCCCAGATGGGAGATTGGTAAGGACACCTGGTGCTGACACCTAATGTTAGCCAGCAAGTAGGAGACGTCACACAGCATCACCAGCCATAATAGATGATCTACAAAGCAGCACGATTCAGAGCAGAGTGCCGCAACAACCAGGACGGACTGCTACCTCTGCAGGTCACCGTACGCCCCATCCGAACAGGTGCGGGACACCCTAGCAGAACGCAGTGACCTGACCGCATCCTCTCGATAGATGGGGTGCATGACATCTGCGCTGCTGCTGCTGCCAAAAAGATTTCAGATCTGGTCAGTTTTTAAGGGAGAAACGAATGATATGCATGAATGTGTGACAGGTGATGGACCCGGCGCTGGACGCTCAGGGGTGGCAGAGTCATTACTCTCCCCCCCAAAATACAAAAGTCAGGGCAGCTAAAAAACGAGGGATACAAAGGACAAACAAAAGGGTAAGAGGCCTAATAGAGCCAAAGCACCAGCACCCTGAAACTGCGGGGCAAGGCGGAACCTTCCATAACACATTCAAAGGTTCAGCTGCTACTTCTGTTTTGGAAAACAATGAGGAGATAGTCCGACAGGACACAACAGCAACGGCGACTAGCGGCTTTTTGACACCAATCATGCAGTGGTGTGCCGTCGAGATCTTAGACACGATGCAATAAATGCTCCACAAGCCCTCGCAGTTCCAGGGAGCACAAAATCACAGAAGCAAACCACGCACACCCCTTACCTGGTCCACGAGGGACGCGGAGAACACAAAGACAAGTGCGTTAGAAACTCTGGTGGTTATTTATCCTCCGACAGAGAATCAAATATTTCCAGAAAGCAGATGATTGGACTGGGATGTCAATGGCAATGACAGCAGACTGGGGGGCTCAGGCTGGAGATAAAGATGGATAGGTGGGGTTGCAGCCATAGCCCAGGTGATGTTCATGGGAATGGAAAGCATGTACTTTGATTGGAGTACATGCTATGTAGTTTGGCTTGAGTACGGCTTTATGCTGGATGATTTATTTGCCACACTGATTAAAGTAACGGGGCTTATAAAAGCATTCTGGGCCCCCGGCTCAAGAAAAGCCCAAAAAGTTCAAATTGCCCTGATGCCGCAGGTTCAGAGGCGTCAATGCCATTGAGTGCAGTTGCAAGAGGGACGGGGCTGGTTGGTGTGAGACCTCAAACGGGCCTGGGGGGGTGGGGGCCACAGACAAGCACTCGCACACTGACTGCAGGGCGACATCTACCTGGGGTCCTGCGGATGATGATAGACAGGCTGTCTGTGCCTGGACCGAGGAGGGAGCGTGAGATAGTGGCTGCAACAGAGAGATGGTGAGGAGAGGCATTAAGCACACGGGTTCGGAGAGGGCGGTCCCTGGGGGTGGGGCCAGCATGAGGTAAAGGGGCAGCTGAGGGACAGAGCCAGTGTGAGGAGTGTGGTTACTGTGAGGGGTGGGGCCAGCATGAGGGGTGGAGTAAACCTCTATGCCTGAGAAGAGGTCACCAGAGTGCTGTGTGGGCAACATTCTGCAAGAGGTATTGACGCCATAAGGGGCACAGCCAAGGTATGGGTCCGAGTGAAGCCACTTCTCACAAGCAGTGGAGTTAAGGTGATGAACATATGAGAGAGGAACACCCTGGCTCTGAGTAACTTCTCTAACAGCGTGACATACAGGTCATTCTCCAATGATCTAATATGGTCACGTGACATCAATGCGTGATGTTTGAATAGATGTTGGGGGTGAGGAGCTGTGATGGTCAAATGAACATCCAGGTGACTTTAAGGAAGGAGACCTGAGTGGTTAACAGCCTGACAAGGGCATGTAGGAACTTAGTGCAGTGTCAGAGCGGCCATATCAGTGACCTCTGACCCTGGAGAAACGCCTGGAAGATATAGAAGGTGCATGTTGACATGTTAGCATCCGGACATGTCCTCCTATAGCTGCCATGAGGTCATGAAATTCCCCGTGAAGAAAGTAATAACGGCTGAAACAGGTCTTTTACGGTTTGTTGGGGGGAGCGTGTGTGCTGGGGACTTTACCTGTCTGGGGAATAGCGGTCTTCTGCTAGGCGATGCCGGTCCACACGACTCGTGGTATTAAACTGCGATGGGCCACCGCGGGAGTCATGGTCCAAACTCCGGCTGTGGGGCACAGGACCACATCCACAGTGGTCCTTTTCATCTCACTAACATCTTACCGATGCTACAGGTGCTCAGAAACTGAGCTGGTTACCTTCGGCTACTGATGAGGGGTCCAGCTCTCACAGGAGAGACCGGAAAAATCTGACGCCCCCAAGGGCTGCTCACCTGTGGGGCGGTGGGACGCTGGGCGACCGTGACCGAACCCGGTTCATTTCCGCCGATCGTGAGGAGTGGTTGGATGACATCACCTGTTCGGGAACGGACAGTGTGGAACTGCGGAGGTCCCTTCCGTTGTGTCTGTAGTCTGGGGAGAGAAACGAGGCAGGGAATGCTGGGTAAAAGAGAATGTGTGCACCAGCTCTGAGAGCTGGGAATGCTGGGTAAGAGAGTCCATGTGTGCCAACTGTGACAGCAGGGAATGCTGGGTAAGTGAATCCATGTGCACTGGCTGGGAGAGCAGGGAATGCTGGGTAAATAGTTGTGGAATATCCCAGCTACTCCTGTTTGCTGGTCAACCTCTTCCTCTTTTACCTTCAACTTTTCCAAGCACCATGGTCTTCTCATAATATTCCCAGAGCAAGATGCCATTTGTGCTTTAAAAGAAAGTTTGGGCTCAGTTTTATCAGGAATCCATTTGTTCAACTTCCTTGAATCCAGTGTTTTCTTGAAAGTCTTTGCTACTACCATTATTCAACAGTGTCAATCACCTGCCTTTTCTGCTTCTTCACTGGCCAGACTTCACATCAATAAAGATGTGAAATCATCTTTGTTCTTACAAATACTTCACTGCATTTGATTTTTTTCACTATGTCCATCATCATGCAAAGTTATACAAAGATAAAGAGTATTAACTTCACTCATGAGAGAAAACTAGGATTTGTAGTCGATCACAGATCAGTAACAGTGTTCAGGCTGCACCCTGCCTGATGACATATACTTGCCATGAAAGACCCTGTTTCACTGTAACACTGACTAGATTAGCAGTTCTTGAAAATTAGTGGTTGACATAAGTGGCTTGTTGATTACATCAAATGATCTGGAAACAGCTGCTTGCTCTCCCTTCAGGTGACTGAATGCTCCACTACGGCTGAAATGTCAGCGTAAGGTCAGTAATGTCTCACACAGTGTGCGACGGGAATCTTACCCAACACGACGCCGATGCCATCCTCACAATCGTAGTCAGAGATTTCACTGTCACTGACTCGCTGCGACCCTGGGACAGGCAGAGGGGAGATCCAATACCGTCAGCAAGGAGCGGCGAAGGTGGTACACTCACTGCAAACAGCCAATCGGCACACGGGGGCTGAGACCGACAGCCAATCACAACAAAATCATCACGGCAACAGGAGGGACCTCTGTCAGCTGCTGTTCACCACGGCTGTACATGTAAAAGTTACACGTGTGGCTTTGTGTGGTGTACATATGTAACCGGCTTCATCAGAGGTGCTCAATCCATGTAAACCGAGATAAAAAGCAGCATCACAGAGTAGGTGCAGTTTATTTAAGCACAGAGAGAGTCTCTTAGTACAGGAAGAGCACGGTGTAGCTACACTGGTTGGGGAGTTGGGGACACTTCAGACATGTACTGACAGAGTATCAAAGCACCATCCTTTCAGTGGGTCAGGATGCAAAGCAGAGGCAGCTCTGGGCTAGAATTTGGGGAGGACGAGGGCAAACGTGGGGAAGGGGGGGGGGTAGGCTGTGAAACACCCGGAACGTTACCTGAGTTGTACATATAAGGAGCTTTATCTGTAAAGATAAAAGGAGTAGCGAGAGTAAGAAAATCGGAGGGACACAGATAAGCTCTGCTTCTTTCAACGGCAAAAACTCAACACGAGGCCTAAACGCATACGCAAACAATCGTTTCCCTTCTCCAACTCTCCAGGTAAAACACTTTGTCCTTTTTTCCGGAAGGGGCCACAGCACGGATGCTCGGCGAGGCGCCCAGCAGTACTTAATGCACTCATGCAGTTACTGGCAAGGAACTGCGGGCAAGAAGCTGTCGCCATGACTCGCTAGGACTGCCGCAGGACACGCCGTGAGAGACTCGATCTCCCGCAGGGTCCCCAACGCGCGCTGTTAATGCGACGGGCTGCGACGGGCTGCGACGTACTCTGCAGCCTGCGGGTGGGACTCCCTCCCTGCGTCAGCCTGCGCTGCAGGTACGGTGACGCGTTGGGCAGCGGCATCGATGACACGTCGTGCGTCTGCAGCTTGTACCAGTGCGGCTGGTCATCCAGGAGCGCCGTCTCCAGCTCGATCAGGATCTGCGGACAGCAGAGGAGGGCCGGCTCTGCAAGGGCTTATGGGTAATTGTGACAGAACTTTGCAAAAGCTAAAGCTTAAAAGGAGATGAAAACATTTAACATGCATCACAAAAACACTAAAACTGGCAGACCATTTGGCTACGGAATGGGAGGGAGGGTTTAGTGGGGGGGGGTGGGGGGTGTGGAACTGAGTATGTATACAGATGCGTGTGACGCACAGCAGCGACGAGCACGGGGATTCCCTACCTCTCCCAGAAACTCACTCTCCTCCTCGCGAGCGCACGCCTGGTCCCAGACTGTGACCTCCAGCATCCGCTCGCGGAATTCCCGCCGGTGCACCGGCGAGTACATGAACGTCTGGGTCCAACGCGGGTCCTGCGACTTCTTCACCGTTTTCGTCCTCCTCTTGCTCTTATCACTGGAGAATCAAGTAACAAAACACTCCACTCAGTGTGACATTTCCAAGGCATAGGTTTGTGCTCGCCTTGGGAGCGATTACAGGCGAGTGGATAGTGCCTCCTAGATGCAAGCTGGCGTGTGAGTGGCCTGTGTCACCAGCAGAAAGACAGCTTAGCATTTCCACTAGGTTACATCCCAGAGGAATGACAACCACTGAACCAATGAACCCAAATATGTCACGGATGATGCGCAGCTTGTCATAGAACTTTCTGGAACTGGCATCTCCAGCTTCCTCACTTGCCTTCTGTCAGGGAGGAAGTAAATCTTAACGTAGGGGTTTCTGGGCCTGCCGTCCTCCCTTGAGGGAAGGTCTTTGGCCCCCAGGATCGTGACGATGAGCTGATGGCCAACCTTGTCATACCACAGCTTTACCTGCAGAACAAGACAAGCATCCCCACAGGGTCATGGCGTGATGCAGGAGGTAGAGGGTCACCTGATGGTCAGCTGGGGGGGGGCTATGGCTGTTTCCTAACCACTCAACATCAACAATACATTACCTCACATAATTTCAGTCCATCAGTGACAGGATTATGACAAAACAAATGAGCAGCATTGGCAGCTCTCTTATTGTGAAAATCACTGGTGATAGATCTCTACCCCGACCCCAAAACTCCCAGCTGCCAGGTATGTAAGACAGAGGGGCCCAATCTGTAGTGCCAGACCTTAACAAGATCAAAATGAAAATCAGTCAGGTCACAATCACAGGAAGCAAGCACACGATGCAAACCAAGCAGGAGTAACCTCACCGCATCCTCCACGACATAGTACCACACCATCAAGCTCCTACAACTACTGACAGAGAAGAAGAGGCAAGTGTGACCTCACAGGTCATGTGACGACGAGCTCACAGACATGTGACGTAGCAGATGGGACACCTCCCAAGACAGTAGCAGCTCTGAGGCCATCTGCATAGTGAGGGACATTAAAGACTCTGCTAGGTCTTAAAACATGCAGCAAACCGCAAAAGACCAGGTACGAAATCGGGGCCACACGCTTTAGGGGTTGGGGTCAAGGGTCAAACAAATTGTACCACAGTGCCTGTCATACTGGACTCATGGTGCAGTGGGTAGCTGGAGGTCAACGCCATTGTGTGAAAAGAAAAATTGACCTATAACACCTTAAGTAAGGCCTGTTTTGGTCCCAGTGGAATGGAATGTGTATACAGATGGGTTCCCTGTGGGTGTGTGTGTTTGTTAATCACTTAATTGCTCCACAAACGAGCTGCGATACTGAAAAGGAATAGTAAGCTGCAGCCACTTGACTGAAACCACATCCACCTCCCCTTTGAACTTCACACACACGGTTAACAGGAGCACAGTTATGAACTTTTCTGTTTTTCAGATACAGAGATGGGGAGTGCCGGATCTGCATGTGTGGCTCCCCCCATCCGTCATAAAGGACTTTGTGTCATGGTCTGGGCCTGCGCCCCTGGTGCTCCCTGCCACCACTTGTTTCTTCAAAGCCGTCCTTTCAGCTTTACGGCTGACTGGGCAGCCCTTCACCCTTCAGAGGGATAATGAGCCAAAAGACGCCACAAGACCGATGAAGAAAGAAAGTGAAGGAAGGAAGAAGAACTCCAGCTAATGACCTCGGCCTCCAGACCAGTGCAGCAAGGCCCCAAGCCCCCTATTTCTCTGGGAGCTGCTGCAGAAGATCTGCGAGGTCATGGCAGGTGATCTCCTGCAGAAGCTTGATCAGCAAATGCCTTATGTTTTGAAGGTGGCATCAAGGTATATGGGAGCAGTTTTATGGAATCTGATAGATTCCTGCCCTGGTGTTTTGCTTTGTAATGCGATGTAAAGCATAGTGAAAATCCAGACTTTCACCTGCTCCCACCTGCTGGCGATGGGTCTGCGTGTTTCTGCTGTTAACACAGAGGGTGTAAGAGTTGCTTTTCTTCTGTTAAAATAGGAAAGGACATGTGATATTATCCCCAGACACCTCCAGCTGTTAGCCTCTGCATGGTGTTCTGCTCGGGGGTTTTGGACCAGCATCTCCTTCCCAGAGAGCATGCCTGCTCCGTAAACAGTGGGGGCAGGTTCTCCACAGATCCCCGGTCCCCAGAAGGCGTGAGTAACCCACTGGTTTAGCCATTAACCAGAGATCACTAACTACCAACACTAGCATGTCGCCCATAACATTAAGAGGTACAATTTGTTTACTGAGCACAAACGATTAGATTCACTTTCCTGGAAAATGCAGTCCTTAAAAGAGGGACAGTAAACGTTACATACCTTTTCACTGTAACATGGAACCCAGCTATTGTTTTGAAAATCCAAGAATATCCCATTCAAAGTATTTACATCCCAACTTGCAAGGGAGATTTTCATTCATTAAAAAAATCACCACACCACCAGTCAAAAGTACTGAGATTCTGCATGTTAGATTTGCATGTCACTCACTTAACATTTGCGAAAAATGAAATCAGTATTCTTTAATCTCCCTCCCATGTAAATTTATAATATGTTCACCATTTGAGTACCTTGATTAGCAAGTAAATGCCATATATTCGATTCATCAAAGTAACTTAGCAGTTAAACCAGCAGAGTAAACCTGACACATTCTTGCAACAAGGGACATTCAAACATGGGATGAAACAGGTAACTAGTGCATTTCAAGTTAAAATATAGCCTTTAATTTGACGATGCCATCAACCATTAAAAGGATGCCAGACTTCCACTGTTACAGTGTCTATGATATAAAAGAAACTTGTTTTATTTGACTAATATTTTCATTTATAATTGTTCATTCAACTATGCAGTGCTTAACAAGAATAAAAAACCTGCAGTTCATGAAAAAAAGTGGTAAAAACCTGTGGCGTATAAAAGTTTTAGACTGGTGGTGTGCATGCAATGTAGTTAAAATTCGGAGATGAAGTAGATTAAGGGGCCGGCAGGCTGGCGTTTCATGTTACATGGGAAAGCGTGAGTACATTCGTCCCAGGCGACTTCACAAGCTGTTTAAGGAGACAGCTGACCCCGGGGTCCCCAGAGTAGAGCTCCCCCTGCCACCACAGCCGGCTGTCTCCCCGAACTGCTGTCTTCAGATCGGGTGGCCGGTCCGTCATGCAGATCATCCAAGCAAACCGACAGCGACGACAGCAAATACCAGACAGCACCACACTCAGACTAGGGGGGGTAACGGCTACCGCCATTTCCCCACTATGCATTTTCCAAAAAATGCAAAGGTGAAAGAGAGAGATAGAGAGAGAGACAGAGAGAGAGACGGAAATGGGGAGAGGCACGAGAGGAGAGACTCCCGTCAGTCAGATAGACGCTGTTACCTGGACCCTAGGGAGACAAGGCGTGCCTCTTCTGCTAAGGCTTTGGCTCTGGGTATGCAAAATTAAAAAAGAAACATAGAATAAAACAAAAGTGGATGGGACCGGGGCAGGCAAGTATAAGGCAGCCCAGGAGTGGCCTACCCCTCTCTTATACAACAGCCATGAACAGCTGCTGGAATGTACCATCATATGGGGGGGCAGCAATAAATAAATAAATTGAACTAGCAGTTACTGATGAAGGAAGGGACCAGTTCAATGCAGGTCTCACATACTGAATACATAACTACCTACATCACGGGTACCGCAACACACATGGAAACAGTATCTCAGTAACACACTCAGTCTGAGACAGTTTTCCAGCAAGAATCAACAATCATGAATTTTTATTCCCATTGTATACACATCTGGAGACAGTATCTCACCAACATACTCAGCTGGAGACAGTATCCAGGCAACACACTCATTCAGAGACAGTATCTCAGCAACACACTCATCTGGAGACAGTATCTCAGCAACACGCTCATCTGGGGACAGTATCTCAGCAACACACTCATCTGGAGACAGTATCTCAGCAACACGCTCATCTGGAGACAGTATCTCAGCAACACGCTCATCTGGAGACAGTATCTCAGCAAACACACTCATCTGGAGACAGTATCTCAGAAACACGTTCATCTGGAGACAGTATCTCAGAAACACGTTCATCTGGAGACAGTATCTCAGCAACACGCTCATCTGGAGACAGTATCTCAGCAACACGCTCATCTGGAGACAGTATCTCAGCAACA
>JABFEA020000050.1:4971375-4990853 GCA_019775915.2 Cyphomyrus plagiostoma | reverse complement strand
CCAGCCCCCCCCCCCCCCCCCCTTCTAACAGCACCTCCATAAACGGCTGGCTCATTTTCACATGCTAATATGTAAGGTGTGAGAGGCTGCAGATGACACTCCAGACGCCTCCTGCTCTGAGCCTTGGAGACACATGGAGGAGACCGTGGTTTAAAACGCCACGATTATTCCAACTTAGATTCTCACGCGGACGTACACGATCTATGTAAAACACCTCAGCCCCACAAACCTGAACGTAGAAATAGTGATTGTTATTTAACATACATATAATAATAAAGCGTATCCCATTGCCAGAGAACAACCAGGACAGAAATAGGAAACCAGAGTAGAGCAGCAATGCGTTATTAATCCCCCTGTGGAAATTCTCATTTCCCAGTCTTGTTCTCTAGGTGACACATATATGCAAGGGCAGCACACTTAGGGTTACAGTAAAGGGCCAGCAATCTTTGTGACTTCTAGGGAGCTGGGGGATAGCAGCCTTGCTCATGGACCCATGCACACGAGACCTGCTGCCAAGGCTGGTCTGGAACGGGCGGCCGTGAGCGCAGGCTCCGAGGCATAGCCCACCGAATGGCCCCAACACATGACAGCTTATTTAATACAATTTAAAGTCACCAGTGGATATGACTACAGGAGGAGACCCACATGTGGGAGGTCGTGTGATCTATACCCTCACACTCTGTTCACTAGAGCCACTTTTAAACCTGCATTTACTCACTTATTTACAATTGTGAATGCTGGCTAGCAAACTATTCGCCAATGACTTTTAAGTTAGATAAATATACATCAGAGCTTCCCCTCTCGCATGTCCCCCCATACCGTTTGCTGGGTTGGAGCTGCATCATCTGGCCAAGATGACAGTCATACACCGATACGCCTTGTCACTTAGGGGCATGACGCTGGCTCATGGAATTCACCTGAGCATCCACCAGCTCTGAGGCTGATCATCGAGAAGAATCACACTGAGCAATAATGACACAGCCCACCTGAGGCTGGTCGAGAAGAACCAGCCAGCCCAAGGGATCGACCTGGCTGGGGCCCCTGAAGGAGTCACCATGAGGAGACCCTCCACACAAACCTGAACAACTAAAGCACCCATTCCAGACCCTCTCGCCTCCACAGTTTCTCACCTCTCGAGGGGAGATTCATCCAGACCAGTGTGTCTCAGCACAGAGCCGTTTTTGAGGGAATCCTGCCGGAGCGGCCCGGACGGCCGGCCTCTGTCCAGCGCCGACCCGTCTCCTGGCTGGCCCTGCAGCTTGGCCTTCTTCTGCTGTGGCACCTCCTCCAGCCGTTGTCCCCGGGGCCCCTCAGTGCTGCCCTGGAACTGAGCCCCACTGGAACCCCTGCTGTAGAACCAGGCCCCCGACTTGGTGAGGATTTCCTGCTGCTTTCGGCACAAGTTGCACACCCACATCACCTGCATACAAAGGGGTGAGTTTAGCCTCCAAATGGACAACTTGCTTGCATGTTGTAATCATTCACTGCAGTCATGCAAATACATTTAGAATAAAACATCAAGACTCTACAACCAGGAAAACAGATTAGGGACTATATCTTATCCCAGCATCCCCCAAGGGCCTGGCTGCCTCTATAATACCGTATGTGTGTTTAGGGAATCTGAAGGGCTGTCGAGTTTGAAACCAGAGCAGGTGGTGGCTTTCACAGCAAACAGGATGTTACCTAACCAGTGCACATGTCAGTGCTGAGGCCGGCAGACAGAAGAAGTCCTGGCTGTGATACTGTGACACTCCCAATAATACTTCAAACCACAATACTCCTAACGATACTGCAAACCACGCTACTTGTAACAATGCTTCAAATCATAATACTCCTGACAATATTCCAAACCACAATCTTGCTAACAATACTTCAAACCACTATACTCCCACCAATACTCCAGACTACGATACTCAAAATAACCCTCCAGACCACAACAATCCCAGTAATACTCTAAACTATAATACTCCCTACAATACTAAAATAATGATAATCCAAATGATACACTCAAACCACAACACTCTAAATGCACTTCAGCCTACGAGAATCTATTGGTATCAGTACTCAGCATTTTTATACATGGAAATGCCAGTTGTGGACTCTGACCACATCCACAAAGCAACAATGTCAGTCGAAGGAGAACAAGGTGAGTGATAACAGTCAGTACGACAGGCCACACTCAGGCATCAAGCCAGAAATAAGCGCATGCAGAATTCACAACTGCCCGGTATCGTGAGAATCGGCATTAACACACAAGGTCACGGCCCTTGGGCGAAGAGCCAGGACTGAATGGACAGCAAACTGATGGCTTTCTGACAGGGTGTGGACACTGTGACAGATTGCCACCTTTCTCCGCCTTTGGGAACAGTCAACCCATTAAACCCACATTAAGGCGGGAACAGAATCGCCGGGCGGAAATTAACCCTTCCCTTCCCCAACACCACAACAAGTGGAGCTCAGCTGGTCCAAGTGCATCTGTGCTCCTGGAATTATGACCCTGAAGGACCTGCTCCCGGGTTTGCAAGCCGACAGCAGAACTTCATCAAGTAGGGAGCCTCATGAAGCGGCGAGAGTGCACCCTGGAGACGACAGCCTCACTCTGTCACGCAACAGAGATGTACTGCACACAGAACTTGGGCCAGATAACAGGCCGAACACATAAGGGAATAATTCACAGGCATCGTGCTTCAGTAATAACCACATTTCACCAATTAAATGCGTCCATCTCAGCTCAACAGTAAAGTGAGAAACTCACTCTGGGCTGGATGATGAACAAAAACCAGCTGGCATGGAATGTAAATTAGGGACTATGTGGTGCAAGCATCAGATCACCGAAAGAGTAGAACGGAGGCTGAGGCCAGGCTTGAAGGCCTGGGCATGTTCAGGGGTGGGGTGAGGCTCAGCGAGTCAGGCTGCCATGCCTGTGACCAGAAAGTCATTGGTCCAAATCCCAGAGTCACCAGAGTGGTTTTACTGATGGGTCCTTGAGCAAAACCCTAAATCCTGAATTTCTCCACGGACTGGCTGAGCCTGCCTTCCCAAAATGTATGTCACCTTGGATAAAAGTGTCTGGTAAATATTTTAAATCTTCTGGGGCAAGTGAAAGGAGGGAAGGTCTCATATAAGTATCAACGATATCTCCCCCCCCCAACAATGCCTCAAAAAATAATAATTTAAAAATAATCATTGTACTATTAGCCAAACGTGCAGCAGCTGAGAACACTGCGGTTTTCATTTGGGCTTCAGGACCAGGATGAAGGTGACCAGCTAGATGCCTGAAGAGCAGGACCCATCAGCCAGGTGCGTGTGTGCGGTATCACCCCGGCGGTGTCACGGCGGGCGGGCTGGCCGTGTTCACGCCGTCTCACCCGCTCCACACGTGGCCCATGAAAATTTAATGGGCTGCTAATTTTAGATGGGAGCAGCTGAATGGACCACAGACACCTCCGGGTTTAAGATCCATGTTCGAAGACATCCATAATTAAGAAGTTAATGCTTATACCCAAGTAGGTACGCACCCCATCTGAGCCTTTACAGAGGTCACTGGTAAATGCCCTGTCAAATGAACTGTTAAAGAACGAATCCATTCATTGTTCATGAATATAAATCAACATCATTATCAGATTGCTCAATTTGCAGTTATAATTGTACCTAAAATAACATATTTTCCATTTATACAATCCTGCATTCATTTTATTAAAGATAGATTTCGAAGCTGTGATTGCAACTAGAAGCTTTATCAAATTAAACTGTGAAGGTAGTTGTTTACGTGTAAACGCAGTGTTCTGGCCTGAAATGGCCAGTTGTATTTTCATATCTAATCAGCCTAATTTTGATTTAGCCCGAATGTGGACATACAAAAAGTAGAAACTCATTATTGTATTATATTCTAAAAGGATTATATTCAGGTTGAAGTCAAGGCACCGCGTAGGTTACATTGAGTCTACAAATGCGTGCATTTCATGAAAAAACGCTTCATTTTTAAGTATGTGATAGCTCTTAAATTTCCCTGTTCCGATGCGTCAACAAATTATATTTGTGTGATCACTCATTCGCCCGTCAGAACAATACAAATGCATACAATAGTACGATCGCGTCCAATAATTTATGTATCAAACTATTTGCAAATTATTCTTATACTACTAAATACACAACGTTTTATGTGAAGACAATAATAAAGAGAACGAATGAAATAAGACAGAAAAAAACGAAATAATTGACACAACAAAAATCAGTTTTGTAATCGGATAAAAAAATCTGTATGGATGTCTCTATAGGATACATATTTATCATTGAAGCCCAGTTAAAAAAAACGATACATGCACGGTGTCCCGTTCTCACTGCATCTCCTTACATGATGATGCCGGCGGCTCCATGCTGCCTCCCCCGGGAGGGACCCCCGAGCTTCACCGCTGGCTGGGAGACGCTCAGTACCGCGGACAGCTCCAGACGCTTCTCACGGCTCTCAAAGCACAGTCACTCCAGCTCAAAGGAGGTCTGTATCACCCCTGACTACAATTCAGGCTCATAAGCAACTAAAATCGTAACTTTAACACTAGAAAATAATCCAGATGAAGGCACCTTGCAAGACTTTACGCATTGTTGCCTACTGATAAGCAATATATTGTAAGCACGAGGGAATGTAGTAATGTTTTCGCTATTTGTCTATTACTAGTTATGTCTTCATCTATAATAGATGGAGGCGTTACTAGTCTGCCACTGAAGCCAAGTGCAGCTCATTAAGATTGCAGAGCGTCCCTCGCAATGCCAAGCGATCCAGGTCCCCCAACAAAACGCCTGTGGACAGCAAGGTTTCCGCTCCACATCCACACGTAGAAGATGGAAGAAACACGGCCCATCAGAAATGAGGTGGGAGGGGGACGCGTGGACGTCTCGCTTCCACATTTCCACAACATTTATTGTGTTTCTGTTCCAGTTCCTTTTTGTCATTGTTAGATTCGTTTGATTTTTGTTCAGAAATTTGGTCAACCTGTTTTTAATGTGCACTGTAATTAAATTTTATTGATTGTAAACCATTCACTACGCCCAGAGAGAGAGAGGAGGGTGCCATCTATTTCTAAGATATAGCAGCGATTTTCTGAACTACACACGCAAGTTTGTCTTTCGTTTTCTATGATTTCACCCTTATGGGGACTCAGCTCCTAAGAAATACAGGGCGAAATCGCTAAATTGATTTAGAATAATAATTTTTCATTGGGGGCTAATACAAAAATAGGGTCTGGGGTATAAAATCAACTATATTGCACATGACATAAAATTGAAAATGAAAGCTAGCGAGTCTAGATGAAATTAGTCCGGGATGTAAATTCTGGATGATGCAGCCTGACGCAGGGTGACCACAGCACCTTCTCGTTTCTCAGGCCTGGAATCACAGAGCTGCCCTCTTTCCCTAATCCCTGATCAAACAACCTGCTTCTTTTACTGAATATATAGGCTGATCATAATTCTTCCATGTAAATCGGACTGGCACACTGATAACCGCTGACAAACAGATAATCTACCCGTTTGACAGACGCAAACAGCGCTAATGCAGCTGTCCAGACAGACAGTTATACTGCGCGGTGAGACAGGATGTTGCTCTCAACTGTAATCAAGCGCACAATCCTGAGGAATCTTACCCGGATAATTCAATAAATTCTCTTCTACATTTCCAGCTAATACGCGTTGTTTCTTACCACACATGAAGGTAGCAGGATTCCTGCACAATACAAATTAAAATTCACTCATTTGAATCCTGCATTATTGCAGTATGCGCAATATTCAGTGACTGACACTAAGGACTGAAATATTTATGGAAGTTCAAAGAACACGATCTCTCTCTAAGCACCGGATGGACAGAAAGCACTGCTTTACCAAGTGTGAAACGGGCCAGAACCGAACGGCGCTCCTTTCGAGAGGGAGCGACACCAACTGTGTTCATTTTTAGATGTGCGTTAGTCTGGATTTCCAGATTTTTCCCTGAAGACAATTAACACGCTGTCACTTTCTGAACTCACACAGGGGGAAGTGACACTGTCAGATTAAGCCGTATTAGGATTTGGCGTGGAAGAGTCTTCCACCATAGAAACACTGAGTGCCGAAGATGATTGGGGGAAGTTACAGAACATTCTAGAAAAAAAAACACCTGAAAAGTGCAGAATACAGCGGTCCCACGTCCTTGAAGTTCGTCTTGCCGCGTGCTGAACAGGGGCAAACACACAGACACATTAGCCACTAGGGCCTGAAAGAGAATCGTGTCATTCAGCACCGCTGCAGGGCAACCCAATCCACGGCCCACCGGACCACGCGGACACGTGCCCGGCAACCGGTAACATGGCTCAGCACCATCTTGCCCATCTGGTCGGCGGATATCGACTTGGTATCCGGCTGCACGGCCAGGGCTCCATGGGAGAGGAAGGGACAGGAATGAGTCCCAGCAAGTCAGCAGGGCTTTTAAAAATGCATTGACGGCTGTCCCAGGCAGCAGCGAAAGAAATGCTTAAAAAAACTCAGGAGATAAACGATGATCATACATCATGCATTCAGCATGAATGACTATTGCGCAGACTTATGGGTTTCGAGTACTGATCTGCCACAAGCCTCGCACTGCGCCCTCTGTATCATACAGGGTTAACGTTAGCCCGGGCGGACTGAGTGAGCGCTTTTCATTTGTGCTGCCCCCAGGGGGCGCCAAAGCCAAGAGCAGCGGGGTGACTGCTGGTACCTTTTTTGGTTTTGTAAAGCAGGTGTACTCTTATAAAGTGTAGAAAAAACACCCCGCATCTTTATAGACAATCGTAATTGACTAGGTTTCGGATTCTGATAAAATCTAAGCCTTGGGGGGTCACTTTATCACAGAGATGTGACTACAGACCCAACATCCATTCGGGAGACAATCTGTCAGTATCTTTAGCAAACTCATGAAACATCAAACGCCACCACAGGGCTGACAGACAGAGGGGGCTATTGAGATGCCAGTTCACTTCAAGCACACATTATTATTGGGCAGAGATCAGATCCAACAACGTGCAGGTATGAATCTCAGCTCAGTTTGCGCCTGGATGCACAGACAGCCCCGAGGCAACATTAGCTTCCGTGTGTTTTGCTAATATCGACTGGATTATGACATTGACTGTCAGTATGTCTGTATTGCAGGGGAAAGTGAAACGAATACATTCATTAAGGAAACAGACACATAGACAGGAAGATACAAACAAAACAGAAAGGAGAAAAGGAGAGTCGCTAACCACTTTGTCCTCCTGTTAGGTCCCCGGTGGCATGGAGGCAGCGGAAGAAGTGGGAGGGGGGGCAGAGGGGGGCAGAGGGGGGCAGAGAGGGAGCAGCGTGAATGAAATCAGCACGTTTGGACACGTCATTCTGTGACACAGCAGAGAGCGAGCGGCTGAGAAGCTGGTTTCAGCAGAAATCAGTCACATGACGATCGTAGTATTGAGAAGGGAATAAAGAGGAGAGAGAGTGCCTGCAACAATGCAACAGAAAGGCATTCTGGGTAGATATGCATTCTATGAGACTGGCTCCCCCGTGTGGCCACTCACAGATAGTACTAAGGAAACATTTGTTTTATTTATAATGTAAATCTAAATAATGTATATCAATCAAATGGTGACACAGAGGGGAAATATTCTCTCTTCTTTATCCTGAAATGTACACCGTATAAGTAAAACAGTTCAAACATCAAGGGATATTTTATTGGATTATGCTAAGGGTAGGGAGGCGCAGCCTGTCAGGCATGAACCCAGACAAAGTAACAAGGCCGAACATGTGTGCAGGTCAGGAATCAAAGTGAAAATGTCCACAGAGCAGAATCGGCCGAGCGACTCATTCTAGAAAGCTCAGTCGAGTCAGCCCTGGCCAATCTCCCATCCAATCCGTACTATTTATAGGCCAATTGTATATTTAAAGAATATTATTTAAAGAGGACTTTCGCAGTGGAAAATAGGTGTTTCAACCTTGATTGAAAAGGTTGTTGATAATAAAATCTAATTTATTGTCTGTGTAATTTTATTGTGAGTAGAGACAGGGTGATATAATTAACCCTTGAGATTTTATGACAACGTCAAGTTTGAGTTTTTAGGTCCATTTTGTAAAAACTCTGACAATAAAGCCTACTTTTTAAACCACCTCTTGCTATCCCAGCAGTGTTTGCTATATTGAATGTTCAGTCAAAGCCAAAGAACAGGAAACACGAGAAGCACTTCCAATCAGAAACAGCTTTGTCTGTGATGTCACTTACGGGTGGGCGGCGGATGTTATTACCATATGCACTCATCCGCACTGACACATTAAGTTTCCAGTACAGTAAATCACAATGAGATATTTAAAGATGTCGTTTGCTTGAACTAAATCACTCGGAATGTCTACAGGCAGCTTTTTACCAATCTGGAGATTGAATATGGACTTAAGAGAGAGGCCATTTATCATGGGTTTGAGCTGAGAAGGAAAACAAAGCAGGTGGAAGGTGAGCATGGTGAGGTCCAGCCCTGAGGTGGAGTGAAGTCAGAGAATGCAAGGGGGCGAGCTGCAGCAGCCAGGAGGGGGTGGAGTCAGGGGAGTAGGTGGGAGGGGCATGGAGTGGGATGGAGCAGGGGGGTGGGGTGAGGTGGAGCAATGTGGAGAGGCGGGTTCAGCACTGTAGGATGGGGTGGAGTGGCCTTCCTACCTTGTTCGAGCGTAGAGCCACTCGACCCCCACATCGTGCACAGAACTTAGTTTGGCAATAAGAACAGATGTGGCCACATCCATCGGCGAACTTGGTTTTGTGGCAGATGCCGCAGGTGGGCGTGTCGCCCTTCTGCTCGGGCTTCAGCTGAGCCTCCTCCCCCAGCTTCTTCACCTGGTCCTTGTACATCTCAAACTGCTGGTGCAGCTTCCTGCAGGGGGCAGCGGGGAGCAGTGTCAGGGGAAGACACACGCGCACACACACACACACACACACACACAACTGTTACACTGACATCCTCTTGAGTCTCATTTGAATGCCACTAGCGCTTCAGAACCTCATTCTGGCAAAACTCAAAACCTGATAAAAAAAAAAAGTTAAATCAAAAGCTTTTTAAGCCATTACTGGTGTAAAAGACTGTTTGTTTGGAGGGAGCATCCAGATACTGTCTGTTTCTCATGATTTGCTTTTCAAAATCTACCCTCGCAGTGGGAGAAAACAGCGAACAGACAGAAGACAAACAGCGGCCGATATACTGATCTGGAGAAGGATCTCCTCTTGCGCAAAGGGGAATGAGCGCATGGGCCAGCTCGCACTGCGGAGGGCAAACCTGCCCATTCACCTCATTTTTACACACAAGTCATCTCAACATGCTTATTTACAGCGTCAGACAGAGGAAACATCATACACATAACTAACACCATAATTATTTTGTCTCTTTTAGCAGGTAAAACAGATCTTAAAACATCACACACCCTTTTTCTGGAAGGATAACACAAAAGATTCTCAGTTTTCAGGCTCTGTGCTGCGTTGGAGTTTGTATATATAATTCAACCCCTCCCCCGCTCCTACACTATGATGTAAAGTGGAGATGGTGTGAATGGAAAAAACAGCATGTAAGTCATCAGAAGGGTGCAGCTCACTCCGCCTGTGTCCCCCTCTGCCCTCTCACATCCTGCGGCGGTACCAACCCAGCAGAACCCGACCCTGGCTGGGTGAGAGTGGACAGAACACAGCAAACCTAACAGTTCCTGAGAGACGTCGCTCTCAACTGCAAGACAGCCTTGATGATGACGTCATGCAAGCAAAGGTCAAAGGCTTGTGTGGCTCATTTCTGGGTGTGGAGGATCTGAGGAGTAAATGTGAGTTAGTGGGATATGCAGAGCAGTTTAGGGGCTCCACATCTGACCTGGACATTACACTGCGTGATATTATTCATTCGGAAGGAATCTGGCACCATGTGGCAGCAAGACAATCGCACAGTTTAGCTCTTTCAGAAGGAAAATGGCACGTGCCAAAGCACGCATTGGTAATGACACTGTGAAATCCCATAAACACCTCATCCAAGCATAAAAGTATGATTTGGTCCGGCTTAAAATCGGGTGGTGTCATGATTATAACGAGAGAGAGAGAGAGAGTGTGAGGCTTAGGATCATAAAAACTGAAGGTAGAACGCTGAGTACTAGGGCTGGGGAGCTAACTAGTTTCGGGGTTCAGACATACAGGTGCTGCCCCCTTGTGGGGGGCGCTGTATGTGGGAGCTCTCGGGCAACACAGCGTATGCGCTTTGACAGTTTTACTTACAGTTCGGGCTCCTTCTCGACTGGGGACTTTTGCTGGGGCTGGAGAACGTTATTTACCAGCTCAGCGATCCCACTAAAGGGAAGCCACCTGTCCAAACAAGCAGACGATAGGTCCTGAGACACACCCACACCTCCCCGAGCACTGCCGGGCCAGGTCACATGGCAGGGGTAGGGCTAGTCAGGAGGCCAGGAACGACAGCGGAAACGGAGGCAGCGGAGGAGGGGGAAGCAGAAGCTGTGAGGCAAGGGCCGGGGGGGCCAAGGGGCCAGGGGCCAGGGGCTGGGGGCGATTCATGTGTTTGCTGGACTGCCACTGTTTTTTCTTGGCCAATTTCAGTTGGTAAACAAAGGAAAGCAAAGTGTAACCAGCTCACACGTGGATGCTGTAAGAGACCGGGTATAGCTCTTACAAGCCAATCAGGCAGCAGATGATGCACAGCGATATCAGGGTAAGAGAGACCACCCCCCATACCTGAGGAGGCCACGGGAATGACAGGGCACAAAGCAGCAGACAGGCGTGTCTGAGCCTAGAGCATTCTGGGTAATCTGTTACTTACTGTGCTGACTGTTGCTTTGATTCTTCTTTGTCCCTAGAAAGGGAAGTTTGCACAGTTCAGTGCACACACATGGTGAAAGGTTGAAGAGCACAATAATGACACGAAACCAGGGAAAAACCAGGAACAACAAGGCATAACCAAGGACATCGTCACAGCATTGTGACAGTTCTGCGTCACGGCTGGGCGGGACTCTGACACCCTTAAATGGAAGTCTGCAGGCTTTTCAATCACAAGAAAAAAGAAAAAAATAAGATCACCATGGCAACGGGTGCCGCCAGTTACCACTGGGGGGAAACCTTAGCAACCAGGCTGCGGTCGCATACACTTGGTGAAGGAGCAGCCTGAAGCCGCCGTCACTGAAACAGGAGTGACAGGAACATCCCCTAACCGTCCGCTCGGAGTAAGAGAGCAGAAGCCACCTTGGCAGTAGGCAGAGATGACAGCTTCACTTCAGACTGGCACGACCAGCGTGCTTCAGGGTTACCGGCCATGAGGAGACACCATCATGGTTTGGGTTTCCGTCCCCCTGGCAACCATGCATGGCTCTACTTCACGTTCGAATCCACCCAGCCTCCCCCGCTGCTTTGACCTCACACTGCCTCACTGGCTGAGGTTCTGTCACCTCGTGGAAGTTCTAATGGGATAACAAGCTGTTTCTAACCCAGTGGTTCTCAGCCTTTTTTGCACCACGACCCAATTTTTACCAGCTCAGTGGTGACCCTATATCAAGTATAGATCTAAATTAACGCTATGATCCAGTGCACAGTGCACTCTGCGATTTACACCAATTAATACCCATCACACAAATCTGATTGGATGTGCCAGTGAATTTTAAATTAAGCATCTGTGGTTTGGCTTCGTAGATTGGTTGAGTGTTCAGTAGTTTTGCGCAGGTGGAGCAGTTGCAAACCCAAAAGTGATTTATATAGGCTAATTCTAGGATTGGGACGGGGAAATCTGATCGTGGGTTTTAAAATGCTTACATTTCCTTGCGACCCTTTCAAAACTGTTGGGTCACAACCCACAGGATGAGAATCACTGTTCTAGACTTCCACAACTTAAGTCGCTCCTACTCGTAATTCTTTGAACCTGGATCCAAGATCTAAGAGCACACATGGACATTGGACTGACAGTTTATATCCACTAGGTGGCAATAAACCAAAAATTCCCTCTTCAATCTACAAAGTGTACCATCTTCGGTTCTGTGGCAGCCCTGTGCGCTTAAATTCATCTACTCTGTCATTTCAAACAACCCAGTTAGATTTGGCAACTAGTAATTTGACTGGTGGATCGAGCCCTACACACCTCTTTCTAATGTTCCTGTATATCAAACCTGTCATCAATCAGCACTGCCGGAAATTGACAGCGGTCAGTGAAGAAGGCCCCTGAACCAGCCTGTCTTCAGGAAGGACGTCACACTAGATGCTGAGATGCAGGCCTCTGAATAAAAGGTTCTTAAAAGGTTCAGAGGTTACTGGTGTGGTCACACTGAGCATCACCTCAAACACTAAGTGGAATCTCATTCCCCAAACACAGGTAATTGTGTCCCCCAAACATTCGAACATTGGCCATCACATTCCCCAAACCCCAGGAATTGTGTTCCTGAAATGCCAGGAATCTCACTCCTCAAATGTTACGGATCGACTCGCCCAAACATGAGGATTTGCATTCCCCAACACCAAGCATCACGCTCCCCAAATGCTGTGAATCATGTTCCCCCAAAGACTGAGCGCCATGTTCCCCAAACACTGCTGTACTACCATAACATCAACCTGCTTCAGTATATCAAAGGTATGATCTGATCTGATCGTAAGATTAGCCTAATCTGGCACCTTAGAGGAACAGTCCCCCCCGGTACAACGCGTTCTGAGGTCAAGGTCAGAGCCAAACCTGAGGCCCCAGGGGCTGCTGGCTTCGACTCCAGGAGCTGCAACTTCCTGTTAATGCAGGAAGTGACCACATCAAGCCTCACAGCAGTGGGCAGTGTTAGTTTTTCAATGTTTGTGGTAACAGATTCACACTCATTCTTATTACCAAACAAATGCCAATTATTATTTAATATACTTATGAAGTATATTACTCACTAACCATATATATAACATCTATAGCACAATGTGTATCATGTTCTGTTCCAGCCTGATGTGCAGTTTAATTAGCCAATTAATATAATTTATTTGGGATGCCTTGCTCCTTGCATCCCCTGCAGCTCATAGCCAGGGTTATAATACCTGGATGTGTGTCCAGATCGCACAGGCTGACAGCTGCTTGCTGCTGAAAGCGATCAGCAGCTACTTAACCTGCCTGGGACGGGGAGCACAGGCAGTTACACCATGTGGATGAAGGGGTGTGCACACTCACATCAAGTGGAGGGAGGGTGAAGGGCACGCTGGTGTCCCTTGGGGCATCACAAGACCAGCCGGAGGAACCTGGGGCAGCCTCCATGTCAATGGGTCAAATAAACTCTAATTTACTACAGGCTTTGACTGTTGTATGCATCATAGATATCCGATCCAAAGTGCAAGGTATCCATCCCACTGATACCTCAGAGATATCCAATCCAAAGTGCAAGGTATCCATCCCACTTATACCTCAGAGATATCCAAACCAAAGTGCAAGGTATCCATCCCACTGATACCTCAGAGATATCCAAACCAAAGTGCAAGGTATCCATCCCACTGATACCTCAGAGATATCCTATCCAAAGTGCAAGATATCCATCTCACTAATACCTCAGGGATATCCAATCCAAAGTGCAAGGTATCCATCTCACTAATACCTCAGGGATATCCAATACAAAGTGCAAGGTATCCATCTCACTAATACCTCAGAGATATCCAATCCAAAGTGCAAGGTATCCATCTCACTAATACTTCAGAGATATCCAATCCAAAGTGCAAGGTATCCATCTCACTGATACCTCAGAGATATTCAATCCAAACTGTGAGGTATCCATCCCACTAATACCTCAGAGATATCCAATCTAAATTGCGAGGAAGCCATCCTCACTCAGAGAGGACCTGCAGTGACCCAGATGGTCCATAGAACTGACCACAGACAAGAAGCGGTGATCTCAGATCATAAAGCGCTGCTTTGAAGCTGAGGACATGTGCAGCACTGTGGGAGACAGCCGGTCATGTGACCTCACTATGATGGGAAATACCAGTGCTTAGCCTTCCTAATGACTGATGACAAATTTGTTTTTCAATCACTGCATATTATAATGCATGTAGCATCTCTGTTCATTCATAGGAAATCCGTAAATACCAATATTATTCAAATTACAGTTATCTCCAAAAAAGTTGTCATTTCCAGGTCTTTTTCAAGGACAGAGAGTAGCATGAGTGAGTGGGTGCTTATGGGAAAGCCCTGTCACAGGGCAGGAAGAGAGCACCCGCGCCAGCACCCGCATGGTCACCTGACCTGTCAAAGGAGACGCTAAAAGGAAGCAGCCATTAGCCAGCTGCCGTTCGCTCCCAAGGAAACACACAAATGCTCTTTTAATTTAGCAGCGGCTCCTGGTGACCGGCACCGAAGCCACCCAGAGCCGCACCTGGTGTGAGCGGGCGTGCAAGAGGGCAGTGCAGGGAGGGCAGGCAGAATGGAGAGGGCAGGCAGAGTGGAGAGCCTGCCAGCTGGCACACTGGCAAAGCCCGGACACCATTTAACACTTACGGTAATCCCACGGGGGCCGGAGGGAGCTGACTGGAGGCAGGGGGAGATAGGGGGCCGGGGGGAGCTGATTGGGAGGACGGGGAAAGGCTCAGAGGTCAGGGAGAAGGACAGGGGGAGCTGGAGGGGTCGGAGAAGAGGCCAGCAGGAGCCAGAGGGAGCTGGGGGATCGAAGAGAAGGTCAGGGGGAGATGGTGGGATTGGGGAAGTTTAAGAGGAGGCAGAGAGGAACTGGGGGGAACCATGGAGATTGGGGAGGATGCAAGGGGGAGCCGGTGGGAGCAGGGGAGGTCAGAGAGGAGGCCAGGCGTAACCAAGGGGAGTTGGGAGGAGCTGAGTAGGAGGCCTGAGGGGTGGGGGAGCTGGGATGAGCCACACTGCCATTAGCAAGTCCGTCTTGGCTGAATACTGGGATTCAGATGACCAACACAAATAAAAAAAAAAAGCGACGTGTCACTTAATTACTTTATAAGCAGATATGATATTTTCACACGTCCGCCAGCTTCATCTAGCTGACATTCAGACTGTGCCCAAAATGATCATATGCTATTCCTCTCTATTTTGATGGAGCTGACATGTAGTGATGATATTCACACCTACACAAGCTGCTCAGACAGAGATCTCAGCCTCGGCATGTAAACGCGGACCGAAGCCGCCACTCCAGCAGCTCGTCCAGCCGCGAACGCCGCTGCCTGGTCCCTGCTTTCCCTGGCAACTTATCAAGGTCCATAGACACCCTGTGTGTCAGTCCCCCTTCCACATGGCCAGACGCCCCACACACCAGATGGACATCATGCCGTAGATGCAGCAGGCCACAGGCAGAGCTACTGATCAGCGGAGGAGCTGCGGTCTGTGCTGCATACAGGACTGTAGTTTGCACTGCGGTCCAGACTGCTCTTTCTGCAGATGCTACGTGCGCCGAGACCCATCAGACAGGGCCCAGCAGAATCCATATCTATCCAGGTCAGGATGGATCATGAGAGTCTGACTCAACAGGACTGAAGGCCATAGCTCTGAGCCGTCCAGGATATTTCCAAGTGGATCGCAGACCTTGGTTCTAAAATGCCATTTTCAGACCTAAGGTGATGCCATTTTGTGCTTCTTAAATCCAACATCGGGAAGCCAGCCAGGGCCCCCCAACACATACGCAACACAGCACCCAATGCTTCAAGTACTGCCTGCTAATAATAGGCTGGTATACAATTAACCCTCAGATTAATTCACGCCATACCAAGGGCAGGTTTTCCCAGGGGCATATTGACAAAAGTAAAACTGAGAATTGATCCTTAAAAATAAAGGTTGCCAAACAATTACTAAAAAAACAACTCCACCCTTCCATCCAATCACTATCGAAGCCCCACACCCTGGAGGGGGCGCTGTTGTGCACTCATCCATATTCACCCTGATAAATCGGGCAATCCCGCAGACTCGTCACATACAACCACCATGCTGGGCCAGCCTCAAAGGTTTCAAAGATTGTGCTTTGAAAATGTCACCCGCCGCAGTGAAGTAGACACCAATGACAGTTCATGCACCTGCCCATTGGTTCAATGATGGCCTTCGAGTCACCCACAAAGCCTCATAGCCATGTACCAGGATGTTACTATACGAAGATCACCTGGTGGACCTCAGCTTCGCATGACGGTCAGTGAAGGAAGGTAAGGAGACAATGGCTGTTGCCACCATTTACAGCTATATAGGCAGCAGTAGTGTTTGGCAGCACTCAAACCATGCATCTCTGCAGGCCCCCTGCTGGCCATAAACAGTCAGTACACTAAATATTAAATAAATAAAGCAGCTGACCAATGGTGCAACCATGATCATTTGCATCAGTATACCATCACAAATGCCTTTGGGTTTATAACTTCCCATGTATGTTTGCAGGTATACGCTGAAAGAAAAAATCAGCAGATCCAGTAGGAGTTTGATGGCTCTGGTGCCACTAGATGAGCTCGGAATCTTCCGGATCAGTCAGCGCGAGTGATGGAGCACCTGCTCTCTCTAACTGTGGTCCAGTTAGCTTTGCTTTACATATTTATGTGAGGCTGTACAACAACCATTTGTGCACACTATGCTTTTATGCCTTTATACGAAATGAACGCTGTCGCCTTTCATACAAAAATGATTTTCGGTTTTCCTTCATAAAAGAGAAAGCTTGATGCTGAATGAGACAATATGGAAGCAGTGTCTTCTGTGATGTATGAATATCCCCGTTAAGGCCGAGGCCTATCCTTGCTCTGGTCCATCAAAGAAGGGTTAGAGGTTACGGTCAGGGGTTAGGGTTAACCTTAACACTATCAAAGAAGGTCACCGCTGGAGTTGAAGGATCCAAGCAGCCACTTCAGCCATGACGATTAACAGAGGATTGGCTGAGGCGACCACGTGCACACACTCCTGAGTAACATGGACCTGGATGTCGACTCACAACCTAAAAATCATCCAGCAGTATCCAGCATCCACTACTTCTTGCTGCTTTGCCCGCAATGTGAATAGCCTGAGCAGATATTCACTCAGCATCAGCTCCTCAGCCTAAGGTGAGAGCAGGTTCTCTGGAAGAAGCGCCACTGTATGTCTCTGTGTTTGTGCTTCTGCTGCATTGAGGAACACGGGTCTGGGTCTGGACAGTCTACCTCTCACTCCTTCACATGCCTTTGATTCAATTCCAACTGTCCATTTGTGGTTTCCAAACACTGAGTGAAGCAGCCTTTGAAAAATGAACAACAGAATAACAAAAACCCAGCAATTAATGGCAAGTGTGTCATTCTGCAAAATAAAGAGGGAGAGTCTGCTGGCTGGCTTTCGATTTTTGCAGAGATGCGCTCTTGTAATGAGAGTCCACCATCATGGCATCACTTTGTTATGTCTGAGACAGCGTTGAAGAGCCAGGTCTGCAGGCACACGGGGCTGGTCTACATGTCATAGCTGTACTCCGGTGCTGAGGGAAAGCTCATTTTCTCCCAACAGTTTAACGTCATAAGATAGTGAGAGAGATGTTTCTCTGGTGTCATGGGCAACCGAAGCAACACCTTAAACACACGAAAGCTACATGATATTTGAGGAAGCTGCAAGTGACAGTCACAGTAACAAAATGAAAGAATGGCGTCCAGTGCAACCCATCTAACCCTGTCCCATCTAACCCACCTAACCCTGTCCCATCTAACCCCTCAAACCCGGTCCCATCTAACCCCTCAAACCCGGTCCCATCTACCCCCTCAAACCCTGTCCCATGTAACCCCTGAAACCCTGTCCCATGTAACCTCTCAAACGCTGTCCCATCTAACCTCTCTAACCCTGTCCCATGTAACCCCTCAAACCCTGTCCCATCTAACCCCTCAAACCCTGTCCCATCTAACCCCTCAAACCCAGTCCCATCTAACCCCTGAAACCCTGTCCCATCTAACCCCTCAAACCCTGTCCCATCTAACCCCTCAAACCCTGTGCCATGTAACCCCTCAAACCCTGTCCCATCTAACCCCTCAAACCCTGTCCCATGTAACCCCTCAAACCCTGTCCCATCTAACCCACCTTACCCATCAAACCCTGTCCATCTAACCCATCAATCCTGATCCCATAAAACCTATAAAATTATGTTATTATTTGTCCAGTAGGCATCAAACAAAGTGTGAATGGCAGCTGTGCTGCTACTTTGTTCAAATGGATATTGTTGACTGAAATAAGTCAGATCAAGTATTGACTCTATGATACAACAGTGCTGATCCCCTGGGATTTGCTATGATGACAGAGAAGTCTTTACAGTCTAAATGCTTAGACCTCCAAGAAGCTCAGGAGCAAAGGTGCTATGAATGCGTGCCAGGTATTTTTATTAAGACTTGAAACTGCCTTTTACCAGTGACCGTGCAGGATCGGACCAGGTTAACTTAATAAAAACATATAAGGACCTATGATACCAAGCCTGACTCACTCAGCACACATCACGAGTGCAGCGTAAATTCTCAATCGTACAGGCAGGAAACACGTCCTGACCTTTCAGCTAAAAATCCTAACTGTGAAACTTCGAAAGGCACAAACCCACTGGAATGACAGAATCTGGCTACCGGGTGTCCACCGTTCATAAGTCACATCTACTCATTTCTTGACAGGTTCAAATGTAATGAATGACTCGTAACAAAACGGAAAAAATGAATGAATACACCAATATAGTGGGATACGCGCATCTTGTGCAACGTTAAGGTGTAACGAAGATCAAGTGCAGTAAAAAATATCATCTACTGAGCATTTATCGCCGTTCATTTTTAATAATTTGATTTTTAATAATGACATGCGAAGGAATAAATACGTTGCCGTTAACGTGTTTCAATTACAACCAAACAGATAACTCTGATCAAAAGCTGATTAATTCAACCAGTCATTTTAAAATCTGATTATTTTCGTCTTGTCTCACATAATGTAACGGAAGTTACCAGCGTTAATAAAGCCTTTTGCATGGTTCAGGTCAAAATGAGGAGTTATTCGGTCGGTCGCATCTGAAGTCGTGGTATTAAAGCCGATGAAATTTTATCCAGAAAGCGCTGCTAAGATAAGTAAAACGGCTCCACCTTAAAGCGGAGCGGACAGCGCCGTGGTGCTGAAAGCGCACCGGGAGACGCGCAGGAGCGCCGCTCACAGCCATCATCATCATGAACACCCTCATCACCATAACAATAATGATAATAATAATAATACACAGCGTTCATGCCTCTAACACCAGGGCAGCTCCTTCGAGAGCATATCAACGTGCTATCATCCGCAATAAAAGGGGGCTTGATAGGATTTCTAAGCGAAGATGGCGGCCGTTGCTTCCCCAACCCAAAGGCATCAAAAAAGCCAGTGTATGTGCGCTAGAAAGGGGTGCAACACATCGCGTCTGCACACTGAAATGCAGCGGGGCTGCGCCATCAGTGCCAATTAAGGACCGTGCGGGGGGGGGGGGGGGGGGGGGGGGGGGGGGGGGGGGGGGGGGGGGGGGGGGGGGGGGGGGGGGGGGGGGGG
>JABFEA020000050.1:4956671-4967945 GCA_019775915.2 Cyphomyrus plagiostoma | reverse complement strand
TCGTGCCCGTTGCTTCCGGGATAGGCTCCGGACCCCCCGCGACCCAGTAGGATAAGCGGGTTGGACAATGGATGGATAAAATTGAGGTTAATTACATGTTTTTATCACATTGTGGGGATATCAGGTCCCCACAACGTAAAAATTACAAACACATAGACATAGGCACACACAGTACTAGCAGTTTTAAAATGCCAGTTCACCTAACCGATTTGGACGGGAGGAAACAGGAGCACCCAGAGGAAAACCGTACAACACGAGGAATACATGTGTACACCATACACACGGAGCAGGGACGAGATTCAAACTTCCAGCCCGGTAAGTGGGGGGGGACGACAGCGCTACCCATGAGCCACCATGTAACTTAGAGAAGCTCTTTTATTGCTTATCTAATTACAAGGCATCGTCATTCTACGAGAGTTTTGCTACTGGTGTTGAAACGCCACAGAGGCAAAGCCGAACATTGTGCTCGCACTAATTAACCATTCTGCTCGTTACCAGTTTCCAGCGTCCTTCCAGCATTTCCGCTGCTGACTGTTATCACGTTGTTAGCTCGTCCCTGAGACTTTACTAGGATCTTTTTAAGACAACACAACTGTACGTCAAAATAATGTCCTATTTGCAAAATATCTCTATATGTTCCAAATGAATGATTATTAAATACTAATTTAACTACGAAGTTGAAAAATTCATGACAATTTATCACTCTAAAAACAATTATTAATACATTAATACTGAATGGTTACATATAGCATATCTTCAAGTAATATTTATAACGTCGTACTTTTTATTTAGCTGATGCATTAATACTAAACAAGTGTTAAATTGTTCCCATGTACAGAGCTAGAAATTCCTCTGTAGTTTCTAAAATATTAATTAGCTCGTGAGCAAAATACACATTGTCACATATTAAAATATATACGTTAATTAAAATATATATGTCGTGTAACAGCATTTCATAATTCCAATTACCGCTCGTTGGCACCACCTATTGGGTAGGTAAGACATTACATTCAAAATACATCGTGTTTTCATTATGATCTACATTTATCTATTTCCGTGGCTTCTTACAGTAAACCATTATTTCTTTATAAGCGCGGTTAGTTTTAACTCCTGCTAAACATCTCACGTATCCTGTATTCAAATAAGGTTTTAGGTATAATTAAATAAATTATTTGTAAGACTTAGATTTTACATAACCGGGTACAGCCATCCTTAACTATGGACTTTTCTACTACACATTTCACGCTATACCATTATAATAGGCATATAACACGATAAACATTAGTTTTACCATAGAGTTGTTTTGATTTCGCAGTCGATTCTTATTTAGATTACTATGACCATCTACCGGTGTGGAAGAGTAACTGCAGTCAGACGGTATGAAAGACTGATGGATGTATTTTATATTCTGTTTACCTCCAGTTTGCGTGGTGAATTCATAGTAGCCTATTGTAATATTAAAAGACAAAGTATTTTTTTTAATGGGTTTCTATAATGACACCAAAATATAGTGTTTATTACGTCCCTATCATATATCAAAAAACACAAAATTTGGACCCTTTGAAATTGTGATACTAGTTATAATTGATCTCATAATGGGTAAGGTAGCTTGCGCGCTGCACTGTGGGATATGTAGCTTGGCATGACGTCGCACGTTTTCGTCTTGCTGACGCGCTGTCAAGCTTGCAGAGCTGCGGCTTGGGTTTAGCGCGATATATGCAGGTCTGCTCAGCGCCGCGTACATATAGTGTTTCGGGTTTGACCGGCGTCGGTTCTACAGCTGATCACTCGATATGTGCCACGGTGCAGAATAGCGCGGTGCCAGCAGCGTTTCTCTTCCTCTCCAACCTCCGATGCCTCTTCAGCCAAGTGCGGCACGAAAATCTGGCTGCGGCGGTAGTGGAGGCCACTACATTGCTCCATCCTTAGGGTCTTGTCAGAATCAGACTCGCAGGTGTGTGGTTTTCATTGCCGTGCATATGCCATAAGTGACAGATGGCTAGCTGTAAGCACTCAGATTAATACCCATCTGCCAGAGGTTTATTGTTAAAGGCTCGGCGAAACCCGCTTATCTTCAGCGTAGCTCAGTCGCACTGCGACCTTTGTGTTTCTGAAGCACGTAAGTGCTTTGTAACGTTTGCAGCGAGTGAAGGACTGGAGCTGAGACCCCAGTACAATGGCATTATCCTTTGAAAGCATCTGGCGACTGGAGGGAATCCCAGGGCTGTGCCAAGGTGTGACCCCCCCCCAACATCAGGGGAGCCTGGGGTTCGTTTTCTCTTTTGAGTGACATGTCAGGACAAGTTCTGTACAGGTGTCTCATACACTGCCTGAGCTAGTGAGGACTAGGCATCAAGGACGGCAATCGGTGTGGTATTTGGCTTCCTGTGTGTTGGACGTGTTCCAGGCTCTTAATGAATGGAGTCTGATTGGGCCGGGTTTTGAAGTAACAATACTTTTAAGCAGCAGGCTCTGTATGGGGAGCTTTTTATGTACGTAGGAATAAAGAATGATGCACCTAACAGTCTTTTCACCTAAAGTAACAGCACGTACCACTATTGATATCCTTTATTAACAGACATAAAGCAGTTTTTTGAGAACTGGGTACTTTTAAGGTCTGTAGTCCACATACTTGCTCATTCCTGACAGCTCCATTCATGGGAAAAAACAGCGGCAGAGCAGCCAGGGCAAGTGATGGCCTGGGGCCCTGAGCTGGGAGGGGCCCCCCAGGGCGGCTGATCACACAGTACATTACAATGACAAATCTGCTTTGTGTGTTCTGTTTTTCACAAAAGTATAAATAGAGGTCTTGTGTTAATTAAATTCGCTTTGTTGATAGTAATTTACACTTCGCAGTGAAATAAATAAATGTAATAAGTTTTACCATGTTGTAGGGGCTGGGGAGGGTTCATTGGCCAGAGTTGGAGTTACCTCAGTACAGCACCTTGAGGTACTTGTAGAAGAACTGGGTCAGTGAGATACCAGCAGACCAGGACTGTGGAATTAGCCTCTGGTCTGCTGAATCAGTGATGGTCTGATGATCAGGTGATCTGATGACCGGAGATGCTTTGAAGATCAGCTGAATAGAAACCCAAACTATGACCAACTACAAGTACAGGAAATAAACTGACATTTAAGCAGAGGTTAGAGAAGAGTTCCCTGTGCTGTTATAGTCGTGTTTTGACTGGTGCACTGTTCGGCACTGAAGCTGGTACATTGGTGAGGATCACTTCACCAGTGGACTTCTTGTTTGCAAACATTGTATTTGAACACAGACCTCCACTGTCACTATCTGCAGTGTCCTCTTCGTGCTTCCTCTTTCCAGGTTTCGCAAGACTTTATCCGACAAACATGCTGGGATTCCTGAAGACGTGCCTGATCCTGCAGTATAAAACCACTCCCTCCAGGGGGCAGTACAGGGACATGCTAAATGCTCTTGTGAATATATGCCATCCTGAGGGTCTTCCTAGTCTATACATGGTAGGGTCTGCATCACATCTCATTTCCATATTCATGTAAGTTCCCTTTAGGCAGCAGTTTCAAGTCACAG
Organism: Cyphomyrus plagiostoma; assembly: GCA_019775915.2. Classification (NCBI taxonomy): domain Eukaryota; kingdom Metazoa; phylum Chordata; class Actinopteri; order Osteoglossiformes; family Mormyridae; genus Cyphomyrus; species Cyphomyrus plagiostoma. The sequence continues at coordinate 4,964,395 of JABFEA020000050.1, read as the reverse complement.
TTTTGAACAGCCCCCCGGAAACTTTACACTCGTTTTGAAATTCCTTCTTGGCCTGTGTAGCATGCCTGACAGTTAGTGATAAGGTCTGTTTATTTAACAGAAATGAGAGCAATGAATGGAGACTCTGATTTTCCATAATCATTTTTCCAGCCAATCCGTGACCGGATCTTCACAAATTTAACTTGTTTAATTTGCATAATGGATGGAAGTGTCATTCTTTATGTTGCTTAGGGTAATATAGTCAGGCACATAAACAGACACCCTTCCAGGAGTGAGATGTTTGGTTTGTGCTGACTTGGGCCCGTGCTGGCTTCATTCTGGGCCTCTTCAGCACTTCCCACAATGCACTGAAGTTTATGGTATATGAGGGGGCATATGAAGAGGGCATTTAACAAACGCAGAAAGATGCTGTCAGGAGCAGAATTGGTGGGCGTGGCTGCTGGGGAGCTTATTACCATGTTCTGCCCTCTCCTGAGCTTCAGGATCTCTAAAGTGGGGGCAGTGCAGAGCCCACCCAACGGTCCAACACCTGTAACAATTCCCTCACTCTTTCTTTGCTGAGTCCATGGCAATATATCACCATGGCAGCCATATTGAAAATATTCACCCTACCAGGTGGCGCGTGTGGGTCTACAGGACAAGCACAGGTGAGATCTGAAGCACTGCTTCACCGCCCTGGTCCTGGTTACTCTACCCGGCTGAGAACCTGAACACTTCTGTGGTGCTCAGACAATGTTAGTCTCTTGTATTTTTTACCTGGAAAACCTGCACTTCCTCCCTGCCGTGAGAGCTGCGACTCTGCTGTAAATTGTGTGAGTTTGTTGTGGAAAGATCCCTTAAAGTCTTGATGATGAGCAGACAGACATACTGAAGCTAAACTCTCAGCTACCATGCAGCACTAAAATGTTCTTCCGGCGCCATCCACAGGCTGCATCTGGCATGTGTGCACGCAGTATATTTTAGGCTTTGAACTAGAGGGCATAGAGACAGCTCATGTACATAGACAAGTACAGGTCACCTTATGGAAAATCCCAACTGTGGTTGACATACTGATAAGTCACCCACCTTCCCGAGGGCAAGACCTCAGGGCCCTTCGGAGTTATTATGGGTTGTGGTGAAAATGGCCATGTTGCACCTGCATATCTGTGCTGCGTATTGCTCAGGAGAATATGCACTATTCTGCATCTGGGGATTCGGGAATGTGACGCTGATGGTGCCTGTGTGGATGCAGATGTGCATGGCAACCAGTAGGTGGCAGCAGATGCTCTCCAATTCTAGGCTAAGTTCACGCTAAAGTGATCTCTCCCCGAACTGAATGCAAGACTACAGTATGAGAAGTCAGAGTACCCTCAGCCTATATATATATATATATATATATATATATATATATAAATACAATAAACAGAAAGCTGCACTACAGCTTTAGCATTTATTTAAATATACACAGCATACAGTGAAATTGCTGAATGTCCATTGTGTGTCCATCTGGACAGATTGTCTGGAGAAAGGTAACACAGGCAAACCCACACATACATGTGTGTCGTTAAAGTGTTCCTGAGGTTTCTGTCTGTCTGCTGCAGACTAAGCTGTGTCCTTCATATCCTCACCCAGGCCGTCAGTAAGACAGAGAACAGGCTGGACAGGGCCACTACGTGACAATCCCTCTGTTCCTTTAATCAGGGGGTAATGGGCGCTTCTGAGTTCAGTATCTAAAAACATAATCGGAGCAGAACTGACTGTTCAAAGTCTGGTTCAGAGGCTGGGGACTCGTCTGAGGCAGAATGGGGTCTGACAGAAAAAAGCAGGGAAGTGATTCATAACATTTTAATGATGAATACATATTTATGGGGCAGGAGGAGGTGGGCGTGCTGGTCTTTGAGCAGCAGATGCTGAGTTATTCCTCAGAACACCACCATGAGTCTTGCTCTGAGCCCGCAAAGCATCACGCATCTTTCCTTCTGGGTCCAATTAGCCCGATGGTGCAGCCAGGCTCGGCCCCCTTTAGCTGTGATCCAAGCAAACGGGCCTCAGAGTCTGACCCGGCTGCTCCCAATTACCATCCTACCACTGTGAGAGGAGCTCGGCCCGGTCTGTCGGACTAAAGGCGACATGAAAGCGGGCAGACGAGGAATCCCAGCCCCGAGGACGAGCCACAGACACGAGAATGTCTCACCCTGATGTCTAAGTGCCCCGCCAGTCACGACACAAATATGCCAGCAAGAAAGGAACAAGGCTCGGTGTTGAGAGGACTTAAACACGTGCCTTCTACCCAGATTACATGAGCGGTTTCTTAAATGCCATCATTAATTCAATAATTCAAATTCACTTTTTTCCCCACCAGTACACAATTTAATTAGAGTAATTACTTGTTCATTACAGCTATTGGTTCTGCCCAGGGCGTGTGGGTGTGTGTATGTGTGTGGTCCAGATGTACCTTACATTGGGGGATCAAACATCCCCACAATGTTATAAAAACCTGTTATTCTGACATTGTGGGCATCATTTGTTTCAGCCCCCACAAAGGGAAATTAAATTTTACAAAAATCTGCGACTGCAATCAAAAAAAAAACAACTAAAAATGCCAAAAGTGTTGGATTTTGCTTGGACACTTATGAACACTTATGGTTAAGGTTGCCACTGTTCAAAAAAGGGCTTTGCCCATAGAAATTAATGGACAGGTCTGTGTGTGTTCATGTGTGTGTGTGTGACTGTCTGTCTGTCTGTCTTGCACTCCTATTTAGTTCTGGGTGTCCACCTCCCTTACACAGCAGGTAACAAATCCTGTCATTCTAAACATCTCACAAATAACAATCCATGAGCACACCTAACCTTAGGGGGTGCGATCCTATCACACGACAGGGGAAGGAGTTACAATTGAAACATGAACACAAACATCTGTATTTTTACTATTCATGTTGGTTTCATTCGTAGGGGCTAGTGGTCCACAGAGGTTGCATGCAATATCATAAGAGGTTTTCGCCTTTGTAAACATTACTGGGTAATATGTTGAGTTCATTAAGTGTGTAAGTAGAGCAGGGGGCTTTCTGCGGTACTGAAAGTGGACAGGCTATCACTAGAAGGACTTACAGACCCCATTAGCCATTGTGTCCATCAGAGGTATCTTCTCTGGGGTTTATACATGTCTGGGAAGCACAGGAACATTTCAGCCGGACCTAGTATATGTGGTGAAGTCTTCTTGGTTGGCTTGAATGACAGTACGATGGTTCATCTGTATCCACTGGCTCTCGTTTTTATGGTACGGTAATACTACCTTGATAGCCTGCAGATGTTGGGCATGTTATAGCAGCAGATGATCTCCTTGAAGGTCTTCCTCATCTCCTGGCTACGGAAAGCATAGATGAGCGGGTCGATGACGGAGTTACACATGATCAGGATGAGGTACATGTGGAAGTGAGACATGTAGCAAATGCAGTAGAGGTTCCTGGGGCAGGAGATCATGAGGATCAGGTGGAGGATGAAGGGGGACCAGCAGACGATAAATATGCCCAGGAGGATGGTGAGCGTGATGGCACCTTTCATGCTGGTGCGCTGGTGGACGCCGTTCTGGCCAGGCATAGCAGCGATGCGCTTGACATGAGATCGTGCCAGCATGAACATGTGACTGTAGAGCGAGGCCATCAACAGGAGCATGGCAAAGAACATGGACACCAGGCAGATGATGACGGGCGTGCTGTCCGAGTAGATGATGAAGACGATGCCACAGCCTGTGCAGAAGGTCCAGATGCCGGTGATGATGAAGGTCGCCCGCCGGACAGTCATGATGTTGTGGTACCGCAGGGCATAGAAGATGGTGACGTAGCGGTCCACGGCGATGGCCAGCAGGCTGCACATGGAGGCCACGACGGAGATGCAGATCATGGAATCGAAGACGTTGTCCATCTGCCGGATAAAGTGGTCGCTCACCACCAGCTGGCCGTTGTTGAGGAGGTAGATGATTATGGTCTCCAAGGCGTTGGAGACACTTACCAGCATATCTGCCACGGCCAGGCTGCACACGAACAGGTACATGGGAGAGTGCAGGTTCTGGTTCTTGACCACGGCGCAGATAACCAGGATGTTTGCCAGGAGGCTGACGAGGCCCAGGCTGAGGAACACCTCCGTGGTGATGGTAAGCTGCTCACAGGCTTTGGGCTTGGCCCCGCTGTGGGGACCAGCATTATTGGTGGAGGCTGAGCTAATATTGGGGATGAGAGTCAGCCTTGATGGACCCACAGAAGAGTTCATCATGCCTTGATTTTGGTGGTATCTGCTGCTTCTGAACCAGCAAAAAACACCTCTATTCCTGTGCAGAAGGAGAATATGATTGTGATGTGAATTAGAATTCCGCCAAAATAATACGCACTCTGCTTATCAACACCATGTTACGCTAAGAAGCACTTTTCCGCATATTAGTTACTAATTTAATTTCCATGGAATGGATTAGATGCTGCTGGAAACATCACAAGGTAAGAGACAGTGGTAACGGAGGGTGATGTGTTTCAAATCATTGCAGTGCAATCCGTGGTTTAATGGTCCTTTATGAAAGATGCTCAAAAGGTCTACTTGGATTTCACAGACATTTCAGTGGCATTAATCTGCGGGCACGGTAAGGATGCCCATCTGTGCTCATGACCCACTTCACCCGCCGGCTTCCTGTCTGCGGCGTAATCACAGAAGTCATGGCACTCACACAGGTATCACAGCTATCTGACCACAGGCCTGGCTATGATCCTGCTTCCCATTCACGCCTCGTGGACTTACCCATCAGATTAAAGACACCTTCTGCTATGCCAGCGTCCATACAGCGTTTAGCCAGAGTGCCCTGCCCAGTCAGCCCTCTGTGATTTAGCTAAGGCTGGGCTCCTCAATCCAGGTTTAACTTCTGCCAGGAATTACCAGTAGATTGAGCAATGAAATGGAAAAGAAATTTAGATTAGATTGTTTTAATAAAAGCACTGTTTTTCCATATACATATCATTTGAATCATTGCAAAGACACAATGTTCTTTGGATCTTGTACCAACCTGATAGAATTTGTACCTCAAAAACCATAGAAAGTGCACAAATTGATACTTAGCAATGTTCATGCATTAATCATTGCATAACTATGTACAATTATTAGTTTTTATTAGTACGTTTGCAAGAAACTGAAAGAGCCAATCATCACGTCTGATTCCCATGACTAATTGATATTATGTAACCTTTTTTTTTTTTTTAAACATCGCATTAATGCATTTTATGCCTTTGCTAAAAATCCTAACAATTACTGGTGGATGGCTTCCCATGCACTTATGGGTGCTTCCTGTCCTGCGTTATGGGTGACGGTGGCAGCGTGAGAACCGGCTATACACAAGCACGCAAAGAGTGTGCAGTAACACCCATGCATGAGGGAACACACAGCAGCATATGGAAAATCACCATGACGGAACCAACAAAAATGCTGTCAGGAAAAAAAAAACAAACACCCAACAACAGTACATAAGCCTGAAACAGAAATGCATGGAATGAAAGGAGCGTCTCATGACCCTAAACAAAAAAAAAAAAACATTAGATGCACCAGATTGCACCAGCAATGAAGAGAAGCAGGACAGCATGTCCACGTTTCTCCATGATAATTTGCCTTAAATCAAATCTCAAGAAGAAATTTTCCAGGAAACCAAAACATTCTCTCTTAAAAGGTCTGAACAATTAAGGGAACAATTAGAGCAGTTGGAGAGCATAATTTTCATCACTTAAATGCCTACAATCAATAGGAACACATTATCGGTTTTCAGAAGAGCAGCTGTGCTCTGTTTAACAACTTTAAAAAGGATTAAAAACAGCAGACATTTAATAACCAGGAGGACAAAGTCAGTAGGGGTGGATAAATCCAACCTAAAACACTAAGCATCACACACTTTAAAGGATATGGAAGAAGGAACTCGCCTTCAGCTGTCTGAATTCATATATTTATAATGCTTCCCCCAATAATCATCACTGGAGGTTCTGCATAAAGGTCGGGAGCTTTGTTAGATACTGAAAAAAATCAAAGTCAGTCTATTCGCTTTAAAGTAATAGAATGTTATTGCCTACACTATTATTTTGGCAGATGTTTATATGCGTATGGCTAATTTAGACGCGGGTTGGGATAATATTTTTAAATAAATAATAGGCTACATCTTTGACAAAATACTACTGAAATATTATGAAAAATACATGAATATGTGGGTTCTACAGAAAGTAGTCTAGCAGGATGTTCACTGCTTTTGGTTCTAATTGCTTTCTTTCATCCACTTGGATCGCATCTTTCATCACCATCTCTCCCAGCTTGGTGTATAGTCCGTGGGAAAGAACCCGGCAAATGGGTAACAGGGGAAGACGGCACCAGGGCCAGCAAACGCCAATCAGGCGACCTGCCAAAAAGTTACAAATCGCCACCCCCTCCCCACCATGAAAAGGATTGCAGTTCACATCACACTGCAGCATTCCCGCTAAAGCAAAGGCCGTTGTCGGCCATGTTGGTGCATAGTTTCCTGTTTGGGGCATGGTGTTATGTACATACGATCTGCGATGTTTTGCTGCATTTGTCATAGCTGGGTGTGCTGTTGTCGACTGCAGCAACAGCAGTTTTCGTGACAAAGTTAAACAATCCTTCAGGGTTCCCAAAATTGTGAATAAGTCTTAACAGTGCCGCAGTTTATGGAGATTGCTTTGTAAATGGTAAGAATATCCCATGATGGGTGGGATGGTGTCTCTGAGGCTAGGGATCTGTGCCAGCAATCGTAAGGTCGCTGGTTTGAAATAAAGCAGTGATCCTTCTCCGTTGTGCCCTTGAGTAAGGCCCTTAACCTGCAGTTGCTTTGTCTTGGGTATGATGTTAATCTACATCCAGCCCTGCAAGCAGGTCCTCCAACTTAACTCAGGGAAAAACTTGGGGGTTGGTGGCAGGATTGGCACTCCAGCCACTGGTAAAAACTCACACTGCTCCATTCAGACTAGTGTGGTGCTGAAGTATCACCCACTGCATGGCTGCACTCAGGTTCTCATCCCTGAGGTGGTTTGTCATGTGGTGGGTGCAGCAACGAGCTGTAATCAGCACAAGCTCCTTACCTCTACCTCAGATGGGGGCTGCCAGCGGTGATGCTCACTTAGGACACTGCATTGGCAAGGACTAGTACTGATGGTAACACTTTGAGGGAGTACAAATAATGTAGTAGTACACCCTTACTTAATCTACTAATTAACCAGAAACTAAGTCTTCGTTACACACTGGTCCAATGTTAGTTCTTCATTAACTGATCATAAAATGTAATGTGTATTTGTTCAATATTTGCACTTGAGTCGTAAATAAGTTAATATGTTACTTGTGCCCCCTAAAGTAACGTGTTATCTAGTAATTTAATATAATTGCCAAATTATTCAATTACAACTTGTACCGTTGCCGCCACCCCCCTGTCGCCACCTATCATCTCGCTAACTCTACTTGTACTAAAATCTGGCTATATGAACACTCTTCATAAGTCTTCAGGAGAATTGTTTCTGATACTGCAGTCATCCATCCAAAGAATGGGTCCGATTAATCTTTGATTGCCTAATTCTGAAGCTTTGACAGCCTCGCCATTCGCTCCCAAACAGCTGCCACCATGAGGCAGCCACTAGAGACCTGCATTCCCGCGGGAGTACCGCGGGACCCGCGGGACCCAACGCACCGAGTGCGGCGCGGGACAAGATTTGATGGGTTAATGC
>JABFEA020000050.1:4929860-4941057 GCA_019775915.2 Cyphomyrus plagiostoma | reverse complement strand
AACGTGATAAAAGAGTAAGAAAATAAAAACACCCCCCCCCCCAAAAAAAAAAAGCAGCAAACTGTACAAGTTGAGCGGTGCGTGTGGAGACGTTAAACTAGGTAAAAGAAACTAGCTTTACCGACGTGCACATGGCTGAAAAGAATCAACACATACCAAAAACTATAGTAGACAGAGCGGGTTAAATTAAACTAGTATGATTAAGAAATTGTCATGCGATGTTACAGCAAAACGCCGACACCTCAAGAGCGTCAACATCACTGCTTGAGCTACTGATTGTTATAAACAAGCCTTGCTTGCGGGACGCGACATGCCTGACACAATCACCTAATAATTCCCATTTTACCCAACATAGACCGGTTATTACTAAGAGAAAAATAAATAGCTGTCAGAGCATTAAAAAGTAAGTAGAAGTCGTCGAGGACATAATAAAGTGCACAAAGACGCTACCCGATTCACACTCACTTGAGTTTTCCGCCATCACGCTGAAGAATAAGCTTTCTGCTTCCGTCCCTATTTCCGTTTTGGCCTATACCCATATGAACTGTGGTCAATGAAGTTCAAACTCTCCCGTCTGCGTGATTTCTAACGGCGTAAAGACTACATTTCCCAAATTGCACTGCATAACTTGCCGTTTCCCGAAATGCTATTTTCTGAATGACAGAGGGGGCATGGATGGTCTTTCATGAAAAGTTTAAGCGTCCTTATACCATGCTAAATCTCATTCACGTAAGTACACACCAAACATCTACATTTATTCTGTTAGAAAGATACTTGTGAGAAAGTAGGTTGAGATTCTGTAGGATGAGTGCCCAGGTCGTAAATAAGGGATATAAAGGGGTTATTTATATATACAGTTGAATTCAATAAATGGTATAATGAGGATCATAAAAGGGGCTTCTTTTGGCATTTTTACGAGCGAATTGCTGCTCCTGACCCTCTGGCCCCAATGCTGTAGTCGCAGTAATACCAACACGGCGCAGTCCGCGATCACTTTACATGTGCTGGGGTGAAAGCTTGGTACCGTTTCATGCCCACCCCTTTTATTCTCTGCCTGTCCAGATCGCTAAGTCAAGGCCGCAGTATTGATGCTGAGGAGCATTCCTTGCTGAAGGTGGGTGCTGACACAGTATAGTGCTTTTAAACCGTCATGACGCGGATTACATTATAAATTAACGTTTGTCGATTTTGTTGTTGGCACTTTTTGGAATCTGGATTCAAGACTATTTGTGTCCGTGTGTAAAAGCTGCCGCGCCTGAGTATCCTGTATGGTATAACGCTACTGTAATCCTTGTTTAATTGATGACACTGGTTTCTACCGTAACATCTTAATGGTGCCCGCAGGCTCTTGGGTGTGAGTGTCAAAAGGAAAATGCAGCAGCTTGTTTGCCACAGAGCCTGGCTGCGTCTGGTCGCTCTGCAACCCATAGTCCAAGGCCTGTCCCACAGCCCGGTGGGCCCCAGGCCCTGGACTGGGAAAGGGGGTCCCAGTCTGTGCTACGTAAGCACATCAGAGGTAGCCAGAGCAGTGTCACCAACACAGAAGGAGAGGATGGACAACCCAGAGCAGCCCGGTGACTCCGATCCCCTTCAGGACAAGTCCATCGGGCTGGTCCAGCGCTTCAAGAAAATGCTGAAGCAGTATGGGAAAGTGATGATCCCTGTGCATCTGGTGACATCATCTCTGTGGTTTGGGGCTTTTTACTACACAGCCATGAAGTGAGTGAACCTCGGTGGTGAGGAGGCCTAACGATGCCCCTGGTGGTGAGGAGGATTTAGGGTTAGCATTATGGCTAGCATTGGCATTGGAGGTTTGGGTTAGAGTTTGCATTGGAAGTTAACATTAGCATTATAGTTTAGTGTTAGCATTTGAAGTTAGCGGTTAGGATTAGCATTAGAGGTTCATTAGGGTTTATGGGAAAGGTGGGGCTTTTGGGTTGTGGCCTTACTGTCGCTCCTTAAGAAAAGAAGCACAACAGGGATGTGTGGCAAAATAGGAATGTTTTTATGTTCTGGAGGCAGGACGTCTCATAAAAAATAAACCGCGTTAACGTATCATGACGTTAGTGTCACACAGGATGCTGTGGCCCGTGTGTGGCTCAGCAAGTTAGGATACCGCGCCTCTGAGCGGCAAGTCGCCGGTTCACATCCCTGGAGTGATTTCCTTGTTAGGCCTCTGAGCAGCATCCACAGCCTCCAGTCGCTCTAGGGACTGTATGACCCTGCTTTCCCTCAAAAATGTATGTCGCTAGGGATAAAACGCGTCTGCTAAATTTTTTTTTTGTCTTTATCCTCAGGGGTGTGAATGTGGTCCCGTTTCTCGAGTACATCGGCCTCCCAGACAAACTCGTCGACCTCATGGAAAAATCTCAGAGTGGATACGCCATCACCGCCTATGCCATGTACAAGGTGAGGGCCCTGGCATGTATGGACGGGCGCTGCTTGCAGCCTCTGCGTGAGGGTTTATGTCTCCAAGGACATGTGTGAGTGGACAGTTACTGACCTGTCCCCTGATTCTCCTGGAGATCGCCACTCCAGCCAGGTACACTGTCACGCTGGCTGGGACCTCCCTTTCTGTGAAGTACCTCCGCAAGCATGGCTACATGTCAACCCCACCCCCAGTGAAGGAGTATATACAGGACAAAATGGAGGAGACCCGGGAGCGATTTTCGGAGAAAATGGAGGAAACCAAGGAGAGGATTTCCGGGAAAATGGAGGAGACTAAGGATCGGCTGTCGGGGAGGATGGAGGAAACCAAGGACAAGTTCTCCGAGAAGCTGCAGCAAACCAAAGACAAGGTGTCTTTCCGAAAGAAAGATCAGGGACCCTAAACTTTAAATTGTAACTACACCCTACAGGAGTCTCCAGTGGGGGGGGGGCAGTGAGCCCAGTGCCCTGCTTGTGCTGACATCTCAATCCTAGCAGCTCGATTGAAGCTGCACTTAGCATCTGTGGTTGTAAAAGAAACATAATAGATCTCAACGCTATTGGAAGGGGGAAAAAATGTGAACATCAGTTGAAAGATTGGTGGGATCATGGGTCAGACTGTGCTGCGTGGTAATAGTCATATTTCTCTGTGTCCATCTTTTAAATGTTGTTCTGCGTACGTCGTTGTCATTTTCTATCCATCGGCAATAACATCATGTTCGCCATGGAGTGGATCCCAGGCTGACTGTTTTTTTTTTTTTAAAAAAAACTTGAGTCACACTAGAGTGCTTTGAAATCCACCATTTACCGTAAGAGCAGTGTTCTCGCAGAGTGATCAGGACCTCCCTCCCGTCGGTGGCTGAGGCTGGCCTTCTGGAGTGACTTTAACAGTGACTGTCCTGCGTGATAGGCAGTCTTTGTGTCAGGCATGTCCGTTTGCACACGCATGCTTAATGTGCTGACTGAGAATGAGGGTTCAATTAAATCTACTCTGCAACTGGCTAAATCATCCAGCCCAAGTCTTTCGCTTAAAAGTCAGACTAAATATGCCGTGTTTTGTATATGTTCCCTACGATGGGTTGTTCCTTGCCTTGTGCCCATAGGCTCCTGAACCCCCGTGACCCTGAATAGGACAAGATGTTACAGAAAATGGATCGATGAATGTCAGGCTAAATATGCTATGAACGCCTTAGTGTTTTGTATATCCGCCCTGTGATGGATCGGTCCCTGCCTTGCGCCTGTAGCGTCTGGGATAGCTCTGGATCCCCACAACCCTGCACAGGACAAGCGGGCAGAGAAGATAGATGGATGGGTGGGTGTTGGAATTTAAGATATTCTGTGGTTTGCCTGTCAAAATGGAGGGCTTGGCTGTCTTCCCCAAAGCGTTCGGCCCCCTGCTGGCGTATTGCTGTGCTCAGGAAGCCCTCAAGAATCAGATTAAATCAGAGTAGAACTGGGTTCAGACCCTTTAAGAAGCAATTGTGGCAGGGAGTCCTCAAAGGAACTATAAACAGGGGCTTCATGTCAGTGGGGGTCTAACTCTGGAGGTTGAGAGGCGCCTACAACGTTAAGCAGAGAAGTACTGACAGCAGCCAGGGTGTTTTGTTTTTAAAGGGTTTTAATGGCGCCGCAGTTTCACCACAGCATAAGTACAAGCATAAAGTCTGTATGTCCAACCGGTACAGCTTTTAGCAACCATGACTAAACACCTGCCGTCCTTCCTGTGACAGACCTGTGACATCATATGGCTCCAATGTTAAGAGGCAAAAATTACACACATTTCATGTGCATTATTATTTTAAATAAAGCAAACAAAAGCAAACAAACATCCAGCAGCTGATTATTAGTTCTGCATGTCTTTCCTGGGGGTCTCATGCTTTCTGCTGATCCAGGCTCAATCCAGCAGAGGTTCCTGCCACTGGTGTGAAGTGAGGGCATGTCCGGGGAACGCGGCGGATCCTGAGATGCGCGGTTCCACGTATCTTTTCCTTTCATGGTACCAGAGTGACTGTGGAGGTGGTGACCTACTATCTGTTGTGGGGGGAGAGGTGAGTTGTGACGTCTTATTTGGGGCCGAGATGTTGGCATCCTATTTCATCCATACGTTACTTATATTTTTCATAGGAAAATAAAACAGGCAGTTCACTGTATTTGTTCTGTAACCAGTATTAAAGCGTCTCAATGTTCTGCTTACAAAAACAAGATTTTAATATCTGTACAGTATATTACATTATTTACAATGTTTTCTGGTGGATCTACCCATTGGGTAGGGTATGTGCATCATAATCTTATATTGAGCACCTCATAAACAAGCATGTGGCAGATGACTGGGGGGGTACATAAATCTACGCTGTGGAAACACAATGCTCTGATGCACCAGTGGGGGGGGTCCAGCACGTGAGCGCTGTGCTTGTGTCACATACACATGCACCATCCGCCAAGGGGGAGGTGGAGTTTAGAGGGGACATCACAAGAGACGGCAAGAGCCTCCACCCAAACGTGATGAGATAATGAAATATCTGAGGGACAGTTTCATAATTCAAATGCAAATATCTGTGTATTAGAGGGAGACAAATGAAGATGATTTAAATATTGGGGGTGCACACCCTAACCCTACCCCCCCACCAAACGTATGCCCCTGTCTCCACCTCCACGGCCTTCACAGATCATAACCATCTCTGCCACCCACACTGTTCCCAAACCAACATGGCGACCAAAGCTGCCTTTATGAACATGGATTTGCCATGATTGTCCACAGATGGAGACATAATCGAGTTGCTTCTGGAGGAGATTCCCACCCCCGCCAACCTCTAAGCAAGCTGGGGAAAGGAGCCCAGAACCACATCTAATTCTATTATTTTATTAATCACAATAATTACCTGATTAAACTGGTTAAGTGCTTTTTTTCCTGGAGTACAGCACAATCGACAGGAAGGCAAGTTACCATGACATATATTGCCCCGATGCACAAACCCCAGTGGGTGGGGTTTAAATAATGGGGGGGGGTCAGACTACAGTGACATGTTCTATCAGTGAATGAAGCAGTTCTGTTGGCAGATCTGTTAGCGATGATGTAATGGGTGCATGTTAGCGTCACTCTCTGGAGTAACTAAGCTGGGAGGGGGCTTTTGTACCCCCAGCACCCCTCCCAGAGCTCTCCGCCACACCACCATCATTACTTTGGTAGCCTGTCCAGTATTTGCATCATTTCAATAAAGTCATGAGCCACATCTCAAAATTAAAAAAAAAAAAATTAAAAAAACATATGTACGGCAGTCAGTTGCAGAAATTAAAGGCAAGCAATAAGATATGCAAATTCTCTGATCCCAACCAACCCAAGACTCTCCTCAGTCCAATTAAGAAGATAACGCTTTCACTGCGGTGGGGAGGACGCCCTACAGACATGGAGAGCTTCCCTTTCCCTCCTCACCGGCCTGGAAGATCTCCAAAAAAAAAGCCACCCGCCAGCTTATGTCCTGAGTACCAAACCAAAGGGCCTGGGCTTCATTTCATTGGGTCTATAAGCACTTTGACTGTGTGGAATGGACCATCTGGATGGAAACGGGGATGTCTGGAGAGTAGAGGGGCAGGGAGGAACGTGCTGACGGCTTCTCGAGGTCGAGCTCTATACAGGCAGCCCTTCAACAACACACAGGAGATACACACGTCGCTCAGCTTCAGAAAACCAGATGGCCATACCCGCCCTCGTTTGTGAATGGATCTGCCAAGGTACACGTAGATAAGAGGCTGAAAGCAGGCAGTGGGGGGGGGGCACCGAGGAGGAGTGTGACTCGGACGCTCACCGGCTCCATGTCCTGGTCATTCGGAGGCCCGAGGTCCACGCTACACCACACAGAGACATTTTTACATGCCTTTAAGTGCAATAAAAGGTAAAAATGTACATAGAATATTCCGGCATCATTCTGACGGGGAGGAACGGCTGGCTGAAGCTCTCCTTGAGCCAAGGAGTAAAACACAAATAAAATGACATTTCCCTCCATCCCTCTGAACGGCGAGTAGTGCAAACGACCAGACTTCTGTCAAGTAAAATCCTAAAGTTCCACAAAGCTCTTGGCACAAAGATGTTAATTTTGATTGTTTTTTTGTGCACAAATCCTCATAAAATACATGTTTTTTTTTTATTAATGAAGATCCCTCAAGTACACAGTCCACATGGAAAACAAACTAGGCAACTCTGCTAGCTGTTATCCAGGTGGCTTTGGGTCAAATATGAAACATCTTTCATTGCTGCTACAATGAGGGTGGATGTTCAGCTGGGTGAAGGAGCCTAACACAGAACACCACACCCCTTCAGTTTTTGGGGAAGGGCAGAAAACACAGCCCCACCCCTATCCTCACACCTGTTTGTCCCTCTGACTGTCCCTGGTCTTAATGGGTACTGTTGTGCTTTCACTGCTGCTGTGCTGGAGTTTTTGAGCAGCTGCCCCCTGCTGGATGGGAGGGGTATCGCCGTGCTGGTGAGGAAAAAAAGAAGAGCCTGGATGTTTGCCTATGACCTCACTGTATGTGGGCGGGGGCCCCTCCATGTGCCCGTGGCTGGCAGAACGGGAGGCACTGATGCCCGAGTTGCTGCTGGGCGGGAGCACGGCGATCAGGTCGCTGTCGAAGACGGTGCGGTTGGGTGGGGCGCGTACCGATTCCCGGCTGAGCTCCATCTGCTGCTCGGGGTCCCGCAGCTGCAGCGTACAGGGGCCCTGGTAGGGAGGGGGCTCCTCCCCATCCGACAGGCAGATGGTGGGCGGCAGGTCGATCTGGTGCTGCTGGGGGGGGTAGGTGGGCTGGAAGCGGCAGAACCGGTCCCGCTGCATGAAGGCAGGAGCCGTGAGCCTCTCACGCTGTGCGTAAGCTGCCTGCAGAGACAGGAAAAAGTGCATTTAGCAGAATGCAATGGCGGGGTCTGAGATCGACCAGGATTGGAGGGGTGTAGCCTGAGGTCGGTAGGAATCATGGGCGGAGCCTGAGGTCGGTAGGAATCAGGGGCGGAGCCTGTGGTTGGCAGGGATCAGGGGCGGAGCCTGTGGTCGGCAGGGATCAGGGGCGGAGCCTGTGGTTGGCAGGGATCAGGGGCGGAGCCTGTGGTCGGTAGGGATCAGGGGTGAAACCCAAGGTTTGCAGTGATTGGGGGAGGCAGAGGATGACAAGAATTTGAGGTAGAGCAGAGGTCTGCAGGCTTTGGGGGTAAAGCCTGTGGTCAGCAGAAATTTGGAGGTGGAGCCTGAATTTGGCAGGAATCGGGGGTGGAACTGCACGTAAGGGGAGTCAGGAATGGACTGTTTGGCTGAAAGGTTATAACCTGACTCACCTCAGAAGCTCCTTGTGTTGGTGCTGTACTATCCTGTGGCCATGCAGATGGTCCCTGAGATGAAGGAGACAGAACAGTAAGGAAGGGGCAGCATGCTATCTGTCCCAGACTGGTCTGGCCTGACATACACCCCAGACCCACCTGCTGTAGCATCTCCTCCTGCCTGCTGCCCTGGCTCTGCCGTGTCATACCGGAGCAGCCAGAGAACTTGTAGTGGTTCAGCAAACAGATGATCAGCACCACCATGACAGCCATTACCACCATGATGAGGATGATCTGAACAAACTGCAGTTCAGCTGCAACAGACACAGAGAAGCTCATTAGCCACTTGCCACCATTAGGGGGCAGCAGAGAACACTGATAAACCTGCCTGTCATTTTTTTTTTCCAACATGAAGGAATGTGTCTTACAAGACTGGGAAAACTTCAGTTCATATATATATATGTATCTAACTAGCTTGAAAAACAAGACAAGAATTTGGACCGTCACATGTTAACAGCCACTACAAACAAGTAGCACCTCATTGTGTTAAACCGACACACCAGAGATGATGTGTTGGGGAAGAGTCGCTCTAGAATGCGATGCCAACTGACCTTCAGCCTACCAGACCCTGTATTTCAGAGAGACGTTCTGTCATACGAGGTATGAGGGAAGTGTGAAGGAGGTGAAAGGTCAGCCTGCTCTCCAGAACAATAGTCTGCCTGTTCTTAAGGTTCCTGAAGGGTACGGACATGAGTGGGACTGATGAGAGCCCCTTCACCCGGTGCATAATATCCTGCCTGAACATACTTCAGATACCTGGGCAAAAGAAAGGGGAAGCAGCTTCGAAGAGGCACAAACAACTCAGAGGCCTCACTACCACATATACACTGACAGGTATTCAGTTCCACCTGCAAAGTCTTTAATCATGCAGGTGACATGACCAGTTCATTTGTACCCCTCTCTCAAGTAATGTCCAGGTACTACTGATGGTATCCAGAAGATCTTCAGTGACAATTTCACTTTAATATCATCACTTGCTGAATCTTCCACCAGCTTAGACTGCCTGCATCGAGACTCCAAGCCTTTCTTGTACAGCTGGTTAAAGTCATCAAATCCTTTTAGCAAATCTTCCAATCATAGGTAGACAATCACACATAAACCCTAACCCTTCCAGACAGGAAAACTGCACACTGGAGTGACCTTTCCAGACAGGAAGACCACATGCAGGGTTAACTCTTCCAGACAGGAAGACCACAAATTGAAGCAACCATTCCAGACAGAGACATAACACAATAACCTTCATAGACAGAGTGATTACAGAACAAGACAGACAGTAAGTTTTCAGCCACAAGCCATGTCCATCACAAGGAGAATTTCTGATGAAAGGACAGACACCAGACAAGTAGCCACATCCCGACTCCTGAAATCACTATTCAGGCTTAAAATGAGGTACTGCTCATGATGGGATGAAAACACATATCCAAAAAAGGCTTCCCGTTCCAGTGAAGGAGCGTGAGAGCAAAGAATCGTGGTCTGCTGCCAGGCAAGATGACCACTTAACCTCTCCTCCAGTACAAACGAACATGAAACGAAACTTCTCACCCCTGCGTGACAGAACTTCACCAGCTCTGTCAAACACATGCTTTAGCAGCCATGGGGAAAGCTGGCAGTGACAGAGACAGCAGCACTTTCCCAGAAGAATGTAAACATCTGGAAAGCATGATGAGCACCACCTTTCTTCAGATGTTCCTCTGCAGCCCCAGTGTCACCCTCGTCCTAACATAACCAGCGTCTATTTTTGGGAAAGCCCTCGTTTATCAGCGGCATATCTGGGTTATGCAGTTAACTCGCTCCTTACTAAGGAATGGACAGCGTCCCTGACGCCCCAAGTTGCTGGGCCGGGCCCACGGCTGAAGCAGTGCCTCCCCGTGGTTTTGGGCAGACGCCTCGGGGTCGTGTCACTGTCGTTTGCTTAGTGCAGAGACATACAAACAACAACAACAAAGAGATTAAGTGAAGAAGTGAGCATGAATAAACCCCTCCTGCACTGGCAGAAAGAGAGGATGGTGTAAGATGGCTGGTTAATCAGGACCACAAACCACAGGCTTGCCCTCCCCAAGCTACAAAGGAGAGAAAGCGGCCTCCTACAACAGAACCCTGCCTCTATGTGTGGGCCACAGATGACGGGCTTGAGGAGTCTTTCCCAAGCTTGATGTCTACATCCACATGGTGGTGGGGGGGAGGGGCGTTGGCTCTCCCTCCTCCAAAGCTCTTAAACACTTTAAGGATGTAACTATTTGGACGGAAATCAGTCTCAGGTGTCATTTGGAAACTGTGCTTCATCCGGGGTTGGGGCTGCGAATTTAAAGGCGCCCCATGCTCCCACAGCCGCTCCGCTGAGATACTGTCCCAAACTGGCACCAAACAGCAACTCCATCAAACTGACTCTAAAGATCAGAATATCTCCTCCTAGGACTAAGAATGAAACGACTCTGAAGGGGGTACATGCAGGCTAGGGGCACCCTACACATCTGCCAAGTTCAGACATGGCCACAAATAAGATTACCGGAAATAACAGGCTTTATAGTTGAGATGAACGGGTCAGACAACAAGCCAGAATGGAAAAGCTTCTCTCCTCAATATGTCACGACAGACTAGGTAGCCGCAGATAATATTATACAAACCTATAGTGGATTGTTTCATTAGTTACTTTCCTTGATTAAAGCAGACAAATGATTGGTCCTTTGCCAGCTCTCTGCAGGGCTGCCTTGGCCTATCAGGACTCTCACAGGGGTACTTGTGACCACATCACTGACAAACGCAGATCCGTCACTCTGCAGTAAGGTTAGATAAGTGCCGATTTGGTCTCCCCCCTATCTCCAAGACTTACACCAAAGGTTGAGGGTGACAGGAGCACGTCGAGCTCCCATTCGAACGTGGCAGGAGCAAGCAGGCTGTGAAGGTGCCTCTCTGCACAGCAGCTGGAGAACAAGCGCTGACCAGTCACCTTCGACACACACAGCAAAACCCGGCACCGACGCGGGTGTGAGCTAAGCCAATGTTTACCCACACTGGTCATTTTCACAAGTACAGCCCCTTGAAGTTACAACAGACGGATAATCCTCTACCTAACTAAAAAAAAAAAATTCCCATAAAGCAGATATAAGATGAGCATCTTAACACTGCACTAGAAGAGAGGGCCTCGCTCACACTGGAGGAGATTTCTCAAAGGGCCCATTCAGAGACGACTCGGACGGGATGAGGGAGCGGCGTCTGTACTCCTGGTCTTCCGCGACAGATCGACCCGTCTCGCTGACTGGGGTCAGCTGAGGAGACGGAGAGGCGGGGGGTCACAGAGGAGACAGTCAGATCACTGTCAAAGCAAAAGAAAGGGGGGGGGGGGGCAGCCCTCCAAACACAGACAAAGGCTGACTCACTCCCTCTTAGCAGGAACCCAGATGTTTA
>JABFEA020000050.1:4899878-4912473 GCA_019775915.2 Cyphomyrus plagiostoma | reverse complement strand
CACCCCTAAATGCATTGAAGCAACTGCCATGTGATTGGTTGATTAGATAATTGCATTAATGAGAAACTGAACAGGTGCTCCTAATAATCCTTTCGGCGAGTGTAGATCTATATAGGTCACATGGTAAATGACCAAAGCAAATCAATGCTGGAAACTTAAATGCAAAAAAACAAAATCATTCAGCCTTCCTGAAACTGTAAGCATTTTTATACGTGATCAGCACTCAGAACCAGACCATACCCTGACCCCAAGGGGACTATATCCTGAGCTGAAGGGAGCCCAAGAGAACCACATCCTAACCCAAAGATGGCCACAGCCTGTGCTGGAAGGGAGACCTGGAGGAGCACAGACCTACCTGGAGGGGTTCCAGGAGATGCAGCTGCAACTGAGCTTACAAGAGATCTCGTGCTGCAGGGACCACTGGCTGAGGTTCATGACATCCGGCGCCTCGTAAATGCGCACCACACCGTCAGCTGAGCACGTGGTCAGCATCAGGCCCATGTGCTTGGGGGCAAACTTCACGTCTGTCACCGAGGTCCGGCTGTCCACCAGCGTGGTGCGTTTGATCTGTACAGACACATTCCGGAAAGCGCCGTTCCAGAGACCCGCTGGTGCAAACAAGCAGTCCGCCCCGGGTCCCTGGGTCTTACCCAATGGCTCTGGCCTCTCTGCTTGTCATTGGACTCGCCGACGATCTCCTCCCACACAGCAGCTGTCCGGTCGAAAGAGCAGGAGGCCAGCACCTGCCCAAATTCGGGGTGGGCCCACGTCACCCTCCACACCGAGCCGCTGTGAGTCTGCACAGGCATTCACGCATCAGGCAGTCCGGCAGGCAGAAGCGAACTGGCCTCAAACACCACAACTCAAGGACCCTTCTAAGTGTACCCTAAAGGAACACCACAATGCCCTCCCCCTTACCTTCCAGCTGGCAGTACAGTGCCACTCCCCGCTTTCTGTTTTGTCCCACACCTAACAAAAACAGTGGCAGCTTATAGACACACATATACAGAGTTGTATTGTCATGTGCACAGAAAAGTTTTGCTGTACAATGAAAGTCTGACTTTGGACACTGTGCCTGTCTGACCTCCTTTCACCAAAGAAAACCGAATAAGAATATAAAGTAACAAACTGCTAACATGCTTACAATTCAGCAAAGAGTTGAGATGATAGTTCACAGGTGAAAGTGTTTATTGCAATAGTGTAACAGAATAATAGTACAAAACTGAAAGCCTCAGTTTTGGGTATACGTACAAAGCCACGTGATCATATAATGAGCTTCCACATGCAGTACCACCAGCCACTATTGGGACTTTTTGTATACCAGGACTTTATGCATGCTACTTGTAAAACCCTGAGTAATTTATTTAGTCATTTAATTTACAAACGGCTGCCCACAATGCTTATAGGCACCGAAGTAAACTACACGTCTTACTTCGCTCATTTGTCACGGGGGGTTTTTCAGCGCCTCGGCGCTGCGGTGTATGTCAACAGCGTCTGTGCATAAACACAAGGATCGGATTGTACCTTCACACTTTGATCACTGGAGCAAGTCGCCATTCTCCGGCCATGGAAGTCGTAGGAAACATCGTGGATGAGATCTTTATGATCGGCCGCAATACTTCGAGCCACGAACATTTTTTAGACGGCACGGAATATTTTTTTTGTCTTGGAAAACCCTCAGCGAATCAGGTTTTTTTATAAACTGGCTGACATTTCTACAACACGAGGTTTGTCATCCAGCGTTAAGCATAGAGACCGCCCAGTGCCGCCACTTCCACTTCTTCTTCGGCGAGGTTTATAGATGTTAGCGCACTCCTGGTGGGGCTCGACAGCGCCACCTACTGTGCCGGAGAGTTGTAAGGTTAGACGCTGGATCCACAGCGCCGATGAGTTTCCATCCTTGAAAGCAAATATGCCTCTACAGAAAAGGATGTTGATAGTGCCTTCCTAAGGAAGTACAGCGTTATGGCGACTGCGACATTTAGTTGCAAAGTGGGTCCCATATATTCCGTTGTTGCGTGGAATAAGGCCCAGTAAAAAATCATTAGTTTATCATCCCCGCCCGCGTGGCGAATTTAGCCCGCATCGATTTTTTTAACACTGGCGGCGTTTACAAATTTCACAGGCAGACGATAGAAACCAATTGCCGCGCATTTGTATTCTTCCACCCCAACTTACTTTCTTCTACCTTCCCTGCCGATCAGTACCGAACACGCACTGCTGAAGTTTAATATATTTTTTCTAAGAAATAAAAAAAAATAATAATTCGCCCTCCCTCATCACTTGTTTCTGATTGAAAGGATGATAAACGAATGATTATTTTTACTGGGCCTAATGCAGAATCAGATTCACCTTAGAATATATCTGATGTAAGAAACAAAATATTCAACAAAACTTCGTTCTGGAAAGAATCGGAATTATTATCTATCCAGCACGTTCTGTATTATTTGTAAATTCAAAGCCCACCTTCTTGATAACGGACCAATGAAACTGTTAAGTAGCTGCAGCGCTACACCTAGGCTATTGCGGAAATATTGGCCTTTGTTTGACAACGTAGCTTATATTGAAAAACAACCTAAAACCCAAATGTTGTACCTTGCATTTAATTGTTTTATTAACCGTTTCATACTTGTGATGTTAAAATTGCATTTTTCCCCAAGATTACGATATTAAATGTACCTCTTAACAATGTTTTAAAACATCCCGATAGCTGTCAGCGTTGAGCCGACGCCGAATGAGAGCGCGAGTACGTGTTCTCGCGCCTCGCGAGGATCTCCAGTGTTTCTGTTGTGCGGCGGGAGGCCCAAGTACACTTTACTGCGCATGCGCAGCAGCACCGCTTTCGATGTCAATGTCAGTTATCATTGGTACGCAGTTTGTTCCTTTCTGTTCCGGTAAATGGCTGGACTGGATGATGAGCAGTGAAAGAAAACATCAGTAATTATCACAATAACAGCTGTATTTCCAAAACACCGCTGTATTTAACAATATAACATGGAGCAGGAGTTTGAGGACATGGATTCGGAGGGCCGGTGGCAGAATCTGTACCTTGTGAGTAATGTGTGTGAATCTTTATCCGAGTCAGTTGTGCTTTCGGTTTTGTTTAGATACACTTAAACTCTTCGTGACGAGGTTGAAGGGCCCCGGCTTATGTCGGTAACGCGCAACATGAGGTAAGGACGCGACTTAAATGCGTACCGAGAGAGATCGAGCGGTCGGTGGCGAGCGTGGCGAGGACGCGCACCAGCAATTGGCGGATGACGCTGAGTTGTCATGTTAGAAATAACCATCCTGTCGGGAACCACACGCTGCCCGTACGCGCTCACTTGTTTATAGGCAGGTTTGCTAAATGATGAGAATTCTGGCCGCCTAAACGGGGCTTTTACCCCGGGCATGTGGGGCCCCTGACCCCAACGGAGCACCCCGGTAGGGCCGGGGTAGCCCGGTCTTCTTCGCAGCTGCCAGACACCGCGCTTAGCGTTTTCTGTAAAGTCATCTTTCCTTCTGTAATAAAGAGCTCCACGCTGCATAATTACAACAGTTTTAACTGGTTATTGTCATAAAACAATACTGTCAGTCCATGAATGTAAAGTCATTCGTGAATTGTTCATGTAGACATGGGATTTTCTGGCGAGTACTAGTAGTGTCTGACGTTACTCTGTTTAGGATTCATGAAAATAAGGTTTCCAACTCTTTCATACAAAGCAGTTAGAAAGGAAAATGTAACAGCAGGTGTGTAGTTAGAGATGAATGGATGGGGGGCGAGGGGGTGGTACTGATGGCAAACTGTTGATGACTTAAGCCAGTTAATACATATTATTGGGGGGGGCTAAAGGCCCCCTAAAATAGGCCAGACAATGCCCCTGTATAACACTAAAGATAGATTTGATCTTTTTCATCCCTCAGGAAATTCGCAACCAGTCTCATGAATGTCCATACAAGGTGGCCAAGTATCCGGAGAATCGGAATCGAAACCGATACAGAGACGTCAGCCCATGTGAGGCGGGGGGCTGCGCTGTGTGTCGCATGGGGCATCTTTGTGCTGGGACTAGCAGCTGTAGCTTGTGAGATAAACTCACCTTAATTTTATTTTTTAATGATTCATGTAGTAAAGCCCTTGTCCTTCCCTCCTAGTTGATCACAGTCGGGTTAAACTAGAAAATACAGAAAATGACTATATCAACGCAAGTCTCGTTGTGATGGAGGAAGCTCAAAGAAGTTATATTTTAACTCAGGTAAGAGCTGGATCAGGGCCTCTCATTCAGGCTGATTGTAGTGATGGGTCAGTACTGCCCATCCATCCATTTTGATTGGCTGTGTGTGTTATTAAGCTAAAAATTATGATGCTGATTGGCTACAGACACAATTTGACTAACCAATAAATTACAGATATTTTAAAAATTCAAATATAATTGGAAATGTGGTACAGATGTTGACTTGGAGGAAATGGTTTAAAATTGCAAACTAGTTCCTCATTTATTGCATATATCCTAAAAACCATGGTCTTGATATTAATACTACTGTAAGGTTCAAGAGTTTAGAACTCAACTTTTTAAAGAAACAGTCAACTGATAATATATGAAGTGAATGTTTTAGTGTAGTAGAAATAATATTTAAGGCAGACAGCTGAAGATGACATGTAAACAAAATGAAGAATTGTAAGGTCTTTAAGGTGTGGTCCACCACCATGACTTGCATCTTTGCTTAGAATGATGGAGGCTGATTCTGAGGTTTGTTTTGCAACCTAAAAAAACAGGATATATATACATTGCCTGAGTTTGCTTGCAGTGTAGCTGAAATCAGGCTGGCCACTGGATCACCACAGTGAATGGGAGTCACAGGACAGGCAGGCTTGTGGAAATTTCAGCATATGCTGTGTTTCTCTGAATCTCCAGGGTCCACTCAGAAACACCTGCGGTCACTTTTGGCAGATGATCTGGGAGCAGAAGACCAAAGCTGTGATCATGCTTAGCAGGGTCATTGAGAAAGGATCAGTGAGTACCAGGCTTTTTTTTTAATGAATAACCCAAACCAAAATCACAGTGTGTGCACAATAACAGTCACCATAGCAGCTGCAGCGATGAAGAGTGTGTGGTTATTGTCATTGACTGCAGAGGAGTGAAAGCACAGCTCTGATCAGGCTGAGCGCTGGTCATTGGGACAAATGTGTGGCTCTGAGCACTGACCATGTGTTCAGAACTGGTTCTGAGTGTTGGTCACAGGTCTTGATCAGTCAGGGTCACTGTAGCCCCAGTAAGCACACGTGGCACTGTCCTGTCCTACATTTAGCAGGAAACGGATCCAGCTATGCAGATAAAACCTTTTAGATACTTTAAACGACCAGGAAACATAGGGCGGTCGAGTACACATCTTCCAAGCTCTGGTTTACATGAAGCTACGACGCTAAGGAGGATTTGATGAAGAGATTGTGCTCGTACCCCATTTTGGGGTGCAGGCAGAATGCAGCATCGGACCACATCAGCAGTTAACAGAAATCTACAGGGAGAGATGATTTTTGATAAATTGTAGGTTCCAGTTATGTTTTTTTTTTCCACTTCCCTTTTGATAATTCTGTTGGTTGGATTAAAGGAAGTGGAAAGAACAGCATGTAGGTATATTATCTACATGTCGCATCTGCCTGTAGCCTGGAGCGGTTCAGTCTGCATTCACTCGCCTTTTTCTGGTGCTTATTTCTGCCAGGCCTTGTACTGCAGCGTGTTGTTGTTTTGTGTTTGTTTCATCCTTCCTCCATATATCTGATTAATGGTGTGTCCCTGCTGTGCATGTTTGGGCGCTGACTGTGCCGGGCCACTCATGTTCGCTCTCCTTCTGATCTTTATCTGTCCCCTGCAGGAGAAATGCGCACAGTACTGGCCGACACGTGACGAGCGTAAGATGTCGTTCAGGGACACACGCTTCCTGGTGGCACTGGAGTCTGAAGATGTCAAGTTCTACTACACGGCGCGGGTTCTGAAGCTTCAGAACATGAATGTGAGTCGTGGGGCGGGCCCTTTTCGCTGGGTCCATCTGTACGGTCCCTCCATGTCCTGCGGCATGAACTTTAATGTGCTTGCTTTACGTAAGGACAGAGGTGCAGGCATATTACTGTGCCTGTCTGACCGGTAACTCTGTCCTGGGTTTGCTGACCTCCTTCTCATTCCTCTGCTCAGACCGGGGAGAGCAGGGATATTTACCACTACCATTACACCACCTGGCCTGACTTTGGCGTTCCGGAGTCTCCGGCCTACTTCCTCAACTTCCTGTTCAAGGTCCGAGCCTCAGGTTCACTGGGGACGGAGCACGGGCCCGCGGTGGTGCACTGCAGTGCCGGGATTGGCCGTTCTGGGACGTTGGCGCTGGTCGACACCTGCCTCGTCCTGGTGCGTCGTTTGCCGCCGCTTCACCTCGCAACATAATGCTTCCTAAACGTGCTGTGGCTGTTTGCACCTTCTCAGCTTTACCTGAGATGCTGCAGTATGCATTACGCTTCATCCATATCAATAAGCTGTGTTCTGTCTGGAATGTGCATCTTTTATTAACAATGTCGCACCTGGGACCAGATGGAACTTAGGAAAGATCCCTCATCTGTAGACGTGAAGAAGGTGTTACTGGAGATGAGGAAGTACCGCATGGGCCTGATCCAGACCCCCGATCAGCTGCGCTTCTCCTACCTGGCTGTGATCGAGGGCTCCAGGTTCATCACAGGGGACGTGTCTGTCCAGGTGAGCGAGCACCACAGGGTTTCGGGCTGCTCTGTCCAAGGCTCACGTCTGCATGGAGACCCAGGGTGAGGAGGTAAAAACCCCTGGGTGTCCCTCTCCTCTTCAGAAACGATGGCAGGAGCTCTCCAGAGAGGACCAGGAGCCTGCGTCGCATTCTCCTCCCCCGCCCCCACTCCAGTCAGCCAAGCGGCCCTCCGATAAGCTCAACGGCATCCGGGGGCCCTACCTGGAGGAAGAGGTGGAGCCAGAACTGGACAGAATACCCTCCACAGATGTGTCCTGCAGACAGCAGGATGCCGACGTGAGCCCGGGCAAGTAAGTTCCCTGTGGGCCCAGGGTTTTGGGTGGGAGTACGGACCTCCTGAAAGGAGAGGGTTGTGGGTGCAGGGTCTCCGCACTGACATGTGGCTGCATCTCGCAGCGTTCGCAAGCGGAAGAAAGAAGAGAAGAACATGAAGGTCCAGCCCAACAAGCTGAGGAGTGAGCCTGAGAGGAAGAGGAAACGGTGAGACTGAAAGGCGTCGGCCATCCTGCTCTGTGCCTGGTAGGATGCCTGGGTCCTGGAGAAGCTTTCTGTGAAGCTGTGCTCTTCACTGTTGGAGGGGTCGCCCCCTCATAAGAGGCGGTTTTGCGTCACTCGATTTAGCCATCAGCACTACTGTGGACTGATAGCTTGTTTGGACTGGGGGGTGGGAGGCCATAGGGAATTCTCAGTAATGACAGCGGCGTGTTTTCCAGGAAAACTCCATTTGTGGATGGGGGTGGGACTTTTAAACCTTCAGCTGAGAATCCGTGATTGGGGTAGCTTTCATTAGCCGTTGAGTTGGACTGTCTGAAAACACCCTGTTGACTTTGGCCCTACCCCGCACCTTCCTGCCCTTTTGCAGTCTTATACCCAATGTCCGACATTGTTGCTGATCTTCTGGGAATACTCGCAAGGGACAGGGGGAGCCTGCCCCAGCACCGTTTTGATTCGCTTCAGACTCCGAGGTGGTGGTCCTGGGAGGGAGACCCACATGATGGTACTCTGGGGCTTTTAGATGCCCTTTGTAAACACACCGAAAGGGTTTACAATTACTGTGAATTCTCAGCATTTCTTCTAATTTGTGTAAGAACAGGACGGCCCGCTGCCTCGTACTCACGCAGTCCTTGCAGATCTGTTCGTATGGATGCGAAAGCCATTGCACTATGTGTATGAATGAGAACAGTTATCATGGTGTGTCTGTGAGGGTGCGTGACGCGTCATGAGCAGTAAAATACCCTGGGCAGGGTTGATAATGGGATTGTTAGAATGTGATGTAACCAGCTGTTTATGTTTCTGCTATAAGTTATCTTTACTGGGTGAATTGCCTAATTAGATGATAATTAAAGCTTAGGCCATCTTTTGAGGGAGCTTGTTTGCTGGCTGACTGCTGAGCAGGCTGTCAGTCTGGTGCTTTCTAGATGCTTATTTTGCTGGCAAATTTAATTTATATTCTAAATTAAATTGCAGCTGCTTGGTTTTGTGATTGGCTGTGGTGGGCTTCGCCGTTTTGTGATTGGATGATGGTCTGCTCACACGGTTGAGGATGTGCTTTATCTGCCCCAGAAACGAACAGATACGCCAGTTCATGGCACATAAGTGACAGGAGGTTGCCGTGAGAGGCTGTCGTCCAAATGTGCTGGATCTCTGGCCACTTTGCTCAGGTCGGCAGGTCGTATCCCAGGTATGAAGGTCTGGAAGAGGCTCATTGCCGTACAGACCTGAGTCTTCTGTGTGTTCCAAGCATGCACTACCATTGTCGATGACGGGCAGGGTGTCCCCGCGGCTTAATGCTGTAGATTAAAAACACTCACACGCTTGCGGCGTGCTGTGCGTGTTTGTGCTTTTCCACACTGAAAATCCGCTGCAGTCCTCTGCAGTGACTGAGGCAGGACTACAGACCCCAATGCATCTACAAGGACATTGCCATCATACACTCACACCTACACAGCCACAGGTTTTTCCCCCATCCTTTCCTCTTGGTGCTGCTGACCGGGCGCCCGGCTTCTGGCCTTTGGTGACCCTGCATTAAATATCATCATGGAGAAAGACAGCAACGCAGAAGCTGTCTGCCTAGATAATATAAGTCATACTTCTGACCGTCAATTTGACAGGGAGAATGTGACCCCCACCCATCATGGGGCTTTCTGTTGACTGCATGGAAACACTGTTCTCTGAAGAGCATGCAAACTCTGCCTGTGACACCAGGGGGCGCCGCTGAAGCTGCTCTTCCCTCTGCTGTGTGTGTGTGTGTGGGTGCATATATGCGTGGCAGGGCCAGGACAGCAAACACCTAACAGGCATGGTGAATCCAGCGGGCAGTAAGACGACACCAGCGGGAATCCAGTCCATCCCAGGGGGCCGGCCGCACACCCCCCCTCCAAGCGTTTACAGCGTTAACTTCAGCAATCTGCGGACGAAAAACACTTTCAGTGGGCCTCAGCCCACATGGGTCACGACGCTCTCTCAGGTCTGCTTCTTTCCCATGCATTCCACACCCATGTTTTTACAGCTTCCTCTCAAACGGTGAATTGTATACTATTTTTATAAGAACTTACATTTCCTACAGTTTAAGTTGTAAAAATGTTTATTAGAAGCAGGTTTCACAAGTGTACATACCGTACCTTTTCGAATACTTTTTGAAAGAAACATATTTTTGATTGTGTGAAAGACTTATCCGGTTTTAAAGAGAATTGAGTTAATGGCCATGTTCTCCTTGGAATAAAACCTACTGTTTGGAGAATAAACAAACTTTGTAATATCTAGCTCAAGAATACCTGACTCCTGTCATGTCTGTTTCTACCACCCAACCAAGCCTCGCTTAGGAATATGTTGCAATCATACATGCACAGTTTCAGAATGATTCTCAGGGCTGCAGATTTCTACAGGTCACGGGGATGCACGTGTTTAACTCCAAAATGATTCTCTAAACAAAGTTGCAATTTTACTACAAACTTTATTGAAGCGCTTCCAAAATGCAAGCAGTGCTACTTTGTCTTAAACCGGGGTGAGCACAAGGCTCCATGGTGACAGACACGACAGCCAAAGCTGCTGTACGTGAAGGTGCTCTGCATGAACCAGGCTAGCTGTCAACACACCGTGGGCAGCATCCTAGCCTCAGCGATGTACCGCAATACGCAGCTCAGCAAGTTCAGAAGATCGCAGGGGGAATCCCGCTGCCGAAAAGCAGCCTCCAGGACCCTGGGACCCTCCACTGGGTTGACATCTGGCTCTGGGGATGTGTTTGGGGGGAGTCAGTTAACAAGGCCAACTCAGAGTTGTTAACAGAATTCCTAACTCATTCCACCATTGTGCCATCAAACTTCCAACCTCATCCAGAACAGGGTAAGCTTGTCCCAGGAAGTGCATGATACAGGGCAGGGGGTTGTGTTCCAGTGGTTAATGCTATTGCCTCACACCTCTGGGACCAGGGTTCAAGTCTCTGCTATGGTCCATGTACTGTATGTGGAGTTTGCATCTTCTCCCCGTGTTGTTGTGGGGTTTCCCCAGGTATTCTGGTTCTCCCCCCCCGTTAAAAAACATGCTGAGGTTAATTGGAGTTACCAAATTGTCTGTAGGTGTGTATGTGAATGGTGTTTGCACCCCATCCTGAGTTATTCCCTGCTTTGCATCTGTAGGCTCTGGGATAGACTCTGGAGCCCCATGACAAGCGGGTACAGGAAATGAATAAATAGATTTCATTGGGCTTCATTCATCACCCAACTAAATTTGTGTCCCGTCCCCCCCATATCAAACTTTCTCTTATGCCCTTGACCCCAGAAATGAATATCATTGTAACAAAGATACCGAATATCAATTTAAAATTGTTTCTCTCACTGGTGTATTCTCCAAAGGGGATACGGTCTCTTACACATAAGGAGGCATGTTAAGACATGGAAAATCAACCTATCACACAAGCAGAGTATTTGAGGAACACTTACAGGTTTGTCCACTAGATGGAGCCAGTCATTAAGATAATTCACCAGACCAAATGCATCGGGGATGTTGTCACCTTCAGAGCAGAAGATCAGAAGAACTGCCATTTTGATGCCTTCTGAACAACTGTAAAATAATTTATTGCAAATAAATATTTTTGACATTTAAGCTTAAATTCCTACTATCCTACCAAATCCTATGACAATCAGCTCACTTTGAGAGTGTGGTGACTATGTACTCTGTCATACCCGTCTGTGTAAAGGCCTTTAGTGATCCCACCTCCTGGGATGTAAAGGCGTTTGTCTGAGTCATTGATCCCTGGGAAAGCGGACACCCGCTCCATCTCCTTCCACTCAAGTGTATTCAGTTGGGTTCCAACCTCCTGTTCCAGGACTGGGCTGAGCAAGTACCGCAAAGGTGCGCTAAACACAAAGAAAGATGACCACTGAGTTTTAAATATCTGCCTGTAATCATCAGCTTCAATACTAGCATCGTACGAAGTTTACAGACAAAACTGCGCTGTACCTAAGAAGCTGCTGATCATCTCTCTGATAGGCATGGCTGCTGGACAACACGACAGTCCTGTCAAAACCACTAGACTTGATCCAAGACACGATAAGTTTCCGGAACTTTCTGGACTTTCTCTAAAACAGAGAATGAATAATTATAAACAAGTGGAAAAAAAACCCAAGACACCAAAATTATACAACATGAAAACAACGCAATTATTTGTCATTTGTTACCATTTTTCTGTAAATGCAGAATATTAGTAAAATCTGGTGTTTCCAGACCAGGATTTTAAATAAACAGATCATTCTCAGCGAGCTGGATTGTGCACTGTGTAGCATGTCTCACCTGTACGAAAGGTGCCCGTATCTGAAGTACAGCCAGTTTCACGCCCGGTAAACAGTAAACTGCGTAAGCAAAATAAACACCTCATGTGTGGACACGTGCATGGGGTCTGGATCACATCATCGGTTTCCGATTAAAACTCTACGCACCTTCCGCGTTGGTGCTCAGTTCGGCCGCGTCGTCCGCACATGTCGGATATGGGTTGTTTCCAGCCATGGGAATCAAGCAGTCGGTATAGATATAACCTACTCGGGGCATACCAAGGGTCGAGATGATCAGATCCGTGGCCAGCTGACCCACATTCCCGACGGAGACTGCTGGCTGTGGAGAAATATGACTAATATGACAACTGACAACTGTACAATGATGACATTTGGTTCAAAATAAACAGGAACAGCGGAAAAAAATAACAACATTTACCATTATGAGGGTGAAGCCTCGAAAAGAACTCGGTATGCTTTCAGTTGCAATGAACATGTTTTAATATTAAATTTATTGCCAGCTATGTAACATGTAAACTAGTCAGTAACAAATTCAACGGCTGAGTCCAACTTCACTTTCATTTCAACCGTGCCGATTCCTCGAAGGGGTCCTTCGTCGCCGTCCGATGGCGTCATACATTAGAGCTATCTTCTGATGTGCCGTAAGATAATTAATAAAGTCATGAACGTGCGCCCGAAATAGCATACTTATTTACTATGTAGTCGGTGAAATGAGTAGTATGTCCGAATCAACATAAAAAAATTAAACATTAGGTGAAGGGTATCGAGATGAAATACTAAGTCTGAAGTGACAAACCTCTGGACCCAACCTTGTCTTAGAAGGCCATTGGAGCTGCTAAAAGAGACATCACTTGAGCAGAGTTTTATGTCAAGATGGTAAAGACTATTTGGAATAACTATGACATCAAAACTGCAAAAGTAAATTACTATTGAGGGAATAATTCTATAAGGCTCTAACTAAATTGAAACAAGAACTTACTGGCGCCGGCAGGGGTGGGTGATCCAATCAAGACCGATAGAGGGAGCAGACAGACAATGTAAGCGGCCCTTACTTATCTTTA